>JAVLUX010000021.1:7945000-8337500 GCA_032164185.1 Moxostoma hubbsi
GTATGATTACAGATCATTTAATGCTTCATTTAATTGAACTTGTATCCTGATGCATAACACCAGTGCTTGCAAAGAAACAAAAGAATAGCATTAAAGTTTCAGATAAGTTTAGGTTTTAGATTTTGGTTCAGTGTAAATCGAATGTTGCATCAGAGCATTTCTTTTAGGAAAGTTGATCGGTTGTGTTCTAGATTCAAAACAAAACTTTAAAACAAAAAGCATCACTGTCGGTTATGTTTTGAATGGCAAACATTCTATGGGTCCATTCAAACAGGAAGCATTGTTGCATCCCACTGCGCTAATTAACATGCTAGACAGATGGTTTTTTAGGCCATTACGACATGTCTAGCATCACGAGCGCAGCGTCTTTAATAAATGTCAAGTTGAAAATAAATTTCTTTTAAAAACTCATCCATTCTGTTACGCTCATCATACTGTTTATTGGATTCAAGAATGCATGTAAGTTAATGGGAGATTTTTTTAATTTTAATTAAATTTCTTAAAAACTATAGAGTTTGCAAAAACAAAATTAGATTGCGGAATTGTAAGATATTGTACGACTTGAATGAAAAGGTACGTCTTTTAGACCAACCAATCAACAGTCATCAAATTGATAGAATAAAGGCATCAAATTTTTAGGTAACCTCCTATTCAGTACTTTATTTTAAAAAAGGAATATGTTTGTGAACCAATTTGGTTACACATTCTATATTTACAGTATTTATGCAATACAAATGACTGATAAATGTCGCCTCCCTCATCTCGCTCCAAACCTTGATATTTTCATTCTTCCCTGGTACACAAAAGTTATTTTCCTATTAAAATCATGGATTAGGTTTAGGGTCTGGGTAAGGGGGTTAGTCTTGATGGTTAATTTTAGGAAAAATCATTATAACATTGTTCATTGGTCTGTTTTTTTGGTCTATTTTTCCTCTATATTTGTACGACCCAACATACGATTTCCATATCTTGTACTTGTATTTTGATTTGCCATGAGACTGGTATGACATACCAAATCTTTGTAGAAATTATCTACAAAACTTTTTGTACTGTCTGTACATATAAACAGTTAATTTACACTTAACAGTTAACTCAGTGCTGCTTTGCAAGCACTATATTTAATGTCGTTTATGTTTGATTGCTCTCTTTCATCTAGTTATTGATTGGTTTTGATAATGTCTGTCTATGTCCTATGCAAGAACAGTGGCTGTTGACAGGCTGCCTAATTTCTTGGCCGCTCCGAACAGTGCGGATGGAAAACCAGGTCCACACCATCAATGTTCAATCCATCTGAACTGTGAGAGTGTGGAGCTACTAGAAGAAGCCTATAGGGAAGGCCAGCAGGGACGCCCATCCTCCAGGTTGGCAGAACCTGCAGTGTTGCTCATAATGGAACAGCTAATATTTGCACATTACACACATCAAAGCATCTGGATATCTGATTGTAAGTCATGACCAGAGTTTTACAGGTGGCACATCTGTTTCTCAGTGTCAGGGTTTATGGTGATGGTTATAGATTACCTCTTCATTCACAGCACTGACCATTTGTGACTAGAATACAGGTAGTTGACATGAAATGCTTTTGGAAAGTTGACATTTCCTATGGTGTGACATGCTCAATCCCAAACTGTTTTAACCCTTCTGTTTTGGAGAAAATTCCAAACCATTTTGTTCAGGTCAAAAAAGACCAAGTAGTATACAGTAGATATACAACACACATCCCTTTTGATTATAAATATGACCATTGCCACAGACCTTATTCACAGCAATCTTTTATTTTTGACGGGAATGACAATGAGACTGTGAGGGATAGACAAACCGTCTCTTCAATTGGATATACTGTTGTTTACTGACAAAAGATTGAAAAATATCTTTCCAAGAACATTTAGTTGACAGAAAATTCCAGACAACATAAGTTATGGAAAATCAGATGAGATCTAGGAGCTTTATACAGCTTTGTTTGTATGAGCCATTAATGAGATGGTCAGTCTATCCCTCACAGGCTTGTTTTCATCCCTATTCAAAGATGGTGCTACTGTGAATAAGGTCTTTTGGCTTGTTTTTCACACTAAGCACAAGCTTTTTAAAACAGCTTTTCACCTGGAAGAGTGATGCCTATATTTCAATATTCCTATATTGTTTTGCATTGGATATACAATAAACCCTTTATTTTGAGGAAAAACAGATGATATTTAGAATACTTGCTAATTATATCTGTTTGAAACAAAAACAGAATCATGTTTTTTATTAATAAAACGTTTATTTCAGAATATAAATGTTTGCCTGGCAGACGGAAAATGAGTGAAAAATCCCATAGATTTCCATTGAAATGGTCCAAGTCCAAGACTAGGTCTATTTTGACTTGGTCCAGTAATCTTGCAACCATTTAGTAATGTCCTAGCAACACCCAAGTAATCACCCAAAAAAACACTGACATTGCTTAAATATAAACTATGTAAAATATAAAGTATCATAAACATGAAATACAATTATTTTACTTATTCATTTGTTCATTGTTTATTTAATAGGCATTTTGACCAAATACAACATTAATAATTGTTTTTGGCCTTTTTAAAGTAAGAGTCAAAAGTTACCAGGACATAACTGGAGGTTTAAACTGCATTTTTCTAATTCTTTTATAATTATAATGCATGACCAGAAACAGGATGAGAGATTACATGGACTGTTTCTACTTTTAAAATTCAGTTGTCAACTGCAGGACCATTAAAAATGAACTATTAAAGGTAAAAAGGTGATTAAAATGGGCAATAAAACTGAGACTTGTGTCTCTGCAGAACAAACATGGGCGTTTTCCAATCAGTGGGCGTTTTCAAACTGCTTTACAGGATTTGTCTTCAACATTGAGATTCCCTACTTTCATTGGATAGTTGAAAAACACCCATCCCAGTTTGAAAACACCCAAAGATTTGGAAACATCCATTATTGTTCCACAGAGACCTATACTTAGAAAAACTAGACCACTTACAAGACCTAAGATATGCACGTGTATATATATATGTAAAGAAGAGAATATTAATGCATTCAGACTTCTGTCAAACTTGTATTGCTTCAGGTGCGTGAAGCCAAATAACTTATCAAAACCACGAAAAATTGCTGTCTGCACACTGAATTGAATAAAGGTAAAAAAAATCATTATTTATTCATTTTTGAATTTGGATGGTTTCTGTGCGTTGTGGTGAAAAGTCTGATCTTTTTGGTCTGGCTTTTAATTCACTTGCACTTTGCACAGTTTCACCGTGCATATTCAAAAATAAATAAATAATGCATTTTGAAGACCTTTTCTCTTATTCATACATGTACATTTGAACCTAATTGGACTTGTTATGCATCTGCTATCCATATATGGATTTTTTCAGGCCTATGATGGAAATGACTATTCCCTCAGTGCTGGATCCGACTCTAGCACCCACAGGCTGCCATGTGGTGTCACTCTTCACCCAGTTTACCCCATTTTTGCTGGAGGGAGGCCGAGCTTGGAATAATAAGGATAGGGAGAGTTTTGCTGACACAGGTATGCAGTCTATATATAGATATATAATTTGTATGTTGTTGGCAGACAAAGGTATTACAAGGCAGGAATGTATGTAAAAGGTCTCAGGTAGCTTTTTATAAGGGCTGTTTGAAAGGAATACCAGTTTACTACTTACTGGATACTGCACAGTATATACTAAATGTACTTAAAATCTATGCTTTATTAGTAGTTAATACCTTGTATTAATAAGCTTGTTGTTGAAATGGATTCTTTGTTTTCTGTCTTGCAGTATTCGACTGGATAGAGCAATACGCACCTGGATTTAAAAAGTCTGTAGTGGGCAAAGATATCTTGACCCCTCCTGATCTGGAGAAGATCTTTGGTCTTACTGGAGGGGTATTAACATTTAACTTCAGTGTATATATATATATGTATATGTGTGTGTGTATGTATGTATGTATAAAGCCATTTCAAAACTTTTTATTCTATCCGACATAGATTAAATGCTACAAACTTTAATATTAATTGAATGTATTATTTAATGGTAAATCCTTTTGTTCATCAAATATATAGTCATATTTTTAAATTGTGTATTCGGAAGTTAATTGTTATTTCTTTATTGTCAGATCATTCCAAATATTAATACATGTTTGTTTGTTTTTGCCACAGAATATATTTCATGGCTCAATGTCTTTGGATCAGCTTTACCTGGCGAGACCTTTGCCCTCTGTCGCAGATTATCGTTCACCAGTCAAAGGACTGTACTTATGTGGCAGTGGCAGCCATCCAGGTGTGTGCCTAAATAAATAAAAGCTAGGTTGCTTTTCATCTAACAGTGTGTATTGGCCATTGATGCAATATCACGTTTCATGAATCCAGGTCTGGTGAATGTTGAGTTTGAAGTGCACGGTGTCCTCTGCGTTCTCCCGTGTTTATCTGTGTTTGTCTTGCAGGTGGAGGTGTTATGGGTGCAGCTGGCTGTAATGCAGCTCTCACGGTCCTGGCAGATTTAAAGCGACGGTGATCTTACTTGTCCACGTGATTATGGCCTTCAGCTGGGAATGCTACTTTTCAGTGTGCAACTGGAATATTTTAATGAAAAAAGTGATTGAGAGAGTGATTGTCTCACTTAGCCTTTGAAACACTCCCAAAATGTTTTGCTGAATTCCCTATTTTTCACTGCCTTTACAAAGTGTTAAATGTAAAATTTGGAATGTAAAAACATGAAAAAAAGTAATGTTGATTGAGTCGATCGTCTACTTGTTGTGTAACCTGCAACCAAACTGAACGTTCTCATAAACGTGTTGGTTATTAAATACTGTTGTGCTGTTTCCTCAGTTGTAAGACCTTTTAGATAAAAGCATCATTAAAGCATCATATGGTTTTCATTAATTTTGAATGTAGAATTCAAATGGAGTTCATTATTCTTATTTATATTTTATTTGTAGTATAATGGATTTTTGCATACACTTTCACCTTTGGAAAACATTTGCCACCTACAAATGAATACAATCTGGATAATTACTGCAGTTACATTTAGCCTAAATTATAAACCTGCATTTGCATAATTTAAATTTTGTTTTCTTTAATACAGGTAAAAAAAGAATTCTCATTTTTATTTAATGATTCAATAAAAATTGCATAAAATAATAAATGACTTCTAGCATGCATATATTCTTCAATATATAGCCTATATCAACTCTCAAGAAACTCATGATTGTACAGCAAAACACAGAATTCATTCAAGACTAGACTTGGATATAAATCTATAAATTATTGATTTATATAATCATTTTAAATTGGTCAGACTCTATGCCTAGAGAGATAAGCAGGCCAATGTCTCCGCACAAGGGCCCCTGCTGACGTTTAAGGGGCCGTTACACCGAAAGCGTGATGGCGTGGTAAGCTTGACATAGAAACAATAACAGAGCAAAATTCAGGTGTCTCAAGATGCGTTTTTAACATTTAAAGTCGGGTTTTAACTTGACATGTCGTATACCGGCACTCCTGTGCAAGTCTCAGAAAACAAAAAACGGCGTGACCCACTGAACACGTTTTGTGTCCATTTTCCCCCCAGAGTCTCATGTTTTTCTGACGCGGTGTTAACTTAACCATCGTGTTGTCTAGAAACTGCACCGTCATTTTGTACTTCGGGTTATTTTAGTCCTGTTTTGAAAACGATGCAAAATGCACAAATTATTAATTAGTGTAGGCAGTTTTTGTTGGTTTTGATGGGCTTCATAAAGTCGCATCGTTGCGTTCCAGTAGCCTAACAAAAACTAGGCTAATGCGAAATGTTATAGCCTATTCTTTACCTGTCCTGAGTCAGAATGAACCAAGACAATTCGATGGTTAAAAAGAACTTCAACCGATAAAAACACGTCTCGGGGCACAAGCGTTCTGCTCTATTTTTGTTTTGTTGTTCAGCGCAAGGACATTTTCGGTGTGAACGCCCCTAAGACGTTCATTCAGGGAGGCGCTTGATTGCAGCTCCACTCCACGCACGCACGCACCCACCCGCCTGCCTGACGCGACGCCCAGGAAGAGAAACGGCACTCATCTATCTCCATAAATTTTGAAAATGACGGTTCAGTCGGCATTTTAACGCTATTTACGCGCATACGTTTCTGGAGTGGTATTGAGAGAAAGAATGCTGGATGGTCGGACTGATGAAGTTCCGTTTGGATTTTTGCCGGTTTCTGGGGCTCAGCGGTGAGTTTAACTGCTTGGAAACTTTGTTTCTCTCTCTTGAGTTACAAAGTTATTTTTCCATGAATCAGGGCCGTAAAACCGACATCAACAAATCAGCATGTCAATTATGCAAATGCTGGTTTATAATATAGGCTACATGAATTGGATGTTTTCATTCGGATAGCATTCATATGTAAATAGAAAAATGTGTTTGTATAGCCAAAGTTGTTTACATTTCTATATAGTCAACATAAAGTTTTAATAAAAGAAGAGTTATGAATTCCAGCTTTTTGCAACACTGTATCAGATTCCAGATTAATTAATTAAAGAGTTTTAAATGTATGTAAAAAAGTAAAAGGAACATACACTAACCAGACGCTTTTAGATGTAGCTAGTTTATTATTTAAGAACGGAATTGGTTTTACTATTTGAAACTGATCCAAACACTGAAGAATCACAGGAGCAGACCTGAAAATCACAGAGGCACTTTAAATGTGGATGTAACAGCTGTTGAGCTCCAGTGTAAGTTTGTTTTTCTCAAGAATATAGATTTTAAGCCAAACCTTTTCAGAATTATCCTTAATTAATTTAAAGGTATAGTTTACCCAAAAATGAAAATGATCTCTCATTTATTCACCTTTATGCCTTCCTAGATGGCATAAAGTTCTTTCTAATGCAGAACCCAAAGGACGATTTTTAGAAGAAGAATTCAGCTCTGTAGGTCCATACAATGCAAGTAAATGGTGGCCAGGCTTTTGAAGCTCCAAAATGCAGATCAAGTCAGCACAATCCATCAAACTCCTGTGGTAAAGTCAGTGTCTTCTGAAGTGATCCAGTTTGTCTTGAGTGCGAACAGACCAAAATGTAACTCCTTTTCACTGTACATATTGACAGTTTCCTCGGCGATCGTGATTTCAAGCTTGATTACAATTCCTATAGTGCCATCTAGCGCTCAGCACCGCGATGGGAGAAAGGTGTCATTCGTTGGTCCTGGCAGGCTCCTCTGCCTTACAGGCTCCATTTGGTTAGGATTGGGGTGAGGGTGGGGTTAGGGCATGTGCTGCCTCCCAGGATCAAACCGTGGCATGAGTCAAGCACTAGGAAGTGTAATCGAACTTGAAATCAAGATAGTTCCATAGAGACTGCAATGGCAAGATGCACAGTGAATAAGGTGTTATAATTATAAGATATAAAAGATATCGATTAAACCACTGGAGTTTTATGGAATAATTTTATGCTGAATTTGTCTCCTTTTTGGAGCTTCAAAGATCTGTCTCCCATTCTCCTGCAATTTATGGACCTGCAGAGCTGAGATGTTCTTCTAAAAATCTTTGTTTAGAAGAAAGAAAGTCATACACATCTTGAATGGCATGATGGTGTGTAAATGATGAGAGAATTTTCATTTTTGGGTGAATGCTCTTTAATGCTCTCTTCTTTTGTGGGATACATTTTCTCTTGGCAGATGTTGCCGTTTTCATACACTCATAAAAATAATGGTTCTTCAGTGATTCTTTGCTTCACCTTATGTTATGTTATGCATAGAAATATTTTCTTGCCATAAACCCTTTTTGATAAAAAAATAAATGCTGATGATATTCTTCTTATCAGTATATTATTTACTGGGTTCTTTAAAGGTGCACACAGTATTTTTTGTCTTTGTGTCATCTTGGACTGACACTGACACCTAGCTGCTTGGATGCAGCATCATTTAAAATCAAAAGTTTTCATTTTCAGTTGTGTAAATTTAGTATTCACAGTCAGCAATAATTACTTGTCAAAAGTATTGTCAAAAAGTGTCAGATAATGTTTACTGAGATTAAGCGAGTAGTATTTAGCTGGTCATGTGATTATAACATGGCAGCCCCCATGTGCGGACTCTCCATGTAAAATAAAACAGCTTTTATAAGGTAACTGATAATGAATGGAGTCTTCATTTTAATTTGAGTGGTCGTGATTTCCTAAATATATTGCAAAATCACAATTCATGTCTTTAGGAGGTAAACCTTATAACGAAGAAAACAAAATACTGAGTGCACCTTTAAAGCTCCTGCACATAGATGATTTTCTGCAGAACTAGAACAGGTTCAGTTCTTTAAAAGGCTCATACGACTTTGGAACATTTATTTTGAAGTGAACCATTGATTGACATATTTTTTGGCGCATTGTCAATTTTGGCAAATATTGCCACTCCCTTCATTGTATGAAGTAGTGATAGTTTGTTTATGTTGTTTATAATTTTGGGTTGTGCTGCGGTAAAATGTAAATATACACAAGAACAGGATCCATCATCGTAAAATGCTGAAGTCCTGTTTGTGTACACAATTCCCATGGCCATGTAAAACCTGGAAATATCAGGGATTTTGAAAGTGTGATATATATATATATATATATATATATATATATATATATATATATATATTTTTTTTTTTTTCTCTCCTCCTCACAGGCCTGGAAAAGTCATGAATTAATGTGTAAAAAAAAAAAAAAAAAAACTTATATATATATTAGTTTTGCTCTTTGCTAAAATGTTTCATTGGATATAAATTTATCTTTTTCATCTTTAAAAGACTTTATCCAGCAATCACAAATGACTCATGTAACTCATGGAAATTCATTGGTCAAAAAGTGTGGGAACACATCAACAGCATCTTTGCCTATCTATAGTCGTACTAAAGGTTTCAGAGATATATTTTTCATGTAGGAGTTTGACTGGCTACAAGATAAACAATTTTGTTTACATTGTAACATTCCCCTAAAATGCACAATTGACTTCTGCTGTTGCATTCTGTTACTCAAGTATCTGCTTTGTGTAATCTGTATTACGAAACGAGATTTTTGGCTACTGTTTTAACCAAATGGACACCGCATACTGACCTGATGGATTGAAAATACTAGCAGTTGGGATAATTTGCATGGAACAGTTTGCATTATCCAAGGAAGACGTGACTTGCCATGGGCCAGTGACTGTGTCTGTACGTTACCAAGAGAAATCCGTTTTTGCGGACTGCCATTGTCACAAGATCTCTACATTGCGAGGCAAGCCATTTAAAGGGAAGTGTGCTGGCTAGTGCAACACTTTTCTGAAACCACAAGACAACTCTCATCAGAGATAACTGTCTGCTTTCTTAGACAAAACAACATGTAGATTTTGCTCTTATCTGCATATGGTTGAGATTCATGGTGTTTGTTTGGCTGTGATTTCTGACTGGTGTATTGGAACTCTTGTAGGTTATTAAGAATGTTATAATAGTTAACGGAAGTGGTTAAAGATGGGGAAATTGTGGTTTTCAGAGTGTCTAATGCAATCTTCCCTACTGGAACAAACAATCATGTAACAACCTCCTAAAGTGTCATAAAGTCCATTGTCTTTCTGTCAATGTTTGGCTTAGCAATGCTAACCCCCCCCCCCCCCCACCACCACCACCACCCACACACAATTTCTGCAGAATTTAGACATCAACTCACAAAGTTCTACACATTTCACATCCATTGCATGTTCACTTAACTATTTTGGCTAATTTGATTATACTTTTTAGCTGCCAATAGTACTCTCAGCTTCATGTAATTCATTTTACTGTTTAAAGGAATATTCCGGGTTCAATCAACAGCATTTGTGGCATAATGTTGAGTACCACAAAAAAAATAGTTTACTCTTCCCTCCTTTTCTTTAAAAAAAAAAAAGCAAAAGCAAAAGTCAAGGATACAGTGAGGCACTTACAGTGGAAGTGAATGGGGCTGACTATCTGTGAAAATCACAGATAGTCAGCATAAACGTCATCTATACGACTCCAGCGGTTAAATTAATGTCTTCTAAAACTGTACAATTTTTTAACTTTTTAAGTTCCGGTAAGCTTCACAAGAGGGAGCTCACGTGGTCACACGTGTGACGTATTCGCGTTACCATGATACAGATGGAACGTCTTCAAATGTGTTCAGATGAAGAAAGGAAGTCATACACACCTGGAATATCATGAGGGTGAATAAATGATGAAATCATTTTCATTTTTGGGTGAACTATCCCTTTAAAATACTCACTATTTCAAAAGTATTGTCACAATACATAAATAATATGCAGATAAGCATTATTTTTGAGTCGTCGTCACAATCGCATACTAACCTTTTCTGTGTAAAGTCATAACCAATGTTATGACTTTGTTGCCATGACGATGTAATGTAAAAAAAAAAAACAACCCGTAAAACCCTAAAATGAATGTAAAAATTACAATTTACAGCTCAAATAATGCATGAGTTTTAAATGAAGAATTCATGTGTGCTTTTATAAGCTTCAAATTACTGCCTTTAAAATCTCCAAAAATTTGCCCCATTCACTTCCATTATAAGTGCCTCCCTGTAACGTCAGTTTTGGTTTTATGAGAGAAAATAATTTTTTGTAGTAATCAGCATTAAGCCATAAATGCTGTCGATTGAGCTTAATGTGTATTGAACCCGGAGTGTGAAAAAGGTATTTTAGGACAGAAAATGTATCCTCAAATGGAAATATTTTGACATGCTGTATATTTTGATGCTTAAGGATGCAGATTGTGAAGTGTATTCCTCAAAGGCCAGGGCTTAATTAAGGATAAAACTATCACTGAGCTATGAGTAATCAAATATAAGAAAATAAAGGTAGTCTAAAATATTAAAAGCTAAGTTTAGCTGATGGCAGATTCCAAGATCATCGCTGTTGGGTGATCTTCACAGAAAGTATTGCTTTACCACACTCAATTATTGCGGAATATTTTGTGGTGTTGAGTTTATGTGCGGCCCTGAAGCTTAGAGAAATGTTGGCAAGATCTAAATTTATAATTACAAGGGAACTTTGGTCTAACTGACAACTGAATTGCAGCCATATATGGCTTTAGTTCCCATGTTTGTTGATTATTGGGGGAATATGTTTTTCTTTTTGCCAATTAACTCATGTTATCCAAGCTTTGATTGGCACAAGGCTTTTGGAGTTTCTTGCACCCTGATTGAAAATCTGTCCATTTTTAAGTTTATAAGAATTAAAGGGTGCGTTCCATTTTGAAGTGTTCATTCGCATATGCTATTATTTATTTTAAATACTTGATAGATGTGGGGCTTAAAACTAATCGCCATTCAGAACCTTTTTATTGGAAATTCTACTGTATGGCTTCCATGATTGTTCTCCCTTTGAAGTTCCCTGCGAAGGCATCATTATACTGTTTGGTATGTTGGAAAGTCACAAAAAGTTGCGACATTTTTATTTTTGTGTGGAACAATAAATGATGAACTATGGGAAATTAGAAATGTTGGGATTTGTCCACATGCTTCAACAGAAAAGAGTGGCTTGAGTTGATTCTCATTCCTGCATCATTTAATACAATATTTTTGACTCCTAACAAAGTGTGCGAATGGTTGTCCACTGCTGGACTGCTTTAATTAGCTTGAACTGGACTTTTAATGGAATGTGTTTCTGAGGCTTGGGATCCATGCCTATTTCACGCATCGAAAATAAGAAAAATTTCCCGATAATTATTGATCTACAGTATATTGTCATTTTTCAGATATAAATAGGGCTTGCACAATATTCTTTGTCTCTTCAAACATACAGTATTTCTCAACACAACTTTGGTAAAGTGTGAGCGACAGGGTGAATTAAAGGTGTCAAACACTGGACGCATCTGGCGGATGACGTGACACGTTATGAAATTTGAAACAATGATTTTCCATGAAGGTACAAACAGTGCCGCCCAGCTATGACTCCAGAGGCCACTCAAAATTCTGAAGCGCCGCTCGTGTAGTTTTCCATTTAATTCTCTTTTTCAGTTTGCGCAGCTGCACCAGTTTAATACATTAACCTATAAACTCGTCATCGTGACTGTTCATTCTTGAAGAAGTACCTTGGTAACTTTTGTGTGTATGGTGACTAGATTCACAGCTTTGGATTTCCACCTGCACTGCATCGCCGTACCCCTCAGTATCAAGTACAGAAAATGTTATATCACCCCCTTGTGGTCTCCCAAAGCTACTATTACACCAGACTACATGAAACGGAAGGCCAACTGACAATTAATTGGAAAGCACACAATTAGGCTTCTAAAATAAATGTTGGCTCAGTTAAATACAGTATATTGATGCCTCAAAAATGCACAGAGAAAATAAATTGCAGATCAATAATCTATATTTTATGATATTCCTAGTGTTTCTCCATCCTTTCCACAGGCTCCAATGATGAGATGCCAGAGGAGATGGACACAGGTGCCATCCCTGAGCAGAATGAAGACACACTCTCACAGGTAAAAGATCAGTTGTTATTTTCCTCCATCAGCCCAATATATCAGCAAAATCCTGATATATCTTTAGAAAATCTGTTTCTGTTTCAAACTGATGTAACATTGTAAATTACAGTCAGAAAAAGGATGTGATTCAGATCATTTAGCTACTGTGGCTTATAGGAAGAACTGCAGGCAAACCAGCTTGACTATTCCTGCTTCTGCTGATCTGACTCGCCACACAAAAATACATGTGTTGGAGTGTAAAATCATGAAAAAAAGATTAGACAAAGACTGTCAAAATTGAAACAAAGTATTTGAACACTTACTGGTTGTCAAACTATGGAACATGTCCATAGGTAATGTGAATCAATATACCTGTGGTTGCTCTGCTAGGACACCTGTGTGGACTAAGAGGGACTAAGTTCATACATGCACTTAAAATGAGCGTAGGACGATTTGGTTAAACGGAATTGCATAGATGGCTAAGAAAAGTGGGCCACTGCAGGTATTGTTGTGGAAAATATTGAAGATTTTTTCCCTCATTGCAAGAAATCTCTCAGAGTCAGGGGTTCCAGATGCCAAAGGTAAAAGTTTATGGAGCAACCAATAAACCTGAGAAGGCCAGCTTTCCATTCTGCCTTCACAGTTTCAAACTCTCAGCTTTAAACATTTCTGATTTCTCCCCTTAGTTTATAAATCACTCAACCTGGTTATCTTCAACCAACCATTATGTATTTTACATCATTTCTGCTCGCCACAATGGTTTCATAGGTTATCTGACTTCTATCTAATGGTGGAATCCTAGCAACCTATCTTAATTTTTTAATAAGTACATTTATTTTGTAGAAATTGTACGTTCTAAACAAACAAAATAATGTAATAATAACATAATGAGTCTTCTTGTCATTAACCATAATGGTCTGGCCTTAATGAGTGTCTGGTTTTTGCTCTTGAATATTGGCTAATTCTCTCTAACTTATATATGCTTGTTAATACTTTTATTTCTATGATTAATATTGAAAATATGCCATAGTATCTTGGCTAATTTTTCTTTACAAAATCACTTCTGGTGTTCTGTGTTTTCTGTTGTTGCATGAAGCCATGAGCTGTATTTTCTGGCCATGCCTTAACATACATGTTGGGTCAGGGTCAGATTGCTGTGCCCCAAGCAGAGATAGTCCCAGCTTGTTCTTTGCAGTTGCTTTTTTGTTCAAAGGAACACATTGTTTTATTTTCTGTGTGAATGTTTCTCAATCATGCAGAAAGTTTGAAATTTTGTCCTATCTCTCCATGAAAGTGTTCAATCTTCCAGCAGCATTTTGCATTAGTCAGTGTGAGACATGTGGTTACCCTGTGGGTTTTTGTGTCCTTTTTAAGAATGTGGGTCTTGTTTTTCATTCGAGTGCTCATAGAAAGAGTCACACTGGTGTGTTTGCTTTGATCCATTTATACATGATCAATCTGCTATGAATTTATAGAAGCCAAAGTGTTTCTGCAGTTGTTTTGTAACCCTTTTAAGCTTGTTTTTAGCACCCACAGCTAAAGCAAGCTTTCTCAAACAAGCACAATTCAATTCTTAAATGTTTTGTTCAGCCAAAAAGGACAATTCAGTTCATGATTAACTTAAACCTCATGCCATTCCAAACTTGTACTTGCTTGAAACATAAAAGAAGAAATTCAAGGAATGTACTGGTTGCTCTTTTCAGTGCGTTTACAATAAATGGGGACTGTAGCTTTCAAGCTTCAAAAAGGATGCAAAGGTACTGTTAAAGTATCATAAAATTGACCATATGACCATATGTATTTTAAAGCCAAACAACCAAATTTGAATAAATAGTTATTTTAAACAATATTTACTCAAAATTGCTTAAAACCCCTGTTTCATGTGTGCTTGTGTATGTGTGTGTTTGTGGTACAGGATGTGTTAATCGGTGAGGAGGGTCTCAGCGAGGAGGAGAAGGCCAGACGGAAAGCTGAGAGGCGAAAAGCCAAGAGGAAGGTAAGCGGAGCTCTTTGACATGCAGAGATAAGCTTTAGCACACTAAACACAAGAATCAACAACCTTTAACACGCAGTTTACATTAAGGGCAAACTATTGTTGTTTGTTCTTGTTGTGCTTTGTAGTGAACAGAGCCCCGAAGAAGCCAGACTTTATTAAATACATAAGTTACTGCTAAAAACATTCATTTATATTTACTTATTATTTCAGCGTCAACGGCAGCGTAAGAAACTGGAGCGGGTTAAAAAGGATGAATGCACTGAGCAGGTAGGTTTAAACTGGTTGTGAAACTGGTTTTCCACTGAGGATGGTATAAGCGGTAGACGGGATGTTTCATCATTGCTGTTTTTAATATTTTTATTTTAAACCTCTTTAAACTTGCTGTATTTCTGTGATTAATGCATTGTTAAGAAGGCAGATGATTCACCACATCAATGTCGATTAATGGACCTCTCGTGCACCTCCATAGATTACACTAATACAATTCGGTATTTAAATATTCAAAAGTATGTTTATAAGCAACGTTTCTCTATATAGGTGACTCTCTACATTTGAAACAGAGCCATTTTGGATTTTTACTTTTCCTCCATCTCTGTGTTTCGTTATCTGTTTTATTTTGTTGCATAATAACTCAAGAACACAATTGTAGCTCAGCCAAACGCACTTTTAAAAAGGTGATTTGACTTTCAGGGGGAGGAGAATGCCGGAGCTGAATCTGAACTCGAGGAGTCGGAGGATTCTGACCCAGAGGAGGTGGAAGAGATCAGCCTTTCGAAGGTAGAAGAGATGCCAGTGGCTCCTCAGAGTACAAGTCATGCTGGACTTCCACTGGCTTCAGGAAACCAAAGCAACTGGCAGCCGGGGACTCGCTCGACTGAGGAGGTACAGAAACCCGCACATTCAAACAGTGAGAGCTGAAGGACTTCCACTGTTTGCTTCTTGGATGTTTAATTTCTTAAAAGGAACAGTTGACTGAGAAATAACAATTCTATCATTATTTACTTATCCTCATGTCATCTTGAAAATTGCAAAAAAAAAAAAAAAAAAAAAAAAACACACTATAAAAGTAGGCTGTATGACTACTATATGCTGTATTTCAAGTCTTCTGAAGCCATACAATAGGTTTGTATGGCAAAATTAAAAATCAAATATAGACTCCGTGGCACAAGTTGGATGTTAATGATGTCAAACATCACCAAACTGTTCTTCTGTGTCTTGTAACCAAATTGTGCCATATTTGAGGAATATTTATATGGTTTCAGAAGAATTTTAATAAAGCACATGATTTCTGTGGGCTACTTTTATTGTGTTTCTATTTTATTTTATTATTGTCCTGTTTGGATCTTGACAGCCCCTGGTCGCAATGAACGTTTAATGGGTGTGGAGCTACATGGAGATTATTAATAAATTCTCCTTTTGTGTTCCATAGAAAAAAGATAACTGCATACAGGTTTGGAATGACATGAGGGTGAGCAAATAATTACTTTCTGGTGAACATTTCCTTTAAATGGCTAACATTAAATTCACTCTGTTTGCTTGTTTTTTTCAGGAACCAGAGTGGGATGTAAACAGTGCTTTTGTTGCCAATGCTGTCAGTCACATCCGACCTAAAGCCAAGAGTAAAGGAGCTCAAAAGTCAAAAGAGAACAAAGAAAACGAGAGCAGGACAGGAGAAGTGAGTGTTTATTTTGTGGTCTGCAGTTTGTTGTTACCTACGAGAGGCTCGCTTTCTTGTGTTGTAAAGGTGGAGCCCATGACTGCCGAAACTGGGCGTTGGGATTCTTGGGTATTAACTTTGTTCATAAATCTAGAGGTGGAGTCACTTTAGGCGTATATGGCAAGTTTTATTCCTTCAGTTTGTATTATCCCCACAGTCATGATAAATTGCCTGTTTGCTTTCACCCAGTTCCTGACCAGAGATATAACAATACAAATATGCATATGGTGGTAGCATGCACTTGTAAGGATAGTTGACCCAACTCTGGTCATCCTCAGTCACCATTTACTTTCATTGCACAGAAAAAATATAACACACTGCAGATCATCTCTTATTGTGTTTATTGCCAATTCTGGGTGGACTATCCCTTTAAGGTGTATAGTTGCAGACCTTGGGACCTTATTTCTGGGTACTCAGTTTTTGGGCACACAGATTTTGAGCCAATCATCTGAGCTGTAAATGACATGTGACTGATCGCTCCGGAGCCACAGGAAATATGATGCCCTGACAAAGCTGATTGACTGATGGCACTAGAAGAATGTGCACAGTTCCCAGTAACAAAGTTCTTTGTTAGCAACATGTAAAATTGAAGTGGTATGGTTTCGAAATGGTGTGATGTTTGCACAAGTGAAATGTTTATTCATGGCGTTGCTTCAAATGTGTTCCATTCGCTGTTACAAACTAAAGAATGGACAAAATAATAGAATTGGTATGCATCAGCATGCTACAGATGCAGTAATTAAAGATTACTGTTTGTTGAAAATAACAAATAATATCAATAATATATAATTTCTTTTAGCAGGACATTGGTTTAGCAGAAGCTGTAACTAAAAGAAGTGCCTTACTAGTAGGTGTGTAAATCTCTATCTCTCTGACACACACACACACACACCAATGTGTTTACAGTCAGACTAGACAGTTTTTAGTTTTTAAAGGTAGAGTTTACTCAAAAATGTAAATTTTCTCACCACAAATGTTGTTCCAAATGTAAAAAAATATCCTGGCCGGTCATTCCCATATAATGAAAGTGGGCCAATGACGTTTGATTAGTTGTTCACCTTTGTGCAAAACTTATTTTAGTGAACTATTAGCTGTTATTTTAGTACTGCTAAATATTTTTTTGCTGCTCGAGAATGATAAATTCCTTCAAAACTGCAATTATACTAAAACTGCAAAAAGAAATGGCTGTAAAGTTTTTTTAAATGGCCAGCCAAATGTTTTGTACACACACATAGTAATGCATTGATTTGAGTGTAGTTGAGCCAGACACAGGAGAGATCATATTCCCGATTAAGAGACACGATTTTTGGTCATAATAAAAACAAAATTTGAAGTTAGTTCTAGTAATAGATGAATATATCAGCCAAGCCAATTAATCGGACGATATTTTTCGATTAACTGCATCGGCCAAAAACGGTGTTCTGGTCATTTAACAGAATTGTTAACTTTCCCTTTTGTCAGTTCCAAAAGATTTGTCAGTGGTTTGTCAACATGTTCTGTTTTCAAGGTTTTTTCTTTTCAAGCTTATGCACATTTGCATAAAAAAGTGTTTGTTTCACTTCAAAAATGTTGTGAACATCTGATTTGCTGTTGTTAAATAGTATTATGTTTATCAGCATTTATATCAGCCATCCTGCTCTCTAGGTATCGGCCTCGGCCATTGAAAAAACCAAAGCGACCAACCATCAGTTACTTCATTTTTTGTCTTTGCATGGCAGTATTTCTTTAACTGACTTTACAAAGTTTAACAGTAAAATGCATGCTTTTCCACTTTCACCGTATCGCATTAGTCAATGCTATTCTGCAACATTATTCTGTACATATGCAGTCCTCTAAATCGGTCTCTTCCATATCTGAGTCTTTCTTTCTCTTCATGCCAGAAAAAGGGATCCGATTTGTTCAGGAGGGCCAGTACTCGCTTGCTCTTAGTCTGTTTACAGAGGCCATCAAATGTGATCCAGAAGACCACAGGTGACTCTTCAATTGAATGTTTGATTTGAATGAAACCTGATACATTTGAAGTTTTGCTTTGTTTGTTTTACTAATCCTCTTTGAATTGGGCATGGAAGGTTTTTTGGGAATCGCTCCTACTGTTACTGTTGTTTGGAGCATTACCCTTTGGCCTTAGCGGATGCTGAGAAGTCCATCCAGATGGCTCCTGATTGGCCCAAAGGCTATTACCGTAGGGGAAGTGCACTTATGGGGCTTAAGGTAAGACCCAAATAATCAGTTTGTTTTTTTCTTCTATTGCTTTCTGTGTATTGAATGGTTATGCATTCACTGGTATGTTTAGAGGTGGGCAATATATCTTAATTCAAATTTTGATATTTATGAATTTTCTCTAAAAAAAAAAAAAAAAAAAGATTGTTTTTTTTTTTTTTTACTCACAGGAATCAATTTGATTAATGCAAGTAAAATACAGCAAATAAATCTAGTTAAAAAATAAACAAGGCATTTTTTTTTCTTCACTAATTGAACACAAGAATAATATTAGATTTGTATTATTTAAATGCACATTACAATGTACTGTTTTACTAAAACAAATTTTGTTTAAACAAATTATAGAATATGTGTTTATACTCAATTCACAGCACTGATTCGCAAAAATTAATCACCCTTACCAACTCTTACAGTTAGTTGCTACTGATGTTTAAATTAGATGCACTATCAAAACATTCCATTTGGCAGATGCTTTTATCCAAAGTGACTTACAGAGCCCTTATTACAGGGACAATCCCCCCGGAGCAACCTGGAGTTAAGTGCCTTGCTCAAGGGCACAATGGTGCTGTGGGGTTCGAACCAGCGACCTTCTGATTAGCAGCCCTGTGCTCTAGCCACTACGCCACCACCACCTCACTCAAAACATCTTTGTCTTAACACTCATAAACGCAAGTCAAGGATGCATCACAAAACTAGTCTAATAACAAGAGCTCGACCGATAGTAGATTTTGCGTTACCTATATCTAAGGTGGTGAAAAGTGTAGATAACCGATTAATTGGCCGATAGTTTTTAAAATTGAATTAATGGAATTAATAGAATTAATTTTTTTTTTATCTCCACTTTTTCTCCCCAATTTGGAATTCCCAATGCGTTCTAAGTCCTCGTGTTGGTGTAGTGACTCGCCTCAATCCGGGTGGTGGAGGACGAATCTCAGTTGCCTCTGTATCTGAGGCCATCAATCCAAATTATCACGTGTCTTGTTGAGCTTGTTACTGTGGAGAGCTAGCTTCATGCTATTCTCCGCGGCATCCACCCGCAACTCGCCACACACCCCACCGAGAGCGAGAACCACATTATGGCGATCATGAGGATGTTAACCCAGTATGACTCTAACCACCCTAGCAACTGGGCCAATTGGTTGCTTGGGAATCCTGACTGGAGTCACTCAGCACGCCCTGGATTCGAACTTGCAACTCCATGTGTGGCAGTCAGCGTCTTTACTTGCTGAGCTACTCAGGGATTTATAGAATGTTTTTTGTATTTTCTTACTTTGACGGGAATAAACACAGAGGCTACTTTATAATTAAAGTCCAAAATTAATAAAATCCCAGATGCAGTTTATTGTGCAACCAAAATCCCAATAATAATGCATAACACAACTAGAAACAAGCATGAAATACAGCTCTTGTTTTTAAATGACGTAGACTTTGCTCCTTACAATACTCTAAATTATTTACCAAATGAAGCTTTTTATAGCTTTTACAGAGGGGGGTGTGTGTGTGTGTGTGTGTGTGTGTGTGTGTGTGTGTGTGAATAAAACTTGCCTCGGGGGTGTTAACCATTTGCATTGATCGCCTCGGCACATTACCTTATGAAAAGTGCCCTCTGCGTGTGGGTGTGATCACGTATAGGATAATTAGCTGAGCCAGGAGAAACTATACATCGCTTTGTTTCATACAGGTTACAATATTAAAATATTTGTTTACCACTTTTATCCAGGTATAGTGTGTGTCAGATGACTTCAATGACAGATGTATGACAGTAAATGTTAATGTAAAAACAAAAGCAGAGTACCGTAACTCCATGCAACACAGCAACATTTTGACGCATGGCTAAACAAAGGCAGAGTACCCTAACTCAGTTTGAACGTTCCAAAACAAAGTCAAAGAGCGGTAATTGGAGTTACGGAGTTCTACCTTAGATTTTTCTCCTGGGCTTTTGGAAGTTACTGTTAAGACAACTCATTCATTTCTCGAAAAAACAACGAAATTGACTCTAGTTATCCACATGATAAAGGAGATTGTGAATGTCTCATAAATATCAATAATTCATTTTCGACCACAAACGAAGTTACAGCCTTTTGCCTTTGCACGGCAATTGTCAGTGATGAAGGATTTAGTTACAGGAAATCCTCACGTGATTGTTTTTATTTCACCTCTAATAGCCACTGTTGTACTACACAACCAAGCCCTTCTAACAGTAAAATTCTTCAGTGCCAGACACCTTTTGCAGATAACTGATAGTCCTAGAAAGCAACTAACTCCACGAATAATCAGAAAAACAATGAAATATTGTCTATCTCTAGTCATAACTCTCTATTTAGGATGTTTTATGGCAAAAATAAAAGGTACATTAAAATCATCATTGCGGTATTTACACTGTTGCTTAATTTTGTATCTGCAGAAGAATCATCATGAATATTTACAATATTTCCCAATCCTAAGTATGTTTTTTGTTTTTATGAATTCTTGTGTGTGTTTGTGTGTGACAGAGGTACAGTGAAGCTGAGAAAGCCATGGAGCAGGTGCTCAATCTGGACCGAGATTGCGAAGAAGCCGTCAATGACCTCCTTTACTGTAAAGTGCAACAACTTACGGTAAATGAAAGAACAGGATCTCTCATGAAAAAAAGAACATGTCTGAGACAAAGGCTAAAAATAATTCGAGTCTGGACAGTGTACCGCACACACAGCCGATATCTTCAATTTCACTTTCATCATTTTAAGTGAACTTCCTTAGAAGCCAAAAAGTCATTTAAAGATAATGATCCCACATATAAAGTAAATAAAGCAGAATAAAAATTTAAACAGAGCATTTTCAGGCCTGTAATTGATAAATATTTGTCTTCATTTCTATTATTGCTATATTAGGATGTAGGATATGATGAGGAACAGAGTATACAATTGTTGGAGAAATACAAGACAGTGCAGGCTGTTGTTGCAGCCAGGGGTAACTTCTTTTTCATTTCATCTCCTTATTTACTATGTCATCCACTTGAGGGCACTATTGCTTAATTCCCATCTCCTTGTTCAGAGACATGAATTTTGATATTTATAATTACCAGATTAGTTTAATACTTATCTCTAAATTGTCATTGTTGTTGTTATTTTTAAATGGTTATCTTCCAGCATCAAATCAGGATTGTGCCTTACTTCAGCTAGGGTGAGTCATTTTATAGCTGATTTACATTTCAGGCTTTGCATTTTGCATAGTGTCTCTGAGAATAGTCTCTTGTCTCCCTCTCATTCTATCTCTCCATATGTCTTTGTCTCGATCTTCCAATGAAGTCCTTGCAGTTCCCTCTGGGTGGGTAACGTAACCACAGAACTGACAGAGAAGCATCTGCAGGACCTTTTCAAAATGTGAGATCTGATGTGCAAGCCATGTCAGCATACAATAAAACAGTTGGATTGTTCTCCCTGTACTTTTCATGTTCTTGTGCTAACATTGGACATTTTTTCACCAGTTATGGAGAAATTGACAGCATTCGGGTTCTACACGAACGTTTCTGTGCCTTTGTAAACTTTAAGAACGCTAACATGGCCTCCCGTGCAATGGAGAAACTCAACGTGAGTGATCTGTCTGTCTGTCTGTCATAATTAGTATTATATAATTTACCAAATGTATAATACTTTGTTTGTTCTCAGGGACATCTTATTGAGAATACCCGTCTAGTGGTTCGATATCCAGATAGACGGATTCAGAGAGCCCTGCCAACACCTGCCACTCAACAACCAGCAGGAGCTGCTGGGTAATTTAAATTCTGTGCTATTAATAAAGAACTTTTCATGAAATTAACTGGGAAACTGGGAAACTGGGAAATTAACTAATAAATGGTGCTTGCTAATACAAGCATTACTATTGCTCATACTTTACTTTAGGGGTTTGTTCTAATTCGTAATCCTATGTATTAAACTTTTGCACGTAGCTCCTCCTCCACCATTTGTGGAATGGACATGAACGATGCCTCAAAATCATGTGGCTTGTTAAGGAGAGCAATACTTTTCCAATTGACCAGACTTGGGGATCTTTTTGGATCTTTGAATGTTAAAACTGGTAGACAAAAAAAAAAAATCCCAGACTTACATTGAAAAAGGAACCCCATGCAAGCTTCAGTCAGACTTAATTTTAAAATGTATGTAAACTAGGGCTGTCGATTTAACACATTAATTTAGTGCAATTTAATGATATGAAAAACAAAGGGTTAAAAAAATTACGCAGATAATCCTGTATGTACCATTGGACCAATTCAAGCTTGATGTACCTCCTTGATGTGGCAGTAGGGGGCAGTCAGCTCCAGTTGTGCAGGCCCTATTGACTTTAAAAATGTTGGCCAATTTTAAAGAGATAGTTCACCCAAAAATGAAAATTCTCTCATTTACTCACCCTCATAATATCTCAGGTGTGTGTGCTTTCTTTCTTTAACAACACATTTGAAGAAAAATAGAAAAATATCTGAGCTCAGCAGGTCCTTAAAGTGCAAGTGAATGGAGATTTCTCTTTTGAAGCTCCAAAAATCACAGACAGTCAGCCAAACCATCATTGATACGACAACAGCGGTTAAATTAATGTCTTCTAAAGCTTTACGATCACATTTGGTGCAAGAAGAAGTTTGATATTTAACCATAAACCATATTTAACTATAAACCATTGCTTCCATTAGGCTTCATGAGGGGGTGGAGTCCAAGCGTTCTCTCGTGTGATGTATTCGCATTGCCATGATACTGATGTAATCACATGTTCTCCTCTCGGTTGAGACATCCAGGATAAGCACACAAACACACCATTGTAAAGAAAGATTTGTAAAGAACATTGTAAGATCTAAACCAAAACCAATCAAGCTACTGTACAGCGTTCCTCCTTCTCACTTGTAAACAGCGCTGGTCTTCCGGCCGTGATGCATGTGTGTCAGTTCTCACGTATTTCAAAAGCTAATGCTATTACGTCACACATACATGCCTCTCCTGACTGGAAGCGTGATTTAGAGTTAAAAACGAAGTGCTTGCTTATTGATCTTTTTCACACCAAAATCTATCGTGTCACTTTAGAAGACTTTAAACCGCTAGCATCATTTCAATTGTTTATGCTGACTGTCTGTGATTTTTGGAGCTGTAAAAGAGACAGGATATACTGAGATAAGATATATTTCTATTTTTCTTCAAATGTGTTCTGGTGAAGAAAGAAAGTCATGCATACCTGGGATATCATGAGGGTGAGTAAATTAATGAGAGAATTTTCATTTTTGGGTGAACTATCCCTTTAATATATCGATGCCTCAAAAACGAAAATAACATGCCATCAATAATCGAAGTATCAATATTGAATGACATTCATAAAATTTAGACAATTTTACTTTTTTTTTTTATATATATATAACTTTGGATTACTTTCAGGCCTAGACGCAGAGGTCCTGTCGATGGAGATGAGTGTTATTTCTGGAGGACCACTGGCTGTCATTTTGGAGATAGGTGTCACTACAAGCACATTCCTGACCACAGAGGCAAAGACTGGCAACCTTGAGTGAACGCTAGCCTCCCCTTCTGTCTCACTCTGGTGCCTGCATGACTGTGGGGACTGTTATCTTCACTTTGGTATTCTGTAGGTCAGGACCAGGATTGTGGATCAGAGTCTTGCAACAGTTCTTTCTTGCAGCATTATGAGTTCACTATCGGAATCTGAATCTCACGGGGGGGCGGGGGGGGTGTTAAAGCAAATCAAGATGGGGTTTCATCCTGGGAAAAGTGTCTCTTATGAGGTTAGGTTTGGGTGGTGCAGAGCGCCAAAGGATCGCTACACCGCATTACTGGCTGCTGAGGTTTTTGGCCTCTCTTATTGTATGTTCTCTTCTCTTTTCCTGTGCCAACACTATCAAGCCAAAGAAGAGTCTGGTGTGACTAATTTGAGTTTCGATCTGAATGATTGAATTTTATTCTGCATCCTGGTGTTAAAAACTCAAAATCCCTAGAAATGAGGATCAGAGAATCATACCAAAGAATAATATGCCATCTGTGGATTTTATGTTGAGATAGAGAGTTTAAGAAAGTATTGATCTTCAATCATGGAAAGTAAAATCAAGCCGTGTGTTTAACTTAATATCATTCAGCTCAAATTCCACCATCTCGCGCACACACCAGCTTTTCATTCTGCAGGTTTGTTGTCATTTTTAATTGAACTTCAGCTGTGATCCTAAATTCTCTTAAACTGCCCCAACTGCAAGACCTTTGAGGGCATATCAGTATTGCAAAGGGTTAGAGCCTCTCAAATAATTGAAGTCCCTCTTGAGAAGTTATTTTCACTTTTCCTTATGTTTTTCACAATCTTGCACTTTACCACAACATCAGATGATGAACTTGGGTAAATGAAATTCAAACTACAGGTAGTGTTCCTCGGCAGAAGAACGCAGCATTTCTTGGGACAAGAGTTTGGCGTTCCTCTGCAAAAGAATGCTCCGTTCCTTGGCTGATCAACATGTGTATGTTTTTTCATAGAAGTTTGATCGATAAAGTTTGTTTATTACAGCCAGTCAGAATCATGTTGCGGCGTGTATTAATGATAGATGATTAATAAATCATCTGTGGTATTTTTCTTATAGCTTTAAGGATATTCTATTTTGTATGTTAAAGGTATTTTCTAATGGTATGTCTGCACCATTTAGATGTTATTTACGTTAATTTTTTCTAAGTATGAAAATAGTTTTTTCACAAACCGATCTCAGCCATAAAAGTTGTCATGCTGCTCCATAAATTGCAGATATTGGTGTTTACTGAAACTCATGCCCTGGCTTTGACACTTTTGTGTTATCAGCAAAAAATTGATCTAGGTGGCTTGTATTTTACATGTCTGTTGGGGTGTTTAACGGAAGAGAGGGAAATGGATTAATACTGGCCTTTAGTCTTCCACATCATGCCCTCAATATGTGATCTTTCTTGTAAAACAGTGTGCAAATCTTTGTTTCTATTAGTACAGTCAAGATAATGATGAAGATTTTGGCAAACAATGCTCTTTTTTTTTTTTTTTTTTTTTTTTTTTTTTTTTTTTTTTTTTTAAAGCATTTGAAAAATCTTTAATGACCTCGGTATGTGGAAAAATAAATTTGGTTTCTGTTGCACCATTGTATAGCACACACTTAACCAAAGAAACACTAATGTTATCTAGTGTACCACAGACAAACATATCTGCTATTATTTACAAATGTACATTACACTATTTTGGACATGTCCCCTCTCAGTTTTTAGGCTTGACTGGGTTTTTTTTTTGTAGTCGATAGTAACACTTCTGCATTTAGTGGTTTTGCTTCACATTTAGGGCATTGAAGGTGAAAATCTTTTGGCTATTTGAGACCGAATGCCTTAGAAAAACTAATTTACCTGGCTACCCTTACCCTATCAGACTTAAAGTTTTTTTTAAGCATTAATATTTGACACTTTTGTGCATGCATGTGGTAGCTGCTTTTATCCAAAGCGATTTGCAGTGCGTTCAAGTTTGAACCGTCAAGATCAAGGTTTGTTTCCCACATGTTGATAAGATATTTTCTTTGAACGCACTGTAAGTTGCTTTGGATGAACGCATCTGCCAAATGCATACATGTAATATTTAAACTGAGATTTCCTGTTAACGAGGTGACTTATTTTAGGCTACGAATTTGGGGATAACTAAATAATACTGCTAAAGTCTTTTACTTGAAGAGAACGGTAATATGTCCAGAGAAATTTCACTTTTTATGTGTGCGCTTCGTTAATTTGGAATTGATGCATGAAGCAGAGATCTTTGTGATTCTTCTTTTCAGCTTTATGGAAACATGTATTTTCATATTAATTATTTTTATTATTATTTTGTTTGGAGTCTGACAACACCAATAATTCCTCACTGCTGTGGTGCAGAAAACGCATTTACTTCAACCATGCATTAAATTACATTTATTGCTTATGGAGGACCCTTTGTGTAATTTTGCTTGAATGTGTTAAATTCTTATATTTGCATTTTGGAATATGAATTGAAAACTTTTTGCTCTCTTCCGTATTCTGTTTAAGTTTTCTTTGTAATTCTTTTTAGCTCTGCATTGGAAAAAAGCACAATTGTGATTACATTTTTGAAATCTCAGTTTTAATGGGCTTTTGTCACATCGGGGGTGTGAAATTATTATTTGTATTTATTTCCACATCCACACTAATAGGGTTTTTGGTTGAAAACGTTTTCCGTTTTCGTTGTCCAAAGTATGCAGTTGTAGAGAGCGTTTTCACCATGGCCACCACGGACTACCCGTTGGCCACCCCACATGCAATTGCCGCTTTTTAGCACAAAACTTAACATACACAGACTGATCGCTGGCCCCTGCCCGGCCACCACTGTTTACAATAAGGTTTCATTGGTTAACATTAGGTAATGCATTAGGTATTGTGAACAATAAAAAAAAATATTTTACAGACTTATTCTTTGTTAATGTTAAAAAAAATACAATTGTTCATATTAGTTCATAGTGCATTAGCAAATGCTGACAATTTTTTTTTTTTATTTAAAAAATATATAAATTAATAATAACTAAGATTAATAAATGCTTTAAAAGTATTGTTTATTGTTAGTTAATTTTAACTAATGTATTTAACAAAGATAATAAGAACCTTATTGTAAAGTATTACCAAGATATTTTTCAAAAGTGACAATAAACCTGTTCTTTGACAGTTTGTATTTGACTTATTTGCCCTGCAAACCCTTTTGCAGGCTTTGGATTTTCAGAATACTGTTATTTCAGGATGACCAGAGCAACATTTCAGATGTGATGATTGGTCCGCTAGTTAGTCCAGTTATGGTTTTTTTATGCGTATCTTTTGTATTTGAAATAAGTAAAAATAATAAAAAATGTATCCACCTCAAGCGAGCATACACGTATTTCATGCACAATTTGGAGTTTTTATTGACATTTTGGTGTTTCCATCCATTTGTTTTTTTAAGCAATATCCCAAAATGCGCATAAAACTACATGCCTGGAAACCCAGTTACTGATAGGCGTAAATGTAGAAAAATCATTCCATTTTCAACCAAAGACTGAACTCGCACCAAACTTCAGCCAAATGGTATTTCACAGAAAGGTGTAACAATTTCCCTGCCAGAACCAAACCAGAAGTGCCAAAAGTAAGCCGGATTCGGCCCATATCTTGTTGCTATCTGGGATTAGTGTGGACATACATGGCCTAAGGCAGAGGATATGATACTATTTTTAAATATGATCTGACACCATAGGCATTATGTAATGATAAATGTTTCAGTTAGTCATGTTCTACATTGATGTCACATTACGTCATTATGCTGCATGTTTAGTTCAGCAAATGGCAGTCAGCTGTCTTTTTTTATTTCCACAAAGTTTTTTTTTTTTTTTAATACAATTGATTACAATTGTAACTTGATTTGATCAGAAAGCAGTTGATATCGCTTCTGGAACACAGTGTTCTCTTGTTTTATACTGCACATTTTGGCAATACTAGTACAGGAGTTATACCAGCATGCCATTCCGAACAAAGTCTGACTCCATGTCCATTTTCCTTGGATTATAAACTCCACATCCAAGTATATATGTCTTCCAACACTAGGGGGAATTCTTGCACAGAATGTGCCAATTCAAACCAAATTATTTGCTCCATGAATTAAACTTTTATTGTAACTGCAAATATTAGTTACATTTAAACCTATTACAGTTTAAGAGCATCAGATGTTCCCTCTGCCCTCATGATAACTGGTGATGATCTTCATATGTTGAAAGTTCTTCTCTGTCATCAATGACACATGAAAGTGATCTGTGGTTGGTGCATAAAGCGTGCCTATGAAAAGCACAAGGCTCATTGAGTATGTGAGTTAGGGATGGGTGGGAAAATGATGCTGTATTAAAGAGCAACCATCCATTTTGACTGGAGAAAGTACTTATGCCACCTACAGCATGCATGGCCACCAGCCTGCTATTACGGACTAGATCCAGTGGTTTGTGGCCTCTTGTATTGTTTATAAAAGTCTATTGATAACACAGTAGAGGCCACCATGACTCCAGTCAGGCTATTCCAGTAAATACTATACTGTATGTGTGGGGTTTCTTACTGAAACGGGCTTGTGTTTTCTGCACTCAACTTGACACTTTTGACACTTTATTCATATAAAGCTAATAAATAATTAAAACGTTAAGTCACGGCCTCTTAAGTCACACTCCTCAAGAGTTTTCTTGTTTAAAGTTAACATGAAATCCGACATTGACTATTTGCTTACTTATTGACCCCTATACCTTTTACTAAAATTCACACTATTTATTAAAGTGCATGTTGCTGGTCTTATTGTGCATGTTTCATCAGTGCACATTTTCCAAAAAAATAAAAAGTCTTGGTAATCTTTTATCAAAACAGAATAACCTGCTGTACCCCTAAAATAACTTCTTTCCGGCTGGCTTCAGAAATCTTTTTCAGCCCCTCCCCTCCACCACTGTTATATAGAGACCACGTTTCACAATCCCATCGATCCTCTATTGATAAAATCAAGTCTCGCCCTACAATTTTTTCATGTTGAATTCCCATTTTTAGAAAATACGGCAGATTGTTGAAGTAAAATGGATTGTGGATGGTTTCATCACAACTTTAACCCTAAAAAGGTTAATAAAATGTGCACTCCTCTTCACTGTATTAGAGCCTATACAGCTGAAAACAACTTTCTTCACAACTCGCAGTTAGCGCCCCTCCGTGGATATTTCACTCGGAAACTGGAGCTCACACGGGTCCATATGCCCAACAACAGTTATTGCTTTGGCCACTAGGGGGAAATGTTTCATTTCAGTAAGCACACAGATTTTGGCTAAATACGTCAACCTACTGTTTCTGATTTCACTTGTGAGATCATTCAGACAAAACAATAGTCTTTGCTTTTTCAACAATTTTCTCAGAATTTTGTCTCTCACCTCAGCCTTTAAAATGTTTGTTTCCCCCAGAAAACAGAACACCTTTTCAGGGTTAAGCTACTTTAAACCTAACTCCTTAAAACTTTAAACAACTTAGGTTAAGTAACATTTAAGTAAAATTCCTTGACAACAAATAGAATAATTGATATAGCTGACATTGCATTACATACTTTGTGTTATAGTATGTTTAAGTAAAATAAAATGAGTGATTTATGTTGCGCTTTGTGAAACCCATAGCAGTATTTTCTCAGAATTTGGTGCCCTTCTTGGATGTGCGAGGCTGTTCCATAATGGTTATGAAACTTACAACTCATGCAACGAGAGTGAAAACAGGTGCTGACGGTGGGGGTAAACCAGAGGAGGTGCTATAATTTGAAAAGGCAGTTGTTTATTGTTGAAGAGCATATATTTATTTCATGGCACCGCAAATTTTGGCTAAGGGCAGAACCGGGTCTCGTGGGTAATTACAGAGCTGGAGGCAGCACCACAGCAGCGTCTGTTAAGAGCCAATGCTTTCCCTACACACACACACACACACACACACATATGTTGGTCTACCTATCATTATGAGGACTTTCCATTGAAATAATGAGTTTTATTCTGTACAAACTATAGATTCTATCCCCTAACCCTAACACAACCCCTAAACCTAACCCTCACAAAAAACTTTCTGCATTTTTACATTTTCAATAAAACAGCGTTTAATATGTTTAAGCTCTTTAAATTATGGGGACACAAGAAATGTCCTCATAAACCACATTTATAGCACAATACCCTTGTAATTAACAGTTTGTAACCTAAAAAATGTTCCTCGTAAACCACATAAATATGCCCACACACACACACACGTTTGTGTGGCTTTCCTTATGAGGACTCTCCACAGACATAATGATTTTTATACTGTACAAACTATAGATTATCTCCCCCAAACCTAACCCTCACAAAAAACATTCTGCATTTTTACATTTTCCAAAAAATATTGTTTATGGTTTTTTAAGTAATTTGAATTGTGTGGACATTACAAAGGTCCTCATGAACCACATTTATAGCATAAATACCCTTGTAATTATCTGTTTGTAACCTTAACAAATTGTCCTCGTAAACCACATAATTATCTACAGTATATCAGTGAAAGCAGGAACCATCAAAAGTTTCTAAGAATTTATCTTATATTATCAGCTATAATCTAGTGATTCTAGACAAGATGTCTCTCGGATTAGATAACTCTAACAGGTCACCCTCTTTCCTGTCATGGTTTACCCAACAGGAGGGACCTGCATTAAAGAAAACAACTAAATTGCTAGTTTTCAATTGACAGCCAAACTTAAACATAGGTTAGGCAATTAAGGAAATTGATAAATATTTTCTTAAGTTGGTAGGACACACTTTTTCCCCCGACAAATGTATAATTATTCACTCAGAGACTGGTGTGACACACACACGTGTCCTGAGTTGCATTTTATAACTGGCTGCTACCTCAATAACTGCTATGTGCATAGAACACTATATCATAGTATGTTATGTTTACATTTAATCTTTTTGCACTACTGTGTACTGGTCGGTGCTTCACTGTCTCTCACTGTGCCTATTGTCTTGTTCATTGTTAGTAATTTATTGTACTGTCCCGTACTTTTTGCACACGTTTGCACGTGCACTTTATATAGGTATGTTATTTAGTCTGTGTAGTCTCATGTGGATCTGTGTTTGTCCTATGTTGTTTTATGTAGCACCATGGTCCTGGAGGAACGTTGTCTTGTTTCACTGTACTAACTGTATATGGTTGAAACGACAATAAAAACCACTTGACTTGACTAAATTGGTGCATTTGAGTTATGATTATTGTTGAGGTGCACATAGTGATGGGATGTGATTGCTAAGTTTCTAAAATGGTTCTTTTGAGGTTTTTTTTAAATATGAAATGCACTATCAACAGAATGTGCTAATTCTGAACAAACATTCTCTCATAAAGTGCTCAGACATGCAAACATTTCAAAAATGCACAAATAAAAACAAGGAGCTGTTCAGTTCTGTTTGTTTTATCAGAATAAACAAAACCAATGAATATTACTATATTAGATGTTTAAGACAATCCTTACTGTGGTTAAAGGAGAAGGATGTCTTGCTTTTTTGGGAGTGAGGTTTGTGGTTGCTTGACTGAAGACACATCTACTATGTGGTTATGCAGCTTCTTTTAGTAACTTGGAATTCAGGACACAAGATCTTCCTGCAGGTCACATTACAAAAAATTAAGATGCACTGTCATAAAAAACTGTATTAAAAAATAATTTGTTATTTCAAAAATTAAAATGCTTTGGCTTTCTTTTATGAAAATATAAACGAACAAACCATAATTACATTTGATGAGTCTCTTTTACAAATAATTGCAAACATTGCACAGGCACACCTGGTAGGATCTGTAAATTCATCAAAACTAGTTTATTTTGTTGTTAAATATTTAAAAAGGTTAAATTATCATTAGTCCTAATATTGGTTCTAGTAGTGACAGTGTACATCTTTGTAAAGTTTTAACTTTTAAATAACATTAATTAGCTCCTGTTTTCGTCTGATTTTGTCCCTTTTCTCAACACCGACTGAAAACATTTTTGTCTCAATATTAACTGATTTTATTTAACAGTTATGTTGAAAAGGCATAGATGGGAAACACTTTGAGATAAAGACGTCTGTGGGAGGGATATAGAAGTGATGGAGTAAAGGAGGGAGAGAGGGACATGTATGTTCAACTCTTTCCTGCATTCATTTTCCTCCAGTCTGTGACTGACGTGACTTACGTGTGCCTGCCAGGTGAGTGAAATTTGGACTTTTAACACATTGGTGCATCTGCTTGGGTTTCTCACCATGTGAATGAATATGATCTCTCTCTCTCTCCTTTTTTCACCCAGGGGTCGTAGTGTTTTTTGTTTTGTTTTTTAGTGGGTTTTAATTGTTGATTTATGAATTAAACTTGAGGTGAAATACTGTTACTTTTGCAAGATGTATCATATACGATAAACAGGTTTTGCATAGTTATAGTTCTTAGTTTGTTGTTTGGATTCTTATAATATTACTAAAAATCTCTTTCTTGTTGCTATTTATGTCCAAAGAGACCCTAGTCTCTCTTAATTGCCATTGCCTTATTTCAAGTGAACATTTAATCAAAACTTTAAATATTCCGTCCATCACATTTCTCGAACACCTCCAATAATAATAATAATAATAATAATAATAATAATAATATTTTTTCAAATGTAGACATTGTGGTCATTTGCAACCCCAATTGTTCTTCTAATTGAATCCATAACAATTGTCTAAATTAAATAGTGCACATATATCCTGTTCTGTTTTCAACAGATTTGTATAAATCTATATTGGATTAAAAGTTTTTATCCACTTTTTATTGAGCTGTTTACTGTTCTGCTCAAATTTCTCACGTTTTCTTAAAGTTATGGACATTAAAAATCCTAAGGATCAAAAAACCCTCAATTTACTCATTCAACAGTTGTGTTTGTACCATCTATTTATAGTGGAAGAATGTTTAAGTATTAGGCCTACCATGACATTTTTGACTAAATCTGCGCCCTCCTATTCCTTTGTTCTTTTGGTAACACGGGTCCCTCTTGTTTTATGTTCCAGAAGCCTCACCTGTGCGCAGTGATGATTCGTGCCGTCTGTCTAGAGTGCGCGCTCTTACTGCTGCTCTTCTTCCTTTGCGCGGACGCGTGCAACGAATCACCCCGTCGGTCAGCGCGCGCTCCCGCTGCCAAGGTGCGCCTGGCAGGTATCGGCCACAAAGAGAACGAGGGACGCGTTGAAGTCCTGCACAACGGGACGTGGGGAACCGTATGCGACGACAATATCGACATTAAACTCGCCAATGTGGTTTGCAGAGAACTGGGTTTCCAAAGTGGCATAACATGGGCGCACAGTGCAACGTATGGAGAGGGAGAGGGTGAGGGAATTTCTCCATTGCAAGTCACCCAAGGGAAAGTTCACCCAACAATGAATGTGTCATTATTTACACAATGAAACACAGAATCAGATTTATTTAAGAGAATTTACGTGGCCGTACAATGACAGTTCATAGTGACCATAGCTTTCAAGCTCCAAAACGGACAAAACCCGCCAGAAAGGATAACAAAAGTAGCCCATTTTACTTGTGTGTAGTTGTATTCTATGTTTTGTGTGAGGAACAGACCGAAATTTAAGTTTTCATTCATTGATAATCTTCTCCACTGCCACATTTAGCTCTATTTAGCATCCAGAAAATGTGTACAGGCATTACATGTGAAGACAAATTACACATACATCATTCAACAATATAGTTACTATGTGAGAACCAGCGCTGTTTTCAAATCAGCGACATTAATTTGTATTTTTTTTAATCTGGATGAAGATTGTACTTGTGCTATAGTGCAGGAGAAGATTATCAGTGTTTACCAACATCATTTTGGTCTGTTCCTCACACAAAGCTATCGTATGGCTTCAGAAAACGTGGAATATACTGTAGCACCTGGACTACTTTTACCTTTTTGGAACTTGACAGATGTGGTCACTATGAACTGCCAGTGAATGGCAAGAGCTGCACAGTTCTTAAAAATATCAACTTTTGTGTTCTATGGAAAACAGTTACTGTATACTGGACTTACAATTATATGAGAGTAAGTAATAACCGAATTTAAATTTTGGTAATCTAATCCTTTTAGTGTTTTAAACTGATTGCTGTCTGTACAGCTGAGGTTCAAAGGCATTTATTATTTTCACATTTATCTGTGGATTATGTGAAAGTCTTGAGTGCACTTGTGTCTAAAGAAGATTGCTGTTTAAATAACTGTTTCTCAGCAGTGCAAGTGCACTGAGCTACTGTTCTTTACATTGCCCAAATCCCTCCCTGTAATTTCACTTTAAGACGGCTATAAAGACAGCCACTAAACCGAAGCGTGTATAACACTCAGTTGGCAAGACAACACTGATATTAAAACTTAAACCCTTCAGACAACTTCACGAGAGCTATGCTGTACTCTTTTGATGGTGACGCTTCCTTCCCATGTCCCTATTAATTTGGATAATATACATGAAGTCTGCAGACTTTGGCTTTATGTCTATGTAATAGGTACAATTTCTTGGAAAAATGTCTATTTATGGTGCTGGTGATGACTGCTTTGATTTTATTTCCCTCAACACACACATACTGTACATAATTTTTTTTAAGTGCATTTTTGTAATGTTCAACATCTGTCACAGGCCAAATTTGGATGGATAATGTGAGGTGTGAGGGAACCGAGAAAACCATAAAAGACTGTAAGTTTAACGGGTGGGGCGTTCATGACTGCAAGCACTCTGAGGACCTGGGGGTGGTCTGCAGTGCAGAGAGAAGGTTGGACCAAGTGCATCCAGGAGTCTCCAGAAGAGGGCACATTATCGCTCTCAGACCAAACGCTGTCTCCTCGAACCATTGGCAGGACATTTACTCCAGTTCAAGGTCACCTGCACATCTCAGACAAGGCAATGGACATTCACAGGGTCAAACAAGACGGGATCAGGTCTCCAGACACCAGTTTCATAATCCGGTAAGCAGTGGATGGGAGTGCAGTAAACTTAACCGTATGTTTACGACTACCACAAGTTGCATTGCATTTTATGTTATGTTAAAAATAATATTTCAGATTACAACCCTATGTTTATGGCCGACCCTAACCAACAGCCTCTAACCAACTCTAATTCCTATTTTCTAAACCTGATTTCTGAGCCCCAACCCCTGACCCTAACCCTTACAAATAACCCTAATCCTGAACATTGGTCCTCAACTAATCTCAGTCCTCAACTTCTAAATCAAAACCTCTATCCCTATATCTAACCCTAACCTAACCCAAGCTACCCTAACAATGGCCCCACAACTCCCAATCTGACCCTGATCCCAACTCCTGGCTTTTTTTCCCCAATTCAGTTTTTAAATCTAAATCCAAACCTAATGTTTATTTTGTAGAGGAAAACCAGTACCAATCCTGGTCGTAATCTGTTGTTTAGGGCCCTCAGTGTTAAAAACCTAATCCTTGCCCTGACCAGTAATATTTAATTATTAAGAAATCCTGATCTTCAGGTCCATCTAGAGATACTCTTAAGACCCTCTTCTAATGATTAGAATCATTATTTTGTTAACATACATTTCTGGCATTCTTATTTTGATCCTCTAGTCTGCCAGTAAGGTGAGAATTGAAGAAGTCCGTCTCCGACCGATCTTGATGGTTACAAAGAGGCGGACCCTTGTCACAGAAGGTGTAGTTGTAGTAAAGCATGCTGGGAGATGGAGGCGGGTGTGTGATAAAGGTTGGAGTTTGAACAGCAGCAGAGTCATATGTGGGATGCTTGGCTTTCCTGATGCAGAGCAGCCCAAAATGAACACCTACAGGTGAGTCTTGCTCTTCTACTGAATATTGCAATGTGTACCTTGGGATTGGTTTCTGTTGTTTAGTCCTGAAATATTATCTTGAAACACAACATTTTGCATAATTGCCTGTTATTGGCTAACATTTGGAGTAATTCTTGGTGTCCTATTCTCACGTAAGCTGTGTCCCAAATAATACACTATACTGTACACTATGCACTTTAAAAATATACTATGCACTTAACCATGTAGTGTATGAATTTGTGTATGTGTAACGGGAGTCAGCTGGTAAATAGCTGAGCAGTGTGTAAACCTCACTCTCCTGACCTCAAGAGGTGCACTAGCGACTGACGCTAGAGGCTGTAGCCTTTAGCCTCCTCGTTAGCGCACCCACCTCCCATGCCGGAGACGTCGGTTTGAGTCCCGTTCGGAGCGGGGGCAAGTAGGACCGGCTACATTTGGTGCCGTGACCCGGATGGGAGTAAGGTTTAGGGGGGTGAGTGTAACGGGTGCCAGCTGGTAAATAGCTGAGCAGTGTGTAAACCTCACTCTCCTGGCCTCAAGAGGTGCACTAGCGACTGACGCTAGAGGCTGTAGCCTTTAGCCTCCTCGTTAGCGCACCCACCTCCCACGCCGGAGACGTCGGTTCGAGTCCTGTTCGGAGCGGGGGCGAGTAGGACCGGCTACATATGAAGTAGGGCCGTCAATCGATTAATCAAATTAATTACATTGTGTTCTGATTAATTAATCGCATATACAAATATTTGCTGAGAAAGCCCCTCATATAACAATAATTCAATATATAATGAGGAAATAATTATACATGGTTATCTTTAAATATTAAAAAAATATTAATATATACGCAGCAATCCATTTCACAAGTGAATTTGTCAATCAGTTTGAGATTTATTGATTAAAGGAACCAGCGTCAGATGCTTGTGTAGCGTCTCGGGTGCGTTGCGTCATAAACATACAATTTTTAGGACACTGTGTCAAGTTAAATATAGTTTAATACTTAGAACACATCTTGAGATCCCATAGTTCGAATTTGCACTCCATCAAGTGTTTTGTGTTGTGCTGCCTGCTGAAGGGTTGTTTTGTTCACTGTATAAACTGCACGTTGCCATACGGCTGAAGTTTCACTTACTGCCCTCTGGAGTAAACAGGTGGTACTACAAGCTTGCATTTTTCAGGAATCTTCCATATTATGGTCCGGGGGCATTGAGATAAATTGCGTAAATTTTTTTTAACGTGTTATTTTTAATAAAATTTAAATAACACTCTGTTTTAATGGTTGAAAATGTGCATAATCTGAGTACTTTCAGTACTCTTCTTTTTGTTGCATTATCAGTGTAAACATACTACTCGCACTACTTACAATACAAAATGATGTAGAATTGTTCAGAAGTGTGCGGTTTGGAACGCACCTGTAGATAGACTTTTGAAGTGTGCCATAAAGTTTATTCCTCTCTGCAGCTTATTCTGGCCAAGAACTGCACACTTAGACTAAACATGTCTGTAATTCCATTGTGAATATATTTGTTTGTATTTACATGCTGTTTAGGGATGGATCAACCTGAAACAGATGATACAACAATGCAAGACATGGGTATAGGCATATCATCATTTCAAAATATGGTGCTGCAATCCCTACAAACACTAGCTTTTACTAGCTACTCCTTTACACTTGCTAGAGGGATGTTTAAATAGATGAAAATACCACTCCATACTCATTGTTTTTATTGAAATTATTGTGCAAATATAAAGAACGGTACCTGTTCTTCAGTGACTCATCTCATTCTTAGAATTTTTTTGGAGATTGTTTGTTGACCATTCCGGATTTTATGAGCATGACATTCACCGGAATCATATCTTCAGCAGGGTGTATGTAAAAGTTCATACCTAAGAACAGAAAGATGTTTTTCTCTGTATGAGGGAGAAAGTGAAAGATTGACCTACTCTATTTGCTGGAATAGCACTTCTGTTTCCCTTATCTCTTTTCTACAGGCACCTTTCACAAACCTGAGCACTTAAGCAGTGATTAAAAGGTCTTTCAAACCTACTGATGCTATCTGGACCACAGCTTTACCAAAATGAACAGTTTATTCTCACATGGTTAGGTCTAAGTGAAAAGTCTAGTATCACTGCTGATTGTTTTTGTAGATAGAAATATGTTTAAAACCTTCAAAGTTTCTGTTGTTGGAGAGAGTTTCATCTTGTTAAATGGTTTTATCGACATTACCACCCTTGACATTGTCCTGCCACCTCACAGAATATTTTCCCTAAAAATAGTATTCCAAACTAACTTGTAATGTTATCTTGGTCACCTAAGGAGCACAATCAACACCTGCATGATATGTACATGCATCTTTTAAATAGGTAAAGAGCAGATTGCTATCTGTCTACCTACCTACCTACCTAACTGTCTGTCTGTCTGTCTATCTATCTATTATGCTGTGCGGAATAGGTTCCATGGAGTTAATTAATAATTTAGTTTGAATTAGATATAGTTAGGATGACCAGATTTCTGCCTGTGGAAAATGAGACAGTCCCCTACCAGCAAAAATGTAATTGATGTCCTTACATAGGCGTGCAGATCAGTGTGAAGTAGAGGGTGCATCTGCATCTCTAACTGTTATCACTTTGTACTTTTTGCTGGCAGCAGTTTTTCTCAGTGTGCACTTTAGGGCTGCACTAACAATTATTTAGATAATCGATTAATCGAATGATTATTAGAATGATTATTCAACTATTAAGTGATTATTGCAACGATTAATCATTAACTCTAAACTAATTATTCAGATTGTGCCCTACTTAAAAGGTTGTATTAAGAGTGCTTACTAACAATAAAGAGGACAGCATCATCTGTGGCCAACAGACCATTGAAAATGTGTAGTACTCTTTAAAGAGCTGGACCAAGAGAGAGAATACGTGAACATTTCGGATCGTACAATCAATCGTCTTAATCAATTTTGCATTGCAGTCAGCCGACTGAAAACTAGGGCTGTGCGCAACAGAATGAAAAGCAAAAAGTCCTTCAATTTCATGCACCTTGTCAGATTCTGAACATTGATTCACAAAAATTATTGCTAACACTTGGTGTAGCACACTTACTTTTAGCAGCATCCACATGCTTTTTTGTATGAACATGCTGTGCAATGTCGGTGCGGAACCGCTGTATGTACAAAAATACATGCAGATCAGCGATAGTGATTTGTGATTAGTTGAAATAACCATTTGAGTCGGATCTGTTTAATTTGATTCCTTTGAATTGAACAAAAAAGATTCAAAAAGTGGTCTAAATGATTTGTTTGAGAATCATGAATCTGAATCAGAATCACAAAATAAGCACTCGCCATATTATGTGTTCCGTCGTCTGTCTCATCTGGGGAAGACAAAAAACTGCTAATATGAGTTTATTTTTGTTTTCTTTTTAAATAATTATTTTGATACCTTTAGGCTTTAACATTATAAAAGATTTTGAATAATGAATGTATGTGAGATCAGTCTCCTGCCTAACCAGGCCTGTTCATATAAAAGTCAATCACATACCTTTACATTTAACATTTAAACAAGGAATTATGTGTGTGAATAATTACCAGCGCTCATGAAAATGTCCAATAATATTTATTTTGATATTTTATGAAGATGTGAATGGTCTTTGCTTGAGCAAAACTACTTTTCAGGTGGTTGCTAATGTGTTTTATTTGCTTTGTAGCACATTTATGCTACTGTATGTGGTAACTAGGATTTTCTGTATGGTTGCTAGGGCATGCTATGCAGTTATCAAGGTGATCTCTGCTGCGTTTTGGTGCTTTGCTACAGTATGTGGTTGCCAGTTTGTTACTATGCTGCTGCTATGTTGTTTTCTGTGTTTTTTGCACATTGCTCTACAGTTGACAGGGTGTTCTAGGTGGTTGTTAGGTTGTTGCTATGCTGTTGTTAAGTTGTTTTAACTGTGTTTTAGGGAAGGGTGGATCGATACTTCCAATACTGATGTGGTATAAAGAATATTGATTCTCACATCAAAATATCGATTCTGAAGTTATTTTTTTTTCTTTTTATTTAGATAACATTAATATTAATGCATCTCATAAGCTTTGAAGTGGAAAAAAAAGAATTATTTTAGCGAATTGTTGCATGGCACCGGAACTATTTTTTCTTATTTTTTTCTCATCTTGACGCACAGAAATGCTAAAATACACCAGCAGACAGACAGCACTCACTCAACCTTTCAGTCACAGTGCTCGATCAAAGAGAGAGCAGTGCTTTCCTGAGGTAATGGCAGAAAACAGCATCTGGAGTTATTCACATTAAGTAATGACAAACCTAGTCGTGTGTAGCGTATTTAGGGGTTTCAATTAAAGTTCGCTAACTGGTTAGTTTAGCAGTGTTGTGTTATGCTATTAGCTTAACTGTACTGTGTTTACAATATGGCATCGGCAGGTTGCGCATGCGCGGTAAACTGCCCCGGAAGAGTCTCTTTAGGACATCCCATGAACTTTCGTCGCCATAGCAACCAACACCAGTGATTTGTGATCTGGGTCAACAGTAATGAAAACAGTTTCATTGATGCATATGAACATCAGCGTGTTCCAAAATGCACAAATAAACAGTAATCAGTTCATGTACCCAAATTCTTAAAACAATATATGTATAAATTTGGTATGATAACTGTACACTGCACAGGTTAAAGTGTAATGTATATTACCATTATTTGTAAGGGAAACAGTATGTGTGAGCTAGGAATTACATTAAACGGTCCTATTTGTACATTGCTACGTAAGGACATTTATGATGGAATCAGTCGCGTTTGACAACTGTTATAATTTAGATAAATGACAAATAACTAGATCGTAATACAACATCTCATTGTATCAGATCACAATTTCTACTGTAGGGAATTAGCTTTATTAAGAGAATTGTGATTAATTTTCTTATTGGAGTAATATTATTCTCATGGCTTATTGACAATCATATTACACACATACAGTAGGTATAGCTTTGAAGCGAATACGTTTAGAAACAGGGATGAGATTATTTATCAAAATATACCACAGTCAAAATATCTTTAAAAGTAAAACATAACGATTTATGATTAATTATGAACATTTGGATCGGTGAATAGAATCAACTTGAGGTAGCTGAATTAACATTACAATCAATTTATCTGTTCGTCCAGCGAACACTCAGTATTGACTGTCTATCAATTCTCAGAAAGGATGTTTTTCATGGCTACACAAAAATAACTCTTAGCATGGAGCATTGAATCGTTAAATTTACATTAATTTACAAGCAGACCAGAATCAACTTGCAAGAATGTACACAAAAGTTTATTTATCTAAAATACAAACACATAACTAATCTAAACAAAAACATACACACGAAATCACTCATACATGGGAAAGGAAAAGTGAAAATAAAATGAGACCGGAACAGAATAGGGGAAATGCATTTATGAAAAGAGTAATTTTGACCATCTGAGAGAACCATCAAGCTTTTAATTTAAAAGCACCTTTTGTTACAAAGGGGTTTACCTGTTATACTAAACATAGGTTCAGTTAGCTACTGGTACGATACTTGCAATTGCCTTGGCTGTTGAGAGAGCGGCCAGATGCAGTCGCAGGAGAAAGGCTTGATGGTTCCTTGGGTCGATGGTGTTAATGTTGCAACCAATTTCTTCCACACTGAATGAAGAAATTATGATGGATGGTGGTGTTCATTGACTCTATGGTTGAGGTAGTTGCACATGGTGCCAGTTCAGGTCCCGGTACCACACAAACAGTAGAAGAGAGTTAGGGGAAAGAGCCAGGGGAAAAAGAGAGTAAGAGGGACGTGTCTTTTAACTTCTGCTGAAGGTCCCTCCTCTCGAGTCTGGCTTGACCAATGAGAACGGTGCAATTTCTAAGCGGGAAATGTTCGTTTGTTTGGAAGCTGACTCATTTGCATGATTGGGGTTAGTTTAAGCCCCTTTATGCTCTGATTAATATAGCAAGCATACAATGCATGCTGTCAGAATTATATATACTATATATACCACTGTGCAGGATGTCACACAAGGATTCTTTTGGTAGGAAACATGATATTAAATAATTTTGCATTAGCTGGTAGTCCTGTCATAAGTTATGCATAAAACAGTATACACTACAAAAAACACTTTACAAGGCAGTAATGATCCTATACACAATGTCCACAATGTACACATGTGAAATTATAGACAGTTTGTCTATATTTTAATGAAGAAAAGTCTGTCATTCTGGGCTTTGAGTCCATTTCTTATGTGGGAAAGAAGTGAATCAATCTTTCTGCATAATTTTTTCTAGCATGCAGCTAACTTCCCCCACTTGGAATGTCATTGAGGGTCCACTATTTGCTGGTCCAGTGGCAGCAAAGACAGTGTAAAGGATTGATAATGATCAGTGGAGGAGCAGACATAACTAATTGGACCTTTGCTTGTTACAGTCTTGAGACATCTTTTGGCTTATTCATTAAATAATGAATAATTGTGTGTCTGATTGGTCCAGATGCTACACGTGACATGTGTACATAATGGGCTGTGTGACCATTTTTACAGGCTTATTTAAATTCAGAGTTGTTAAAACATTGATAATTATATTTAATCCTCATTAATAAATGATACCCTTATGAAAACTACCCATGGATTTACTGTAGTGATATTGTATTAACAATGACTAGTAACCACGCCTATAGTAACCATGTTTTTTTTTTTTTTTTTGGCAGTAAGCAATGTTTTGATAAAAGAAACCATGGTTTTAATACAGCATTACTGTAGTGTCCATTTAGTAATAGTAGCCATATAATAATATCTATGGTTAATTTTGTGGTTTTATATGTTGCTTATACTTGCTCATTATGCTTATTAGAGGTATCAGTATTGGTATCGATAATGGCCTAAAAGTACTTGGTATCAGATCGAAAAGAAAATAAGTGGTATCGCCCATCCCTACTATGTTTCAGCACATTGCTATGCAGTTGTCAGGGTGTTCTGGGTGGTTGCTTATTGGCCCAAATGAAATAGCTCACCCCTACAAAACTCTTTTCTGGTCACTAATATGACTCAATGCCCTCATTCAATGTTCTGTGACTGTGGTGTTCATTTACACTCATCCCATAAATATGATCTGATGTGACTTGAATGTGCCATTAAAGTGATAGTTCATTTAAAAATGAAAATTTGCACATAATTTCTCAGCCTCATTTGATCCAAGATGTGTATGACTTTCATTTTTTTTTTTTCTGCAGAACACGAACAAGAAAAGATTTTCAGAAGAATACAGCTGTTATGTAGGTCAGTTCAATGCAAGAGAATTGTGGCCAGACCTTTGAAGCTCCAAAAGCACATAAATGTAATCATAAGAGTAATCCATAAGACTCTGGTGGTTTCACCAATGTCTTCTTAATGGATCCAATTGGTTTTGGGTGAGAATAGACCAAACTATTACTCCTTTTTGAAATCATGATTTCAAGCTCGATTATACTTCCTATAGCGCCATCTAGGGCTCTGCGCATACGTCAAGCACTAGAAAGTCAAATCAAGCTTGAAATCATGATCGTGCCTAGAGATTGCAATGGCAAGATACAGTAAAAATGAGTTACAATTTGGTTTGTTCTCACCCAAAACCAACTGAATTGCTTCAGAGGACATGGATTTAACCACTGTAGTAGTATAGATAAATTTATGCTCTCTTAATGTGCTTTTTGTAGCTTGAAATGTCTGGCCACCATTGCATTGAATTGACCTATAGAGCTGAATGCTCTTCTACAAAATAGTGTTTGTGTTCAACAGATGAAAGAAAGTCATACACATCTGGAATGGCATGACTGAGGGTGAGTAAATGATGAGCACCACCAATCAAATAATTTGCCATGTTTTTAATGAACTGTTCCATAATTTATGCAGTTTACTTATACTTTTGATACTTAACTTAAGTAAAAGTAAGTAATTTTAAATTAAGTCGTTTTCTACTTTAAATTTTACTTGAGTCAATTTCCATGAAGGTATCTTAACTTTTACTGAGGTGTGACAAATGGATACTTTATACAGCACTGCACTTTACTAGGCTCTGCCTGTGACTCACTTTTTAGAAATGTGCACTCTTTTTGAACTCCTCATTAAATGTACATACACGTTTCCTTTACATTTTTCCAGCCGCAATTTCATCTCTCTGCTCTTTCAAACTGACTCTTCAACCGGTTCACTAACTGGATGTCTATCGATAGGGGATTAAGATTGGATAGTTTAATCCAATCATGTACTTCAAATAACATTGGTTTTACAAGCAGTATCATTGGCTTCCTTTGATTAGAATACTCGTGTGACTGAGAAAGCCGCATAGGCGATAGAGAAATGTTAGGAGAGGGGATATAAGGGATAAAACACACATTTTTCAGAATAAGTCTGGACACTAGAAAAAGTGCTTAAATATGGGACTGTCCTGGGAAAATGGGATGTCTGGCCACCCTAGATATAGTAATGAATAGAATTGGGCTGCTACTTGCTTTTCTGTTTCATTTGTCACTTCCTTTACATCTTTGCCTTATTTTGCTCATCTTAGTGGAGGTCGCTGCGGTTCAGATGTATTTTTGAGTAACCACACTCACAGCACAACTATTTTACTCCCACCATCTGAATGAGTTTAGGGTATGCTAGCATGCTGAACCATGTGCTTGTTAGAAAAAGCACCACTTTAATCTTATGGGTCTACGGTCCTCAAGCTTTTTTAGTTGTAGGTTTGTTTTGGAGCGTGCGCTATACGTGATATACGTGGCTCTTGCTCATTCTCTGCTTTGTGATCTGTGTCTACCATACCAGAATTGTGTGTCTGGGTAAATGTGCTTGAGCCAAGTGCAACTTCTTTTTGTGGCCGTTTGAATTCTGGCAGGATGCTAGCTTATTTTAAAAAATACCTTCTCACCCAGCAGAGAAGACTGATGACTGGTTAATGTTATCTGAGGGTTTCCACTCTAATCTTGAGGTCACAGGTGCAGCTACGCAAGCTTTTGCTTATGCATGATTCAAAGACATGCCACAAACAGTGACATGAAGACGAGGTTTGAACTAAATGAGAGCTTTTATAGCTGGATGCGGCTTTTGTGGCTTACTATCTAGGGAATCTCCATTTGGCTCCTTCTCATCAGTGAGCTCGCCCAGCACCTGACCTCACCATGACATACATGCATATTGTAAAGGCTCCACAGAGCATCAGACTTGGCAGATGTACTTAAGAGCGATTCCTCTTGCGCCCACTCAGCGTCTCGGAGATCGCGAGTTGTCCCGCCCGCACACGCACTCTGCTGGATCCTACACTGAAGATGCTTTAATTACATTTTGGGCCTCTCAGAAGATTTCCACGTTTCTGGCGACTAAGGGAAGGAAAGATTACAATTATAGCTGCACCTCCTTGGCTGCTGTGTCAGCAGGACACACTCTGTCTGTGTCACCAAGGAAATGTTAATAATTAAGCAACAATCAGGCTCATTTCTCCTAAAACTAATGTCTGAAAAATGTTGTATAGTAATTTAACTTCTTAGAATCTGTTTGCACTAAGCAGTGCTTCAATCAGACTACCGATAGAAAGAAAAATCCCCCTCCATAATATTTATAGATTTTGTGCTGTGATATTTGCAAACCACAATGCCATTTATTGGCAGGGTATAAACTTCTTATTTTTAGTCCAATGAAAGTGTAGCACCGTAATCACCAAATCTGATCAAGTTTAAGATGTTGTAGCAACTCTTTCTGACATGTTTTGTGTGGTCTGGTCTGGTGTGAGAGATTTAGTTTCACATAAATTGTACAAGAGCAGACAAAATATGTTTTCTTCTAATCAAAGACAACAGATTTGTCTATAATCCGAGTGTATGACGAGCATAAAATATAGGAAATAGTAATAATAATTATTATATTTAAAATGTATTTTCTATATTTTTTTAAAATGTGAATAATTCCGTTCCTCACTGCTAATGGGTCAATACAGCATTCCAGCAATGATAAAAATATGCAATAAGTAGCAGATATGATGTGAAATGCTAACCATGATTTTGCCAAGGAAGATGTTTTTCTTGGATCAACATCCTTGTTGGTCCCCTCGTTGCTTAAATAAATGCTTAAACAGCATGTTGACTGAGATCTACTGAGAGAGAAAAAAAGACTGTGGATATTTGTGAAATGACTAATGCTTAAAACAGTGGCATGATTGTTGTCTCCATACAGACCAGCCTTCTATATCATTAAGTTTTCTTGGTTCAGCAGAAAACCAATAGTGGAACTCTAGGTCTAATTACATGAGCAGGTGGGTATTTTAATATTTTCAGATACTGTCAGAACAAACTTAAAAAACAAAAGCTATCATCTGAGGGACACAAACATATCTTTCTGACCATTTATTCAAGCCATCTGTATAAAAGTGTATGAAACTGATACAAATATTCAAAATGTCAGCTTGTTTTAAGGATGTTTAGATATTTTTACTGAAAAAAAAAGAAAATTTGTATTTGTATTTTTTACAGTGAAAAATTAATTCATTAAAATTAATTCAATTCAAAGGACTGGTGGTACTATATCATTACCCTAAGCTTTATATACTATATTTACTGCATAATAGTCTGGAGATTTACACAGATAAACTGCAAAAAATATTTTCTTACTGAGTATTTTTCTAGTAAAACTATCTAAACATCCTTTTAAAAAGATACATTTACTTAAGAAGCAAAATCAAAACGATATTATGTCTACTAACAAAATTTGGGTGTTTGCTGATAAGAAGGAAAAACTCTTTTCCAATTGGGTAGGGAAAAAAAGGCAAGTCGTTTTTTTCTTTATGGATAGATTCTACTTAATTATCTTTTCTTTTTTTTTTAAGAAAACAAAATATATTAATATCACTCTGATTCTTAATAATGTTTTTTCTTGTTTTAAGGATGTTTAGATACCACAAAATAAGACGAAAATACTGGAGTTCTAGTGGTAGAGAGTTACTAGAGAGGTACAGAGCGTCATATGGTAGAAACAGTGTGAATATTTAGGCAATTAAACTGGATATCCCACACAACATTTGGTTTTGGTATCTTTTCTGTTGACTGATATACTTCCTTAAATTTCATTCCTTTAGACAAATCAGGAGAGAAGAAAATGCTTATTCTATTTTATACATTTCATTTACACTTTCAATTTTGTATTTCATTTTAGTCCTTATTTAAAGGTGTAGAATGTGGCACTAATGGCACCAAATGCAATTGCAAAAATAAGAACTGTTTTCAAGCAGGTTTCCTGAACCCTCCCCAGACTTTTCCATTGGATGGGCAAACAGATAGTCCCACCCCCAGCTCAATTAATGTGCTGGGCAACTGGGCTCAAACTAAAATTCCAATGTTTTGATATCAGAGCAACAGTGTTTACATCTTTTGGGAAATCAACCTACCAATGGCTTACTTAGTTGTCTAACAACATTAAGATGTGATTGAAAAAAGTTATTTAGCATCAAAACAAATTCCACACACTTACTTAGGCAAATGATGATGACTGTGAAAATATAATGTGTCACTGTGTTTACAAGTGCATTAGCAGTAGATACTCTCATGGACGGATGGATCTCTCTCCCTCTCTTTCTTTCTCTTGCTTTCCTCAGTGCTCCAGTCAGCTGGAGCTCTTGTGAGTTCACTCATGCCAGTGAAAACATGTTTATAGAATCAACATTTTTGAAAGTCATTTAGTGGTCGATTAAATTTAAAACATTTGTGTACAGTATGTGCTTTGATGTTTATGTCTGTGTGCAATACATTTTTATTATAGCATAATAGCAATGCTATTTTTTAACTCTGTCAGATTTAAACTCAATCAAGCCTCACAGTAAATATTTTCAGAGTAAAGTTTTTGACTGATTTATCCTGAAATAAATATGTTAATGAGCCACTCAAGACCTGGAACAGCACGTTTTTATTCTCACTACTTAAGACAAGTAAGACTCATGTGGTAATTTATGTACATTTATATTAATACCATTACCAGTGTAATATTATTTTTATTTTATTATTTTTGCAAGTTTGTCTGGGTGAATAGATTAATAAAGTTTATTTTTTTAAAACTTTTTAAAAATGCTCTTCACTTCTTCTTTTACAGAAAAATATGGGATAAAAAAGTCAAAGATTCAACAACCAGGTACCAGATTCAGTTCATTTATGTAATAATAAAAACTATAGAATAGGTGACTCTTATCTGATTGATGGGCCACACAAGTATATTTCTCCTTCCATACTTGTATGTAGCCAATGGATAAATTGCATGTAATTTAAATAGTCATAAATTGGAGCCCCTTTGATATCCAGAGTATTTCGACACTCACTTTCCAGTACTCTCTTGGGTTGTATATGTGCTGGTTAGGACGTGAGAACATGCATTGCACAAGAGAGCTCCCAGTTTTGTTCAAAATGTAAGAATTTCTGGGATGCATATGGATAGCATGTGTGGATTTTGAGCACATTTTCTGAACATGTAGGAACTGGTCTCTAACTGGCCTTGCAATTCGTTGAACCATATTTCATTTTCTCATTTCATTTTTGTATTTCATTTTTTGTATGTCATTGCACCAAATTTCATTTTTTTTTTTATATATATATGGCAATACTGACTGCTGTCTTTTTCCTTTTTTTAGAAACAGCCATCAGAATAAAACCCCCAAAATATATTTTTGTATCCTGTGTTGTTTCTTTACAACCCACCAGCTACATATACAGTCAGGTCCATAAATATTGGGACATCGACACAATTCAAATCTTTGGCTCTATACACCACCGCAATGGAGTTGAAATGAAACGAACAAGATGTGCTTTAACTGCAGACTTTCAGCTTTAATTTGAGGGTACATCCAAATCAGGTGAACGGTGTAGGAATTACAACAGTTTGTATATGTGCCTCCCACTTTTTAAGGGACCAAAAGTAATGGGACAGATTAACAATCATAAATCAAACTTTCACTTTTTAATACTTGGTTGCAAATCCTTTGCAGTCAATTACAGCCTGAAGCCTGGAACTCATAGACATCACCAGACGCTGGGTTTCATCCCTGGTGATGCTCTGCCAGGCCTCTACTGCAACTGTCTTCAGTTCCTGCTTGTTCTTGGGGCATTTTCCCTTCAGTTTTGTCTTCAGCAAGTGAAATGCATGCTCAATCGGATTCAGGTCAGGTGATTGACTTGGCCATTGCATATCATTCCACTTCTTTCCTTTAAAAAAGTCTTTGGTTGCTTTCGCAGTATGCTTCGGGTCATTGTCCATCTGCACTGTGAAGCGCCGTCCAGTGAGTTCTGAAGCATTTGGCTGAATAAGAGCAGATAATATTGCCCGAAACGCATCAGAATTCATCCTGCTGCATTTGTCAGCAGTCACATCATCAATAAATACAAGAGAACCAGTTCCATTGGCAGCCATACATGCCCATGCCATGACACTACCACCACCATGCTTCACTGATGAGGTGGTATGCTTTGGATCATGAGCAGTTCCTTTCCTTCTCCATACTCTTCTCTTCCCATCACTCTGGTACAAGCTGATCTTTGTCTCATCTGTCCATAGGATGTTGTTCCGGAACTGTGAAGGCTTTTTTAGATGTTGTTTGGCAAACTCTAATCTGGCCTTCCTGTTTTTGAGGCTCACCAATGGTTTACATCTTGTGGTGAACCCTCTGTAATCACTCTGGTGAAGTCTTCTCTTGATTGTTGACTTTGACACACATACACCTACCTCCTGGAGAGTGTTCTTGATCTGGCAAACTGTTGTGAAGGGTGTTTTCTTCACCTGGGAAAGTATTCTTCGGTCATCCACCACAGTAGTTTTCCGTGGTCTTCCGGGTCTTTTGGTGTTGCTGAGCTCACCGGTGCGTTCTTTCTTTTTAAGAATGTTCCAAACAGTTGATTTGGCCACACCTAATGTTTTTGCTATCTCTCTGATGGGATTGTTTTGATTTTTCAGCCTAATGATGGCTTGCTTCACTGATATTGACCGCCCACTGGATCTCATATTGAGAGTTGACCGCAACAGATTCCAAATGCAAATAGCACACTTGAAATAAACTCTGGACCTTTTATCTGCTCCTTGTAAATGGGATAATGAGGGAATAACACACACCTGGCCATGGAACAGCTGAGCAGCCAATTGTCCCATTACTTTTGGTCCCTTAAAAAGTGGGAGGCACATATACAAACTGTTGTAATTCCTACACCGTTCACCTGATTTGGATACCCTCAAATTAAAGCTGAAAGTCTGCAGTTAAAGCACATCTTGTTCGTTTCATTTCAACTCCATTGTGGTGGTGAGCCAACATTGTGTATAGAGCCAAAAAGATTAGAATTGTATCAATGTCCCAATATTTATGGACCTGACTGTACATTAGTGTTTATGTTACATAAATGGTGTATAGTGTATTTCTTTAAGTACTAACAATCTTGCTGACTCTCTTTGTCTCCTAGATTGAGTCAAATGGTTAAAAAGAAGGGATTCTGGGTTGAAAAAATGCATTGTCTGGGCACAGAGCCCAGCCTGGCTGAGTGTCATGCCCAGCTGTCAATCCACCGAAGCCCCACCCCCTGTATGAATGGCCGTCATGCTGTGGTCCGCTGTGTACCAGGACCCCAGTTTGCTCGTATGTCATCTGGGCAACCCCAGGCCCCTCACCCTGTGAAGGTAACACTTAAAACACAAAAAAGAGAATAATTTATATATTTTAGATTTGTTTTAGTGAGGTTTACACCCTGCTATAAATATCATCAGTGTATAGCACACAGTGCAGCTAGTTGCACCCCAATAATCTTGTGGAACCACAAAAATATATGACAAACTAAACAATAGGTGTCATGGGGTGTGTGTACTGTTGTCCTTGCAAACCTCGGTTCGAATCCATGTTTTATCCCACAATTTTTACCATCCGATTTCCTGTTTACACAGTTAATATTTCCTTTAATACTTCATTTTAATATTTAAAATAATAGATAAAAATTAATATAAATGTTGATTTCATCGCAGTGATTCGGTCACGGTGAATGTCGAGGAGTGCAGGGAAGAGTTTGATCCAGAGGCGGTGTCTGTCTCTCACTCTCGATCCCGAAGCTCGGCATCGCTTGTGTGTGGATTGCATCACTGTATTAGCCTAGTAATATTGTAGCAACCATGTTTTTGGCAGAAACCATAATTGTTATGCAGTTAACCATGCAGAGTAATATGGTGGTATATAGTAAACCTTGGTTAATTTTGTGGTTATGGTAAATTTACCACCCCCACCCAAAACCAAAAATAAAACATGGTGTAATTTTTTTTTTTTTTTTTTCTGATTTAAGGTTTAGGTTAGGTTTATGGTTAGGGGTTAATGTATTGTGTCTGTGGGACTCTAAATAAACACAATAAACACACTGCAGTGATACCCATATAATGTATGTTAGTATTTACATATGGGTGCAATTAGTATACCATTATTTGCACCAGGGTTGGGGTGCAAAAAATATTTGCCACTATTTGCACTGGGGTATAAATAGCATATATCTTTATTTGCACCAGGGTGCAAATAGCATCTGCCTATTAATAAAGATTCAGTCTAATATATACATTTTATAAAAAAAAAAACACACACACACAATTAATTCACACTAAGCTTGCTATTCAGACCCAATACTTAGCAACAGTCCGATGCCTGACAGTTTCTTTGAAAGATATTTAGGCCTCCAAATTTAAGTTGGCAAGCCATGAAGTGTAGTGATGAACTCATTATAACCTTTAAAACTTGCCTGTTTGTGATTTCTTCTCTTATAGCTGCCTGTGCGTTTGAAGGCAGGGCCACGTCTAGGGGAAGGCAGAGTCGAGGTTCTGCGTGAGGGAAAGTGGGGAACTGTGGTTGACCACCTGTGGGACCGTATCTCAGCCAGTGTGGTGTGTAGAGAGCTGGGATTTGGCACTGCCAAAGAGGCTCTTACTGGGGCGTACATGGGTCAAGGTGAGAGATAGTTTGAACTTAAAGGAATAGTTCACCCAAAAATGTATATTCTGTGATTATCTTCTCACAGTTATGTTGCTCCAAACCCGGATACTGTTATTTATTCCACTAAATACAAAGGGAGTATTTTTAAAGACTATTGATAGCTTATAGGTCGTTCATAGAGATGATAAACATGGCTTACAAATGCTTCTCTTGAATCTCCTGGATATCTTCAGTGTGGCAAATTCAGCATGAACTTAATCATCTGCATTGTTATGAGTCACCTTCTTCTCAAAAATGAAATGAAAATGCTTTTATTGAAATTTAATGGTGTTTTTGTCTTTTTGATGCATATATGATTGTCTGCAGCTGAAAACACAAGCTGACAGAGATGAAGATGTTTTAAATGATTTTATCCAAGGGTGTAGGAACAGCAAGAAACATCAGCATTTTTTATGACAGAACTTTCAAAATTAGAACAAAAATTTAGAAACAACGTATTAATTAAAAAGTTAATATTAAACAAAATAATGTCATATCATTTAATAACTGTCAAACATTTTAAACATTGTTCCAATCAGCTAGAAACAATGAATCAAATAACAACAACAAAAGAAAATGTCTTAATGTTGGTATCAAATGTGATCTTTACTTAACAATTTCAGAAGCTTGTGTCACATATGCCACAAAAATAATCATTACAATTAATCTAAATTCAATGTAATAGCCAAACAAAAAACATGGATAATTTAAAGAACAATTTCATTGTTTAGATGCATACCAGGTCTATGGAATGAGATCTTTTTCATGTTTTTATAGAAAGATCTATCGTACACAAATATGCTACAGTATATGCATAGTTGGTAGTGAAATTTGACAATTCTCTATACATATTCTCTCTGTTTTCTTTCCCTTTTGACCTGTTATCGAGATGGACCGGTGTTTCTCTTGCGATCGATGTAATGAGCACCTCTGATGTGTAGGATGACATAAGATTCGGTGGTATTTATATTGTTGAATTTCACCCGATTACTTTATTTAAACAGAAGAAAGTCTATTTATAATGTTACACACTTCTGTTGGCTTAAACGTTACATTTTGAATAACTGAAATCCTATTGCACTGTCATCTCCTCATGTCCCCAAAACTGGTTTAACAAATTTAGTTGCTTCTAAAAGGGGGGGAAATGTCCCCCTCAGTTATAATTGTTTCTACGCCCCTGCTTTTGTCATGTTTATCTTTTATCACACACTCTCCAGGTGCAAAACATGCATTCTGTGGCTATGACAATGCTTTAAGCAGAGGAACTTTCCCTGAACATTCTGTGGTTCCCAGTTCAGTTCAAATACACACTGCATGTGAGTTTACTTTGGCTGAGAGAGATGAGGCTCTCCACTGATCAGTATTCATAGCTGCACATGCCCACTCTGACAGTATGGGATAATTACACTGCCAAAGAGAAACAATGAGAGTAGCAGTTTATTGAAGGCTTCCCGATCTTGCTCTGATGAAACAGCTACTGTAGTGGAGATGAGGTGTAATTCATAGATGGTGGTTTTATCAGGTAAAAAAACTAATTTATTCAAAGAAAGTGAAAGGATAAAAAGTTGATTTATGGCTAATGATGATTTAAGGGGTCAGTTTTGACTTCTGTGGGAGGTTCTGAACTGATCTGTGATCCTTTGTTGCTCCAATAAAGCAGGTCAAGGTTAAGCAGGACTTTTAAGCATTTACATTGTTGTTACAGACTGTATTTTAAGAAATGGGCTGCACTGCACCAGTAGTGACCCGAATGAGAGTACAAAGACTTGAATTTCCAGAGCTGCATTTTAGGAATCAAATGCATATGCAGGAGTTCAGTTTCTCTCAACTAGTTTTTCTTCAGGACTAGTTTTATCATATTCAAGTAAACATTCTTAAAACCAAAATTAAAATATATTACTATTACCATAAACTGTATAGGCCCAACAATAAGCCTAGGATTAGGTTCAGTGTAAGTACCTAGTAATTACTAGGGGTGTGCAGCGAAGCCATTATCTATATTAATATCTGTATCTGTTCATATGACAAAATTATCTGAATCTATCTCTGTATTCGGATAGAACCAGGTGTGGACAGGCTTATACCGGAAGTGCGTCAAAACTAAATGAAATGCCAATTTTTAAATGTAACTTTTACGTTTATAGTTTCTATTAATAAAATATTTTTTTTCATAATAATAGCATAATAATAATAATAATAATAATAATAATAATAATTATTATTATTATTATTATGATTTTACAACAATTATTTAAGAATTACTATATTCTTTTTTTTTTCTTACCAGATGAAGCTGAATTAACTGTGGAATATGTTGTTAACTGTGCTTTCTACTGGTATTTCTGATATTAATATCTGCATGAAACTGAATTTACGTTTGTCTGTCCATGTATAACAACATTATTCTGGAGGCAAAATGTCTTAAGCAAAATGTGAAATTTCATCACACATATTTGCAGTGAATAATAAATACAAATTCAAACATTAAAAGAAATGAAAATAAAATCGATATAGCCTACAAACAGGTGAAAGTCTCCTGTTCAGGATGTTTTATGATAAGACACCATTATTTAGTTAAATAGTAGTTGTAGTAATAATAATAATAATAATAATAGTGTTCATTTATATAGCACCTTACCAGAGGTAGCACAGTTTAAAGAAGAATTTCATGAGACAATTTCATAAGGAGGAATATTCCTAATAGATGAATATTTTATGGAGCCGTGACAAGTTGTCTGACTTTCTTCTCAAGGAGGAAGAGAGGGCCAGGTAAATATCCAACACAAGTCTTTTATTTTACACACTTTCTCATCTAACACAGGTTTTCTTTTCAGCACAACACAAAACACACAGAGCGCTCTGCTGTGTGTCTCTCTCTCCCCTCCGGCGGACTGGACTGCTCTTTTATATCCCTCTCAGCTCTCACTGCAATCACAGACAGATGTTAGAGATAATTTCCCACAGGTGCCAATCCTTAATGTTCCTCCTTTCGTGGCCTCGCTCTCCACAGACGTCACTCGGCCATGCCCCCATCACCAAAGGAGCATATAAACCGTTATGGAGCATAATAACCTCTTTATTTAAATTTTGATAAAGAGGTAGACATAAATGTAGTCAACTTTAAAAGACGAATAGAGGAGCTCTGACAGGAAATCATCACTTCAGGTCAAGAATTTAACATCGTTCCGAGGTTTAGGCTATGCATGAACTCATAAGCATAAGCTCCAAATGCGCACAATTAACAGAGACCGCAAATGGAGTAAAGACCGCGCCCCAATTCAATCTGAAATCACAACCTGCGCATTTTCATTCATAAGGCTTACACTTTAGAAATATTGGCTGCACAGATTCATAAATCTTTGTAAGTTTTTATGTGTTTTTTTAATATGCCGCTTTATCCTTGTGCCTCTTGGATCAGTCATACATATATATTTTTGTATATAATTCAGATTAATCCATTATTCCTTTCCAAATAAGGTATTCGGCTTTGGGCACATCTCTAGTAATTACTAAAGTTGTTGTAGTTATATAGTACGAAAATGTAGAACAGTACAGTAAAATAAAGCTACCAGATTTTTTCAAAGGCAGATACCGATACCAATATCTAGAGAGCAAGATGGCTGAAATAAATGCCAGTAACATTATACAATTTAACAATAGCAAATTGAATATACACAAAATTTCTACAGTGAAATAAACTGTTATTTTATGCAATATTTACTCAAATTTGCATAAACTTGAGCTAAAAAAAAAAGCTTGAAAAAATAAAGTTTTGACTATCCATTGATAAATCTATTTATATATTTTGGAACTGACACAAGGAAAATGTAATGCTTCTGTTAATCTACCAAGCAAATGTAACCGGCCCTGCTCAACCTGTTCTGAGTGGCATCAGCCAGCATGGGAGGCGGGGCGCTAATGAGGAGGCTAAAAGCTACAGCCTCTAGCGTCAGTCGCTAGTGGGCCTCTTGAGGCCTGGGGAGTGAGGTTTATGCATACCACAAAGCTATCACGTATCAGCTGGCTCCCATTACACTCAACCCCTTAAACCTCACTCCCATCGGGGCCACGGCACCACTGTAATTGGTCCTGCTCAACCCGCTCACGTACCAGCTGGCTCCCTTTACACATACGTGTTTACCTTTCGTAGGAACTCGAACTGCGTATTCACATTGGGACATTTTGATTGCGAGCCTCAAAATGAAAAGCTGTCCCCATCGGACCCTTGTAATATTTGGAAAAAAACACATTCAAATTGCTCTGAAATTTACGCTGTATAAATTATGTCCTTACATGTTCGCTAGTCAAAAGGGAGGATTAATAATCCTCGCTTCGATGTGAATCGCTGGAATAAAAACGGGCTTATACAAAATCATTAATTGAAGGACAGAAAATCTGACTTGATGGTGCGAAAGCGAGCGCCTTTACGGAGCCTGTGATGTAGCTCCCTAGGGGTATTTCATAAGTGCCAATAAATTGCCGTGATTGTATAACACACTGCCATCAGACCATGTGACACTCAGGGTGTGTCCCAATGCGATTATGTTGCATCTCGTTCCTACTCAGGGAAACAGGGTTACGCTTCATGTAACCGAGACGTTATAAGCCAATACCAAAACTATCAAAATATCAGCCGATTAACCCTTTCATACATGCCAACACTTAATAATGGGCCCCACATATGTAGTGTCACACATATGTATTTCTGCAACAGCCAGTTACATTACAAGCTACCAGATTCAAATCAGCTTTCGTGCCAACGTAGGCTGCGCTGGTCAAGCGTCTGTAATTTATATTTGCTCAAACAGTTACTCATACAGTCTTTAAAACCACAGAATAAGTTTATATAAATACATCCAATGATAAATACCACGATAACAGTTCACAGCTTGTATATGCACAGCCATCATATCAAAATGCGATCTTCCCATGCATACAGCCACATCTACTTATTAGGTGCAGATGTGGGTTTTCATTAACTCATACAGTCTTTTCTGGCATACAGTATAATACGTTTGTTTTCTGAAACAGACAGCTAAACTATCATAAATGCACCACAATAACAGTTTCAAACTCACAGTGCAAACATGCTGATTAAGCATGATTATCCAATACACGCAGCAAAGTGCTGATATTATTTGTTCATTTGTTTTTTAAAGATTTAAAAATGAAATAAATAAAACAAATACAGTACATTAGACATAAAACGTTTGTTCACATGTTTACTATATGTGGCAGAGGGGGCGTGGTCACGCGCCCATCCGGGGGAGAAAGCGGTAAGGGCGCTTGCACCTGAGCTAAATTATGTCTAACACCTGTCTTTAATTTCAGTGAGCATGGGGAGAGCGGCATAAAAACGGCCACAGAACCTCGAGAGAGAGAGGGAGAGCGATACGTCAGTCTAGTGTTGGCGTGGTCCCTGAGTCGAGAGAACTTTATATTTATCTGAGTTGTGTTTGTTATAAGTTTTGTGTTACCTGAAGGTGTGAGCACTGCTGCGTGCCCATTAAAGATCCCTACCTGAGCGGATCAACTTGTCTTCGTGTCCTCCTTGAACTCTTTACACTATATTATATACAGTATTTTTTTATGACAAAAAAAAAATTCATTTAAAATAAAAAAATAAAAATACTCCCTTACACCCACCTCAACCGGCTGTGCTGTGTCACTTGCAAAAATAACTCACTCCAGAGGGCACTGAAGGGGAATTTAGACCCTACACTTGAAAAGTTTATTTGGCCTGGCCAATATACTGTATATTTGTATGATTAGTAACAATCCACCAGTTGAGAACCACTATCGAGGTTGTCTTTTGAGGTTATAAAACAACAACATTTTGAACAAAATCTGGTTCATATTTCAGTGTTCATATTTTTGGAGGCAGCAGCTGTTAACAGAAGGTGCCTACTTTCATCATCTGAAATTACCATTCAGTTTATTAGTGAATACTGTGTAAAGTGTTTCCATTAGTTGTTATTTAGATCCAGTAGTTTGGTCGTAGAAGTGGTAGTAATACTTAAGATCAAAGCTTATGATTTCCACCCTTCCATAATGTAGACGTCTTTAGGCATTTTTTGTCATGTATAATTTTGCTGGTACAGCCAAGGCCACAAAAACAGATTTTGACTGGGAAAAGACATAAATTAGCATTTTGGTTACAGAAAAGAGCCAGACTGTTTCAGACAGAAAGTTAAAATAGGAAGTCTGTTGACATGCACCCGTCTTTGGTCACCACATTTAGAAGTGATCCTAATTAATGGTGTCTGTACAGCATTCATTGCACTGCCATTAAAAACATATGAATTCACAAGCCTGTTTAGGGAGACAATATTTACACAAATATGCTTTCTAGTGAAAAGCATCCTCTGTGAATTTACTGTTAATATATTGCTCCATGTGCGAATATGCATACTTCCCTGTTACACAGCATGCAAAACGCAGTATATAAAATCTAAAATGCAGGATTGCCAAAAGTGTAGATATAGTAGGCAAACAATACCCAGACGACCTACTGCGTCTGCTGAGATTACTTTGCTATCCCATAAAGCCACGGGACCAGAGGAATCGTCAAAATCATTATACAGAACTATGGTTTGGGCATCTCTTTCAAAGTTTAGTTGCTAAAGAAGCCAATAAAGTGGTTTATCGTGGTTACATTTTATTTCACAAATTAAATACAGTTATTTTCGCAGTTGTTGGTAGTACGTCATAGGTCAAAGAATATATCAAATGACACCTGTGTACCTAACGAATGTGATTCATTAATGGACTTGAAGTAAGTTCTTTATGAAATTCAGTACATAATCTAAAAGTCTGTGTATTCAGAAGCAGCAATGATTTATCCAGTCTGATCATGCATTTGGCACGTGTTCTGTACGACAATGCAGATCTTGTTTGAGGGCCAATACAACATTCTTTTGAAGGATGCTTTAAGCCTAACCTCCCACTAAGATGAAAGTCAGATGACTTCTTGTCTTGAGATGTGCTTAAATGCTGTATCACCGAGGAAAATCTGGCTTTACCTCAGTGAAGCTCAATAGACAAGGCATTTCAAGTCACACTCTTTGAGAATGTATATACACATTCTGCATTAAGCAAATTTCTACCAACATACAATATAAAGATGAAGAGTGCAGACTCTGTTTCCAAAGTTTGCCCTCTGGCTTCAAACTGATGCTGACATTGCACTTGGCTGAATGAAATATTACATATATAGTCATTTAATCCGCTCCTAAAATAGGGATTATAGTCATCCCGTGAAAGAAAAACACTATTAATGCAGGATATACAGTATATGTTGTTTAATTTTAGAGAGAAAAAAATGTCCATTTGCCAAAAACCACAGTCTAGTGAAACTGTTCTGTGCAGTCCATCACAAAAACACTCCCTTTCCATTAGCCACTTTTGGACTACTTAAACTTCAATTTCTCTGTTACTTACTTGCCTTTTAAACTTGTGATAGTCATAAACTCTTCTCTACTTAATTTCTTCTGATTTTACTTGATTAAGATTTGACATGATTAAGATTTTTCAAACCGGAAGCTAATGACACAATGATTAAAAGTTTTGCATCAACGTCAGTAGATGGAATTAAATTAACAATAGTTAAGTTTTTCTTTTCAGTCTCAAACAAATGTGTATTTCCATTGTATTTATAAAAATATATTAAAAATATAAGATTATTTATTTATAATATAAGATTACATTTTATGTAACCACCATAGACATTGAGTACACGTGGCCGATCAATAGGTTTTCCAGTGACTTATTCTTAAAATTTTTAATTTTGGTCCCCCCTAATCTTCTGCTTACGTCCTTGATTATATGTAATTTTCTCTATGAGGAGGAAATGTATACACATTAACTCTCAGGGTTTAGCAATCTGCTTCTGAGAACTGGGGCCAAAAAGGGTGCTGTATTTGTCTGCAGTGGCTAACATTTTTATTTCAGAAACTAAACAGTTGGTCTAGGTTTCAGTGGTAGAAAATGGTCCTTTTAATCAGTAAGACTTTATGCACTAAACTTAGCCAAATGCACTGCGATAGCACATAATCACTGTTTTTCCACAGCATGCAGTTCAAGCAGCTTTCGATTTAATTAACTCTGAATTTCCCTAGAATGTACGGCAGATATGAAGAAAGACGATCTGGTTTATGTATGCTGGGTGAAGTGGATTTCACATTAATAGCAGAATGTTTAGCACACTTCTCATGTGCTGCCATCAGTTTTCACAGCCAAATGAGAGTGAATCGAAGCAATGTCTTTACAGTACAAATAAACAAAGAGGGAAATTATCTGTGACAGCTGTTAGAAAGATGTGTTCTCCTTATCTCCAGTGAACTCCAAGACAGTGATGACAGTGATTTCATGCACACAATGCACACCTCTGATTCTGATCAGACTCATGTGTGGCCCACATAGACCATAAAAGGAGAGGAATTCTGCTTTCACATTAAACACCAGATTGATTTATGTAGAAAACACTTTCACCTTTCTCTGACAATATGCTGGACAGGCAAAATGATCACAAGAGAAGATAACATGATGCTATCGAATGTGACGGTACCCTGACATCATCCCCATTCTGCCGAGTTACTGACATGTAACATTTCCCATCACAAATTATTGCATCAATACCAAATGCAGTTACCTTTTCCTGTGAGGCAACTGATAGCATGTTGCGCAAGCAGCCTCAGAAACACCGGCTTTTTGTCCCATGGAAGCCAGGAAGTTATCGCGTTCACCTAATCAACGATGAGCACGATAAGGCTGCTACCTTCAAAGTTGAAAAATACGGGATAGCCCACCAGGGGTGTATTTTACAGGATGGGTGGCAACCCTAAGTTCTATACGATGACATTCCACTGATGGTTAGGCTCAGGGTTTGGGTTTTTATTAGGGATTATGGTTGACAAAATATGCCTTCCTGTTGACTACATTGCTTGCTTACGAGCTTGCTTTTGTCACCCCTCTGTGGACATTACACCTGGAAACTGCAGCTCATACGTCCCCATAAGTTCAACAACTTTGGACCTACTGTCGCCGAATTCACAGTACATTCAGTCAGGAACAGTTGCTAAAGTTGGATCAGTCAGAAACATTTTCAAGGGTCTAGTAAGCTCAGGGTCATTTAAAAAGTGTCTAGTGTATATTATGGTACTCAAGATGTAAAGTACCCAAACACTTTACACTTTTATTAAGGCAGAGTATATTTTGTTTTTGTTTTGAAGACTTTTAACTTGGGAAGCCCCTTTGACATTGTCTTTATGTTTGTTTTACAGGTACAGGGCTGATCCATATGAACTCTGTGCAGTGCACAGGCACAGAGCGTTCCATTTTAGATTGTTTTTTCCAGGAAGTCCCTCCCTTGACATTCAAACACAACAGGGATGCTTCTGTCAAATGCAATGTCCCTAAGACAGGCTTGGAGACCACGGTGAGCAAAAGACCACCTGCTATTCTGGTGTAATTCTAAATGTGACAAATACACATGCACTTTCTAGTGTTGTAGCACTTTCAAAACTACAAGTTACTCATAACAAAGTAGTTTGCTACACTCAAAGCTACTAACCTTAAGTAACTGTCTACATTGAAGCTTCTTGAATAATAATAATAATAATACATATATATATATATATATATATATATATATATATATACTGTATATACTGTAGATAGATAACAATTATAATTGATTAGTTCTGAATGCAGAATTCATTAGGGTGGCATTCCCGTTTTTACTACAGTAACCATAGTTTAACCATGGTATGGTATTTGTAGTAAAACTATTGTAATAAAAAAATTAAACATTGTTACTACAGTTATATTTACTACAGTATTACTACAGTAACATATTTTTATTTTATTTTTTGAATCCCCTTTTCTCCCCAATTTTGGAATGCCCAATTTCTTCTACTTACTACACCCTTGTGGTGGCGTCGTTATTCACCTTAATCCGTCTGGCAGAGGACAAGTCTTAGTTGCTTCCGCTTCTGAGAGAGTCAATCCACGCATCTTATTAAGTGGCTCACTGTGCACGACACAGTGGAGACTCACAGCATGTGGAGGCACATGCTAATCTCCGTGATCCACGCACAACTTACCACACATCCCATTGAGAGCGAGAACCACTTAATCATAACCACGAGGAGGTTATCCCAAGTGACTCTACCCTCCCTAGCAACTGGGTTAATTTGGTTGCTTAGGAGACCTGGTTGGAGTCACTCAGCACACCCTGGATTCGAACTCGTGACTCCAGGGATGGTAGTCAGCATCAGCACTCGCTGACAAACCATTGTTAAATTTCGTAAGGGTTTAACAAATAGGGTGACATTATTAAATTGAGCATACATGTATAAATATACACTAATAAACTAGAAAACACCTAGAATATAAATGTAGTGATGAACAGCAACAATGCACTAAATATTTAACTTAAAAAAAAAAGGAAAAGTCCCTATAAGGCTGTGCATGGCCAGCCTGATCTCACAGAGAAATCTGAAAGAGTAGACCGACATTTCTTATGTCAAAATCGGTATACGGTGACTGAAATTTCGAAACAAACAAATATATATATATATTCTAACCCCCAACCCAAACCCAAACATTATCTTAACCATTAGTGGAGTAAAAAAGTAATGTTAGAGGGAAAAGTTAAACATCCGAATCATATTCATCATTGATTAATCAAACGTTGTTACTGCCTGGCTGTGAACCCTATTCTCCCTTGCAGCTGATGCAACATGCTGCCAATTGTGCCAGGTGGAAAGGTAATGTGGAAAGGTCAGCACGTCGGCATACATCTTAGAGTACCGAAACTATCGGACTCACTTAAATGAATTAGAGTTCCAAACACTAAATAAAAGGAAATTTTTATTTTAATCTGGTTCATTTACATGAACTGTCCGAAAGAACTGATTTACTTAAATTATTTTGTTTTCCCAGAGCTACATATGAAAGTTTGGACAATTTAGTTGATTATGTTTGATTACTTCCTTGGCTCCATTCCTGCATTTACAATACAGTACTATGTGACAAATGTAGCATTTAGTGATGCTACAGCTCTAAAATATTGAAAATACAGCTTGTTACCGGAAAAACTGCACTACTTTACAGTAGTTAAGCTATTTTAAGCTTAACTACTGTAAAGCTACTGAAAAATTTAGTTAAAAAAGTAGTGTCACTACTTCTTGTTAACTACTCCCCAACACTTTACTTTCAGCAACCTCTACAGATCCAGCACAATTCCTATGGAATAGCTCTAATCAGACAGTCATAGACTGTATACAGGCCCCAAAAGTTGTTGGAGACTTAAGACCCACTTTAAAATGTATGCAAATGTATTAGAATTATAAAATATTTGATCAATTAGTATTATGCTCTGTATATTCATTGCAAAAGGTCTAGCATCATATGTTTGCAGATACCACTTGATTGTCCATATTTCGCTATCTAATGTAACAACATTCAGACTTAAGTGTCCAAAGTAGCACAAGTACATTTTGGGGCCATTGTATGTTTGGTTTTCTCTTCTGTAACAGTGTTTGTGTTTCAGGTGCGGTTGGCAGGTGGCAGGGATCCAGGCGAGGGTCGTGTGGAGGTGCTTATGGAGGTGGGGGGCAGAAAGCGATGGGGGACGGTTTGTAGTGAGAACTGGGGATTAAATGAAGCCATGGTATTGTGCAGGCAGCTGGGCTTTGGGTTTGCCGCTCGTGCCCATCAGGTGAGACTTCTGTAGAATGATGTGTTTTCCGTGAACACCGCCTGAATATGTCTCTTGTTTTATTTGCTTTGGTTGCCTCCAACTGAGTATGTTTGAGATCTTCCTGTGAAGATTTTGGGCACATGATATTTCTGGGCAACATTAGTTTTATACAATAGTTGTTTTGTAGAGTTGAAGGGGTGGGATAGGTTAACTTATTACATATGCTTGGGCCTGTGTATAGGACACACATTATTGGCAAGGGGACCCTGCAGCAGAGGAAGTGTTGTTGAGTGGGACTCACTGTGTTGGAACAGAAATCTCCATCCAGCAGTGTCGTCGTAATAGTTACGTCCACTGTCCACGTGGAGGCGGGGCTAAAGCAGCTGGCGTCACCTGTTCAGAAAGTATGTGATTTAAATGATTACATCTGATGCACATTAAAGTTTTATCTGCACTAAACGATCAAAATGAATAAATCAAAATTCTGTCTTTAGCGGCACCTGACCTGGTATTGGATGCTCAGCTCGTGCAGGAGAGCGCTTACATTGAAGACAGACCTCTGCATTTACTCACCTGTGCGCATGAGGAGAACTGTCTCTCCTCTTCTGCCAGCCGTATGAACTGGCCATATGGTCACCGCCGTCTTCTGCGCTTCTCCTCCCGTATAATGAACCTGGGCAGAGCCGACTTCCGTCCCCGTGCATCAAGAGAGTCCTGGACCTGGCACCAGTGCCATAGGTGAGATTTTTCTTCGGTTTTTATTTTTGTCATTGAGAAGAGTCTGAACAGAATAAAAATGCATGAATGTTGCTGGAAAAAGTAATCTTACCTTGTGAAAATGTCCCAATGTTGAGTATTTGATTATATAGAAGCCCTCTGTACTGTATAGTGTATATTGTACATAAGTATATTGATTGAAATATTAAAGTTACCATTTTTACAGAATTCATTTATGTTAGTTCTTTTTAATTTTTTAATGGAATATTAAAATTAGGTAAATTTAGGGGTGAATTTTTTAATAATTTCACTAGTTTGGTTTGAGCAGATGTTGCCATTTTTACCATGTTCCTTGAAAAAATGACAATTTATTAGGAACTATCACTGGCGTTTCTTAATTTTACCTTTTGCTAATCTAAATAGTCAAAAGAAAACTAAACTAAAATGGGTAGGGTACTGTTTTAATTGGTTATCCATTTATAGGTCCCCCTCCCTAAATTTCTCAACTCTTTTGTTCCATACCATGCAAGTGAATGGGTGCTCCAAATGACACAAGGCAACATACAAGTAATCCATATCATTCTAGTGGTTAAATCAATGTTCCCAGAAGTGTTTTGATAAGTGTGGGTGAGAAACAGATCAATATTTAAGTCCAATTTTTATACATATGCCCCCTACTGGGCAGGAAGAAATATTTATATAAAAAATTGACTTAAATATGGATTTTTTTTCAATTAATTTTTATTCACTCAAAAAATACACAACAGAGAAAAACACAACACATATACGTCGAATCAACATTTAACTTTTAACCCCTACTAATATCCCTCCCCAATCACCAACCCCACCCTGACCCCCAAGGAACACCCCTGTGGTCACATATAATCATACACACAAACATTTTTTTACAATAAACATACATAATTAAACTAAACTTCTCTCTCCCCATCCCCTCCCCGAGAGTCCCCCAAAAACGCAAAATAATTACCCCATTTCTTAACAAACAAGTCCCCAAACCCCAGCCTTCTACTCGCCACCACCTCGAATGCTGCCACCCTCCCCATCTCCACTCCACCACTCTGGAAATGATGGCACTCCTACCGACTTCCATCCCCTTAAAATTATTTGTCTGCCAATCATGATACTGGTCAGATCCCAATTTTTTATATGCTTATCCATCAAATCTATGACCGTCCCATTACCCAAAACACAGAGTCTTGCATCTCCAGACCCAGACCTGACATTTTTTAGAATCCTGGCTCACACTCCCTCCTCCAACACCAAATCCCCGTCCCAAAATCTCTTGAGAGAAGTCAAAGCTCTGTCCTGCAGACTCTGAACCAGCAGGAAGCTACACACCGATGCCTCACGACACTTTCCAAAACAGCAATCACCTCACCCAGAGCATGCGTGCCACCCCCCAAAAAAATACAGAGCAGGTGGCACAGCTGTAAATACCCACAGAACTGAGGTCCAGTAATCCTAAAATGCCTAATCAAATTCCCAAAAGATCTCAACACTCCACTACCATTCAAGCCACTGAGGCCACTAAAATGCAATCTAGAATGCCCACCACCCCAAATGAAGGACCTCGCCACACCACTCCAGACACCTGCGGAACCAGCATAAAAAAAAAAAGTCCATTCAGTTTCCTCAGACAGTCAAATGAATGTTCAATGAGCTGGCTGTTACATGAGTGTAACACATGCACTAATTACTCTAATGAAATGCAAGAAATATTCCATAAAATAGACTCAATCCAATAGGAGGCATAAACACAAAGAACATGCAGATTCATCCACATAATGTCCTGAAGGAGTGTAACTCCAGCTGCTAGGCGGACCAACACAAAAAAAACAAAGAAGGTGCCAAGTTTCCTTGGACAGTCAAGCGAATGTCCAGCGAGCCATGTCCGCCCGGCTGCATCATACATTGACTTAATCCATTGACTTTATAAAGGACAATGCTTGCTGCGGGCATGCAAATGTTTTACGGCCATCCTTAGCACCCATTCTCAACCTGACCGGGAACATCAGAGCTAAAGCGACCCTCCGCTAATGCAAGAGTCCCCCACACTCCCCAAATCGACCAAGTCTCCCTCCCGCCAAACCCGCAAAGTCCGGGAACAAGAAAATGCTGTGGCTCCTCCAAGAAAGCCCTCCTTCACCCCACCACACTTAACACAATATCTCCATCAGATGATCCCAGAAAAATGGCCAGAATTGATTAGGACCCGTCCCCCCCAGCGGATCCCTGATCCGGAACCTCGCGATCCCGCTCGACCTCCAGTCTCCAGTCCACGACCACACCCGGGGCGCCAGCCCAAGTATGCAAGCATCTCCAAACATTTCCAGAGCTCGAGGACCTCAAACTCCTCAATACACCGCCCCCACTGAATAGCCATGGAACAGGGTGCACCAAATCCCACCGATCCATGACACAAAATGCTTCAAAAACTAGCAGAGTGCACAGAGCCTTCCATCCACACACCCGACCCCCACACGGCACCACTTGACCCTACAGAAAATATGGATTAAATCACTGGAGTCATATGGATTAATTTTAAACCGCCTGTATGGGATTTTTGGAGCTTCTAAATTTTGGCACCCATTCACCCATGGTTTAAATATTCTTTGAAAAAATCTTAATTTGTGTTCTGCAGAAGAAAGAAAGTCATACACATCTGGGATGGCACGAGAGTGAGTAAATAATGAGATAATTTTAATTTTTGGGTGAACTATTCCTTTAAGTGCCTGAGCTTACCCAGCATATTCAGTTTGTTTTAATTGAAAAGGTACTACACAACAGGAATGACCCAGACATTCCAACTCCATTCCAAAATATTTTAATATTTGTGGAATTAGTCCTTAAATTTCTTTAGACACATTCACTCCAGCCAGTCATTTTGTTATGCAAAAAAAATGGAACATAGACCCCTATTTATGAAACATGTCATGCCTTGTAAGAAATCTTGCTTTCATCTCTCTAAATTAATTAGCTGATTTGACCACCTCCACTCCCATTACATGTTTTCTGAATATAATTGCAAAGCCATTCTGTGGGAACAAGGCGTGCAGATGTGGAGAAATGTGGGCTCTGTGTGTTCAGGGGCCAAACTATTTCATTAATATTTCATTAATATTCATTCACCTTCATGTAGGAGCAGTGAGGTCATTAGGCAGCGATCCATAGTGATCTTCTGTTCTTCTCATGTTCACCAGCCAGCATGAAATATGACATCTCTGAACTAAATTATTACTTATTGCTTAGAAAATGTAAGTGGTGCTTGCCTGTGCAAAACTCGGCAGTACATTGTCAAGGTTTTGCTATGCGGTTGCAAAGGTATTCTGAGTGTTTTTTTAGTATGTTGCTGGCTATGCATTTGCTAGTATTCTCTTGGTGGTTGCTTACTGGCCCAAGTCAAAGAGTCCACCCTCAATCACAATGATATTCTGATCCCTATATGTGGCTTGAGTCTAAGTATAGGATCGGGTTGAGTATAGCAATAGACTTTAAAGGATTTTTTCCCCCATTTTACCATCCACCAAGTGGAAATCATAAGTCTGATAGCACATGTCTCCTAACCAAGCCACAATTTGAGGCATAACTTATATCAGTGACACCAACGGTGTGGTGAGTTAAACACAATATTAATAGTGATGCTTACATTTGTAATCACTAATTAATTATATAACTTTATCTGAATTATGAACATTAATTGATTGTAATATTGTTTATTCAGGCATTATCACAGCATTGAAGTGTTTACACATTATGACCTCCTGACCCTCAACGGAAGTCGGGTGGCTGAAGGACACAAAGCCAGTTTCTGTCTAGAGGACACTCACTGTCCTGACGGTAAATGACCAGTTTCAATATGTAAAGAATTAGACATCCATGATTTGAGTTCAAATACACTGAACCATTTGTCTTTTTTATCAGGACTTCACAAACGCTTTTCTTGTTACAATTATGGAGATCAAGGGATTTCGGTGGGTTGCTGGGACACATACCACCATAATATCGACTGCCAGTGGATAGACATCACTGATGTTAGACCTGGAGACTACATCATGCAGGTGTTTTTTTTTTTTTTTTTAATGGGGTGATTCGAAATAAACTATATGGCCAAAACTATGGCATACTGTGGGTTTGGCATTTCTGTTACTAACCGGTGCATAAAATCAAGCATAATGACATGCAACAACTTGCCTACACAAACTTAGAGCTAAACTCCACTGAAATGCCTTTCATAAATTTACAGTCCCCACACATTCCAACATCTAGTGGAAAGCCTTCTTAGAAAAGTGTAAGCTGTTATACTGTACCAACTTCCTATTAATTCACTTGAAAATAAATGCTTCAATGAATATTCTGGGTTCAATACAAGTTAAGCTTAATTAGCAATAATATTGATTACCAGAAAAATGTCCCTCAAAAATCGAGGTTACAGTGAGATACTTACAATGAAAGTCAATGGGGCCAATTTTTAGAGGGTTTGAAGGCAGCGATGTGAAGCTTTTATTATTACAAAAGCACTTACACTAATTAAAGTTGTTTAAATTGTAATATTTACTGTTATTTTAGGGTTTAAAGTTTGTTGACATTACATTGTCATCACAACGAAATTGCAAAATTGGCTATGACTTTACATAGAAAAGGTTGGTAAGTGATTTTATCACACTAAAGTCATGTTTACATGCATATTGTTTACATCTTGTGACTTTTTTGAGATTTTTGCTTTTTTTTTAAAGAAAAGGAGGGGCAAGTCAAAATTATTTTTGTGGTATTTAACATTATGCCACAAATGCTGTTGATTGAGCTTAATTTGTATTGAACCCAGAATATTCCTTTAGCCATCACATATGGGTGTGTCACGGTCAGATGTCCACATGCTTTTTAACCATGTAGAGTGTCTGAACTATAGCAGATGTCAATTTTGCCACCCTCATGGTAGTCACAGCACAAAGCATTAATTGCAATTCCTTAAATAACATCTAATAATGCTGGAACTCTCTAAAGAGTAGATTTTCCTTGCAGGATGCAGTTTAGCCATTTTTCTCTGTCATTAAGTTTGGAAGGTGTTAATCTTCCAAATCACTTTGGGCACTGCAAACTCAAGGGGCACTTCCTCAGCTGCGTTTCACATCTTGAAGCAGCCTATCAAAGAGCCGCTTTAAGGGCCAATCAAGAGGCTATTTATACATCCCAGTTGTGTCTAGTTTTGTTTTAATTACAGTGTACCTACATGCCTTGACCATTTTCAAGATTTATTTGCTCGACTTGATAGAGTTGCATGTATTTTAGGCATGCTTGGCAGATGCATATTACAAAGCGGCATCAGGCTGCAGCTATGTATGGCACAGCATGGAGCCATGGCGATACTTAAAGGTCAGAGTTCCCAGCTGATCCTCTATGTCTCCATATAGCGCAATGTCAACATGCCAGCTATCTCATGCCAACCCATCCGAGCAAAGACACAGTGCTGTCATCCAGCACCGGGGAAGATTTCTGTGTAAATTATCCATATTCAGTGGCCCCAAAAAAGTGCGTGGGATTTTAAGCTTAAGAATTAGCACTTGAAAATTCTTACAAATGATCAAACTAATTGACAGACCAATTTGCAAGGCTCTGACGTAGAGTCAAAGTCAAGTCTCAAATCTTTCATTATAGTCCAACTTAGGGTTGCCAACTGTCCATTATTAACCAGGATGTCCCGTATTTTGGTCCCATATACCCTTATGGGACACCTTTAAACAGTAAATATAACATTTGTCATTTTAAACATAATTTTTGGGGCCACTTTATGAGCTACTTCATAATCCAGGAGAATATGCTGCCCTTTGCTTGAGCTATTTCAATTACCAAAAATAACCCAATGCTAAGCATTTCCTGCTGGAAGAGTACAGCATGCTATATCCCCCTCTATTAGACATGGTCAATTAGTTTCAGAGGAATTCACTCCCAACAGGCACTTTCTCGCTTAAACATATGGTCAGACAGACCCAGAACTCCACTGTCCAGAGGAAAAGTTGCACACTGTCACTAAAAATGCAAAAACAAAATAATAATAATAATAACGACATCTGCTCCAGTGATTTTTTTACATTTCCATAGAATAAGGTAGCTCTCTCAAAGACATCCTTTTGACCCTTATATCCTGCATAAACAACATACTTTTCATACTAATAAATTATTATATTACTATTACATAACTTTAACATGGGAGGCTTGTTAGGTGGACCCAATTTGTAAAATAGTTTGAGCAAAATTATTGCATTACATTTCCTTATAAGCTCCACATCCTTGTCATGAAATAACCTTCAGCAGATCTATTTGTTGACACTATTGGCACGATAATTACACACTTTAGATTTAACTTGATTACTTAAATAAACCAAAGCGCTCTCTTTGTGGATGGTGCATTAGCTTAGATTAGATCTTAGTTTATGGACCACTAGAATGGCTCATATACATGTTTGTGTATTTTGTCAGGTTGAGGTAAATCCGTCCATGGACATGGCTGAATCAGACTTTATGAACAACGCCATGCGTTGCCGGTGCAGATATGATGGACACAAAGTATTTATGTATGGCTGCCATGCAGGTATGATCCTTATAACAATAAATCAACCACAACAAGCATACATGCTCAAGCATGCCAATACTCTACATTCCCTATCTGATATTTTCTGCCTTCACAGGTGACTCCTATAGCGCTGAAACTGAAGATATGTTTGAGCATCAGCGTCAAATCAGCAACAACTTTATTTGAGCCTAGTAAAAAGAGGCGAGAGGATCTTAAAGCGATAGTTTACCCAAAAATGACATTTCTGTCATCATTTACTCACTCTCATCTTGATCCAAACATTTACTGTATGATTTTTTTTTCCTTACAAAAGGAGATGTTAGGCATTGACAACCTCAGTCACTTTCATTGTCAATACTATGTCAGTGAATGTTGACTGAGGCTGAACAATATTAGGGTAAATAACAGAATTTTAATTTTTGTGTGAATGAACCCTTTAAATGGTTCTTGAAATGCAGCTTATTAGACAATAAACTGGTTGAAAAAGAAAGATTTTCCTAACTGATCTCAGAACGGTCTACCAGTAGCACCACTGTGGAAGATATTTCAAACTGCTGGCTGGCTCTATGGCATTGAATTTAAATGTGTCCTTACCAGGCAACAAAAATGTTTGATAAGCTAATAAGAGATAAAAGCTTTCACTTCCATATAAATCTACGTTTTTGTCCTAACCAGCCATGACCACGAGTCTTATGGTAATCATTTTTCAGTCATGAGGTCTGCAGCATCACACTGGGTAGCCCCGCCCACAGTGAGATCTGATTGGTCCATAATTAAGTTCCTCTCCTCATAAATGTGAAATAGTTTAGTGTTCATCGTGAACAGAAATTGACGTAGAAATTGACGTATCACGCCTGGTTAGGACATGGTGTTAGTCTTACAGCTTTTTTAAATCAACTGAAATAATATAATGTGTTATTCGCTGATTAACTGTTTGGGGCATTGTTTTTTTTTTTTTTTTAAACTAAATTATTTTTTTCTTGAAAGGGAACTGTTGTGAGTTTATCATGTAATTGAACATTTTTAGTTCTGATGACCTTGATACTACCTTTAGAAAATAACACATTTTTCATACATGTAACCATATATTTATTTCCGACAAGTTGTTATATAACTAATGCCTCAGTATAAATGTTGCATTTTTAATTAATTTGAACTGTACTTACCAAAGGATATTGAAGATTGGTGTGTTCTGAGTGCAAAAGTCTTTTATATTACCATTGTGATTATAGTAAGATCCAAATGCCGTTTGTTTGTTTGTTTGGTTGGTTGGTTGTTTTTTCTGTTAATTTTTGAGTGTTATATCTAATTTCAGTTATTTTAATTGAGTTAAGCACTTTATTGATGGACTGTCAGTATTCTGGTAGAAATAAGTGTGTCACTACCATGTATCAGCACTTGTGTGTGTTTGTTTGTTTACTGACATGTTCAGGTATTTGTACTTGCTTGCCTTTTTCGATAGACCTTTTCTTAATTTGTCAGTGATTTTCCTCAATCCTAAAGGATAACAAAGGATGTTGTATATGCTGAAGATTAATTTATTTAATACATTGTTCAACACATTGTCTGGGTGAGCGATTTATTAGTTTCATAACTGGTAGTATTAATAAACGCTTTCTAAATGGTTTACTGTTTATTAAACGTATTGCCGATTTGAATTGTGGTTGAATGGAACTTATTGCTCATTCTAGCTTTTACTTATTATTCTAATTATTATTTAAAGGTTATTACAATGTTGCAAGAATTGTCCTGAAAAATATAATTAGATTTTTTTTTTGCTGGATGCTGGGAAAACTATATGATGACTGGCATTTTAATGCCAATCACCATATACAATACTTACTACAACATTTTAAGATTAACTAAAATCTAACTCAAACTAAAGTAGTGAACACTTGTTGCATTCTTTGCCTATAAATAGTGAAAATAACATTATCATTTTCATACTGTATGTTTTTAGGAATTATGTATGCAATTATTTGCACTGTAAACAACATGTATAACAGAAGTTATTGTGCATATTATGAACTGATCCATAATTTGCTTTTATACTGTTAATCTCAAATTCTCATGTTAGAGTATATTTCTTCATCAATCTGTTTAAATAGTAATCTGTTGCTTTTTATCAAAACTTTTATTTGTCCAGATTGGTCTTATGCCCGTTCCCTTTCCTTTAATTTCAACACTACTTTTTTAATGCCATTTTTAAGATCACAGTAACCTGTCCCTACATTGTGTACAGTTACTCCCGCCACATTACTCTAGCATACTCTTGAACCATTTACCATTTACAAGTGCTTCTATTTATTACTTATATAATGTCACTGTATGCTTTTATTATTCATGGTGCATAAATTGATTTTACTTCATAGTTCTAAGTTTACTTTTGGTGTTATTATGAACTTTTCTTATGGAGCAGTTGAGAGTTTAAGCTCTTATATGTAATTTTCTGTACCCTCAGGGATGAAATATGTGTCTTCTCCAGTTTGTCCAACATATTGTTTAAAATCACTTGGCCAGCCAGGATAGATATAACTGGAAAAGTGATACTAAATCATTCCAGCTACTGCAACATGATGTAAAACTCTTGTTACTGTTCTGTAGTGGATGTTAGAGTAATGTTATGTCAATGTCAACAACTGATGTTAAATGTGAATAAATATACCTTTTCGGGTCTCATTCAGCTACCTGTACTCTTATTTTTCTGCTCATTGTATACAATGATCCATTGCATAGTGACTAGTCTCCATAATCAATAAATGTGTTTTTGTGAAAGCTTTTTGTCCATGTTTCATTATTTCTGTACCAAACAGCGCAGAATGGGAAAAAAGTCTGTATGTTCCGGCTGGGCCTGTTGATGACCGCTAAAAATTATGTGACCTTTGTAAAAGTTTTACTTTCCAAAGTTTGCAAAATGGCATTGAAACTATAAAGATGACTGCTAAGAAATCAGATAAGGGTTGTAAGGTATTTTTTTTATATATATATATACAGCGTTACAAGAATCAGCAGACTCAAGGGCACATCCTGTCATAGCATTTGTTTTTCGTTGGCTATGTCAAATTCTCTCTAACTTGCTTATACTCAGTGGTGAATTCTGAGTTCCAGCAAAGCCTTCTCTGGCCAAATAAATATATATTTTTCATCATTTCATTATCAGTCACCTTTCTTCCTATGTATTTTCAATCACTTTCCACTCTTAATTAATCTACAAACAAATAGAGAGAAATTAAAAGTTTATCCAGTCAGAAGTATTCCTTGATGCTTACAAGCAAAGTGTGATAGGGATGGGTGGATCGATCCTAAAAGTATCGATACTTCCGATACTGATGTTGTATCGAAAATATCGATCCTCACACAAACATATCGATTCTAAATAATGTATTATTTTTTTTTTTTATCTAGGTGTATTATTATTTAGTTATCACGAACATAAATCATAAGCTTGATTGTGAAATCATAAGCTTCAAAGTGAAATGCAAATGGATTAGGCTATATTAGCAAATACTTGTGCAGGATGGGTACTGTTTCTTCTTCCACTCATATTCATAAATGCTGAAAGGCACACGGAGAACAAGCGCTTGTGACGTCACAAGACTCGTTCAAACAAGAGGGATTAGCGCCTTGTAGAGGTAATGAGAGAAAATCAGAGAAACAGCTTCTGGACAGCAGTGTGGTCTAGGGCATATCTATACGTCGTAAATTCTCCTACCAGTTTTAGGATTTTGCGTATGCCCACATGAAATAACTGATGATACGTTTGGCCGCCAGAACAACGAGCATTTGACCCGGAACGTTTTCAATCGAATAACACGATGCCGCAGCACCGTTGAGTGAATTGTGTTTTATTATTATTATTTTAAATCACTGGCAAGACAGACAGTCGGATTGAGCTGATCCACCAATCAGAACGTTCATTTCAGACGCGATTGGATATTAACCAATCATATTTTCCGTTTCAGTAAGGGGCGGGACATTTCCAGCGTCTGAAGTATCCCTGGAGAAACTATCATTTGCACTGCATATTTATTTCCGTGCAAAACGTAAATATATGTATATACATTTAAATATAACTTATGCAATTTAAACTTTGTGAAAATACTGCATGTTATTGCACCCCTGATAGTTTTTGATGCTCTTTTTTTTTGGCCTTTATATATCAAATAGATATCAAATAATTAATATTTTTAAGTAATATAATACAGAAAAGTACATAATATTAACACAAATAAAAAACAAAAAAACATAAATTTTTATGTAGGCTATATATGGTAATACAAGATAAAGTGTTAACGTGAACATTACTAGACTCATATTAATGATTAATAGTTTATTATGTATTATAAATTAGTTAGAATAATAATCAAGTATTAGCAAATTTCATAGTAGCATAATAAAAGGAACAATAATGACACCTATTACTTTAAATACATATTTAATATGAAGTTACTATACCATTGAACCTATTGATTTACTACAGTAACATTGCAGTAGTAACAATGGTCACTTGTGTGGTAACTATGGTTTAACTAAATACTATGGTTAAACTACTGTATTACTGTACTGAAATGGGTCATTTTTGTAAGGGTAAACAAAACAGAAGTCTAATCATTTTCTTTTTAGGCAAAAAAAATATACAAATAAATAATGACTTGAATTACAAAAAATATTAGTTTAAGTTACCCATTTTTATCCAAAGTATCGGTATCGGTATTGGCATCGACGATATTGGACATGAAAATATTGATATCAGATCGAAAAGAAAATAAGTGGTATCGCCCATCCCTAAAAGGTGACAACTGTTTCACAAATCACACACCCAAAGCACGTTAGCCGAAGGAGCGGGTGAGTCTGAGCTCCACCCCCTCAGGCCTTCATAATTTCTGCAGAATACTTCAACGGGGCAAATGAATGCGCATCTAACGTCAGATTGTCAGATTCATCAGTCAATCAGATTTATTTATTTGTTCTTGGCGATTGTGATCTTTAGGACATGTCCTGGTCGAGGCATTCTTGCTGGCCTTGAGTGACGCAATCACGCTTTAAGTGTCGTAATTTGAAAGCGAAGAGCGCGACATCTGAACTGAAGTTGAGGGAGGGGACCAAGATGGCGCGGTGATAAGGCGTGTTTTCTTGAGTGAAGGTACGGCAGCATGTTTCTTGCAAAAATTTTGTATGTAGTGCATATTTTTTTTCCCCCAATTATAAAGTGAACAATTTTTGGATTCGTTACAAGAACTGAGAATAACGATTTGAACACACAAAGCAGAACTTTATTGCTGTCATCGAACAATTCTGAAGAGTTAGCTTGTAAAGCTAGGTCTGCTAGCAATATGTCGATCAAAAAGCAGATGTCCGCGTTGGAAGGGATGGAAGTGGACCATGTTAAAGATAAGCGAAAACATGAGGATATTCATTCATACGCCTGCAAAGCTGGAGGAAGATGTGAATCTTCTCCTAGTACACCAAGTAAGACCCCTGCACCTAAAAAAACGAAGAATGTAGAACCAGCAGCAGCTTCAGAGCCAAGTTTAACTGAAGTCCAGAACAACATTATACAGATTATTTCAGAAAAAATCAACAACCGAGCAGACCACCTGGAAACAATGATAAAGAACAACTCCAAAGAAATTGAGAGCGTTTGTGAAAGTTTAAACTCAATTCATTCTGATGTTATGGGTCTGAAAAAAGAAAGTGAAAGTTTGAAAAAAGAAAATATGGAACTGAAGAAAAAAGCTGCAGAACTGGATCAGCGGGTGAATGACCAGGAATGATACAGCTGCAGGTGGTGCCTACGACTTCAAGGGGTGGTGGAAAACTCATCGGAAAATGTGAAAGAGAGAGTGAAGGAGGTCTGCAGAGCCGTGGTCCCAGAGGAGCAGAGAAACGTAGTGACGACGGCGGTGGACATCGTACATCGACTCGGCCGACTCAGAGCCGGGGAGGATCCGCGGGTGAATCCACGGCCGATCATCATCAGGTTTATTTCAAGAACGGCGAGGGATCTCATTTGGAAACATGCCAAGCAGAGTCCTTTTCTCAAGACTCAAAGCTTACGCTTCAAGGAGGATCTCACAGCCGCAGACAAGGAAGCAAGAAGTCGATTGTGGCCCTTGGTGGACCGAGCCAGGAAAGAAGGCAAAGCCGCTTATTTCAGCGGGGCGAGAGCGTTCATCGATGGCAGAGAAATACGTCCAACCTAGATATACTGTATAGGTAGTTAGTTCTGGAAATGTTTACATTTTGTTTATGAAGTTTCTCAGCTTTATCCTTTTATTGTGATAAAAGAAAGTTTTACGGGGGAAAACTCAAAGTGTGAAAGTTTATTTAACTCAAATGTGAAAAAGAGGATGGTTTATGCAAAAGTTCTGTTTAGTTATGCAAGAGGTTTGTTGCCTATAGAAAACACTAAAGTTAAACCAAAGTTAAGCTAGTAATTTATTTATTTTTGTTCTATTCTTTCTCTTATTTGATGTCTCTTTATGTTTGTTCTGTCAATGCCAGAGGTTTAAGGGATTTACTTAGAATGAAAGCTTTTTTTCTATACTGCAGAGCTAAAAATGCAGACTTTTATTTTATTCAAGAGACTCATGCATGTGCAGAAGATGAATATTTTTGGAAGAGCCAATGGGGGAGTGAAATATGGTTTTCGAATGGTAATAATCGATCAGCAGGCGTGGTTATTTTAAAAGGAAACTTTAAGGGTCAAATTCTACATAGTGAAAAAGATGTTTCAGGAAGATTAATTATTTTAGTATGTGAGTTGGAACAGAAACAATTCATAATGGTTAATATTTATGCCACCAACGACACAATTAGAAATCGGACTCTTTTTAAAAATGTGGAGGATAGAATCTGTCGACTTAATTTGAAATTTTCAGAAGCTAAGGTTTTATGGGGAGGTGATTTTAATACAGTATTTGATGATAACTTGGATAGATGGCCTCCAAAACCTGCAAACATAAATTGTGAACTTAAAAATACATGTTTGCGTTTAGGACTTATGGATGTTTGGCGTGAAAGGAACAAATCGCAGCGAATGTATACATGAAGCAATAAAAGTCTGTCTTTGCAGTCACGCATAGATTTTTGGCTAATTTCTAATGACCTTGAAGATGAGATTAAAGATGTGATGATAGAACCAGCTGTGTTAACTGACCATAAACTTATACTTATTAAAATTTACTTGAGCAATGATATTTATCAGAATAACACTTCCAGTTACTGGAAACTTAACAATTCATTACTTAACAATTTAGATTTTAAATTAGAAGTTAGTAGGATCATTGAAAACTTTTGGAGACAAGCCTGTAATTCTGGTAACTATGGACAAAATTGGGAACTAATAAAATTCGAAATTCGCAAGATGGGTATTAAAAAAGGGAAGTATTTAGCAAGCAAAAAAGAGAAACTGAATCACAAGTCATTAAAGCAATATTAAATTTACAAATAAAATCTAGCGGTAATCTTAATGAACATGAGAAAGAAAATCTGATTTTATTACAAAGTAAACTGGACGACATATACATAGAAAAAACTAAAGGCGCCTTTGTTAGATCTAGATGTAGATGGATGGAAAAAGGAGAGAAAAATACGAAGTACTTTTTTGGATTAGAAAGAAGAAATGCTGAATATAATACAATAAGTAATTTGTCAATTAATGGAAGTATTACTAATAATCATAAGGTAATTTCAAAACATGTTGCTAGCTTTTATCAGGACTTATACTCATCCACTTCCACTGGCTCTGGTATAGATTCTTTTTTAAATAACATCTCCACAAATGCTAAGAAAATAAATGAAGAATTTAGGGACATTTGTGATGAAAGAATTTCCTTACCGGAACTGGTGGATTGTGTTAAACTTTTAAAAAACAATAAAACACCTGGGAATGATGGCCTAACAGGAGAATTTTATAAAGTATTTAATGACAAACTTTCTCCTTTCCTGCTATCTGTGTTTGAAGAGGCCATTGAAAAAGGTGAACTTCCTCCGACTTTGAAACAGGGCGTGATTACTCTAATTCCCAAACCAAATAAGGATAAATTGCACATTGAAAACTGGAGACCCATTAGTTTACTTAACAATGATGCAAAGGTATTTGCTTTAATTTTTGCCAAAAGACTTAAATATAGCCTGAACCAAATTATAGATGAAGAACAATCTGGCTTTATGCCCAATAGACACATAAGCAATAACATACGTTTAATTTTAGACATGATAGATTACAGCGACCTCCTTCCGAATGATAGCTTAATACTATTTATTGACTTTTATAAAGCTTTTGACACCATCGAGCATAATTTTATATTAAAATCTATTTCCTTTTTTGGCTTTGGTAACTATTTTCAAAAGGCAATACAAACTTTATATAATGGGTGTTCTAGTTCGGTTAAATTGAAAACAGGCACATCAGAGAGATTTAGTATATCACGTGGTATTAGACAAGGCTGCCCGGTGTCTCCATTTTTGTTTCTCCTAGTTGCTCAGACAATGGCTACACACATTAAAATGTCTCCCTTTTTAGGAATTAATGCCGTTGGTAAAAAGTTTAAAATTTGCCAACTTGCAGATGACACAGCCATCTTTTTAAGTGACCGTAACCAAATTGGGACTGCAGTAAATAGTATTAAAACATTTAGTGATGTATCAGGATTGGTAATGAACATTAATAAATCAGTATTATTCCCCCTTAAAAATTGCAATCTGGCCAGTCTTGATGGAATACCAATTAATGAAAAAGTGACATATCTTGGAATCGTACTTTGTAAAAATATAGAGGAACGTCATAAGTTAAATTTTGATCCAATTGTTAAAAAAATACAATCTAATCTAAATTCATGGTTAATGAGAGACTTGTCTCTATTTGGCAGGGTCTTAATTTCAAAGGCAGAAGGTATATCGCGCTCTGTATATGTTGCCTTATCGCTGGATATCCCAAAAAATACAATTAAAGAATTGGATAAAATATTGTATGATTATATCTGGAGGAAAAAACCCCATTATCTCAAAAAAGATGTTATCACAGGATGTAGAGACCAAGGTGGTCTGGAAGTGTTGGATTTTCATACTTTAAACAATACTTTTAAAATTAAATGGGTTATAGATTTCTTGAAAAGCCCTGACAGCTTCTGGAACGCTTTTCCATCATTTTTCTTCAATAGTCTTGGTGGCATACATTTCCTACTGAAATGTAATTTTTCTATAGATAAAATTCCCTTGAAATTAGCTGACTTCCACAAACAAGCCCTTCTATCTTGGATATTGATTTATAAACACAATTTTAGTCCACATAGATACTTAATTTGGAATAACAAAGAAATCCTTTATAAAAAGAAGTCTCTGTTTTGTCGGTCATGGTTTGATAGAGGAATTCTGTTGGTTGGACAGTTACTGAACAAAGATGGTTTGCTCATGTCATATTCAGAATTTCTTCAACATTTTAACTTCCCAGTGACACCAAAAGAATACGCAGTTGTATTTGATGCAATCCCTACAGGTTCACTTCAAATTCTAAAGCACATATCATTCACAGATGTTAGTGTTGAATTTAATAGAATTTTTATTGGAGATACAGACATTACAAAGAAAAAATGCACCAATAGATATATTAGAAATCAAATTTCGTGCTCTGTTCCACCTGCTGCAAAGTTTTTTTGGTATTCAACCATGGGTGATCTAAATTGGAAAAAGGCAAATACTACTATTTATAAATACTGTATTAATAATAAAGTAAAAGAAGTTTCATTTAAAATTTTACATCAAATTTATCCTGTTAAAGATACATTAAGAAGATTTAAAATAAACATAGAAGAGTCTTGTATTTTTTGCCAATCTAAAAAGGAGACTATTTTCCATTTATTTTATCACTGTATGTACACAAAAAAAATTTTGGTCTGATTTGGAAGATTATATAATAACAAATTTGAATGTAAACATCAGAATCAATATTTTTGATGTCATGTTATTCTTTGATTTTTATGGTTTGTCCAAAAAATTAATTTTTGTTATTCAACTGTTTGTTATCCTTGGAAAATACCATATTCACAAATGTAAATGGTCTAATTCACAACCTTGTTTTAAGGCATTTCATCTGGACTTTAAATCATATTACAAAACAATAGAAAACATGCAAAACATGAAGGCTATAAGAACATTTCATCTCCTGAAGGAACTGCATAGTTTTTAATTTTTTCCCTTCTATAATTATGTTAATTTATTTCTTTATTATCCTCTGGTCTGTACACTGTACATTTAATTTTTGTTGAGCAGATTACAGTATTTGAGTGTTTTCTGTACCTATTGTACTATATTGTTCATAATAAAGTTTGTAAAAAAAAAAAAAAAAAAAAAAATCTGAAAAAAAAAAAAAAGAAAGCGAAGAGCGCGAGATCTTGCTGACGAGACAACTGTCATTACTGCCGCTATCGCCATCGAGAAAGAGACCCTTATTTATTTAAAAACACAAGATATTCTGCATGATCGTGTGACTGATTAATTAAACTGGAAAGAAGGACTGATTTTCACTTCAAGAAAATTGGTAAGTGCTTTTTGCATAGTTATAGCAACTATCAGATAAAGTATAATTAGGCTGCTGGAGCATTCAGTGTCAGATCAAATTTTGAAAAGTGCTGTGATCCATTCAACTCAGAAAGTCAGATTTTAAAACTTCCTACTAGGAAAAGTGCAATGGAATGCATATTTAAATCAGAATTACAACTTGTAGGCTCGTGCAGAAATTCTCAATTCCGATTTCACCGAGATGGGAATTATTAGGAGGCCATGATTGAAAAGGGCCAGTGGGGGAATTTAGCCATACTGGGGTTACACCCCTCCTCTTTACAAGGGGTGCCCAATGATTTTTAATGACTACAGAGAGTCAGGACATTGCTTTATCTATATTTACCCATGTCTGGGTCATAAGAATAGATGTTGTAGAATAGTACATTTCTTTTGAAAATAAATGTCTGAACACATATATTATTTGACATGATTTAGTCACATGCAGCAAGTTTTGTGTAATGTGTGTGCAAGTACATTCACCAGCTCCTTATAGTTCTGTTCTGAAATTAGCTGCAAACAGCAGAACATATGCACTGCCATGGGAGTATTGCCTGACAATTACAGTTATATTACAGTTATATATACAGCAGAAAATTAGAGCTGTTAAAAGCACTGATTATAGGGTGGAATCGGAACAGAGACATTTTGCAACACATGCCGCAGGGAAGAGCCAGAAGGCTTTCTCTTAGAGCTCCACAGACTGACAGGGCAAAGATTGGTTGAGTGATAGTAAATGCAATTCACCTTTCTGAATAGTCTGAAGCTTATCCAAAATATTTCTGAGTCCCATGACGCTTTGTGGACGATATGGGTGGAACTTCCGTTTATGCGTAAACATCATTATTTTATGTACTAACGCAGCATTAAACATGACAGAAACTTGAGAACAACTGATCACAGAATGTGATTATGGGTTTCAGGATGATGTCCAAATATCTCAAATAGAAGTACTTTAATTATATTTTTGAGTCTTTATCCATTGATGGAAGAACCTGAGCAGACTTACCTGAAAAGCTATGTAGTCTATTAGCACCTTCACAGCTGCAAAGTTGGACATGTTTTGAGAAATATAGATAATTATGTTTATTTTAAAGCATATATTGAGTCTAGTCAGAAACTGGAGAGTTTGTTGTACCGAGTTTATTTACTTAATGCAGATACAGGGGAGGTCTAGACAGCAGGTTGCTCATGTATTACAGGGCTCAGAGATGATTCTGACATGCTGCCATTTTTCAAATAAAATACAATTATTTTGTGGGAGATGAGTGTGTAGTAAGCTCAATCTAGCTTTATAATTGTTAGTTTACATACAATATCCATATCTAAATGCTATAACATACATGAAATGTTTTAGTGTTGACTGAGCAACTGATCCTGTTAATAGATTGAATTAATTGCTCTTATGTAGGTAATAACGACATATTAGCAGCCACACAATAAACTGTACAGTACAAAAAGAACTACATGCAAAACAAATAAGCATATTTATTTAGACATACATTATAAACATACCCAAAAGTTCAATGTTCTCTGTAAAGCAACTATAAAACAGTATGTATTATTAAAAGCACTAGCTGTACAAATAAATGTAGTTGATGCTGAATTAATGTCTACACTGTTTACCTAATCATCTTTTTCACCATAAAGGAAGACATTCTCCAAAGGCACTCACAAGAAAGTAAATTGCAGGCAGGAACAATGAAGGAAAGAGGAAAATCATTATACAATTAATTTCAAACATGATAAAACATCTCACTACTGTACATGTCTCATCTAATAAGTATAAGTATTTTTCCACTGTAGAGTTTATCCATTTAGCATCACAGCATGAAAACAGTTGAAAACATCTTCTCTACTCACAGTCTGTTCAGGAAAAACACTGTACCTATTTATACTCTGTAATAATGCCATTTCAAAACAAGAGAAGCGTTCACAAAAGATGCTAAATAGAAATGAACAAACTCTCAACATTTCTAATGTACAATGTACATTGTACACACACCTGTTACCACAATAATGCTATCATTTATGTAATTAATTGCGCTGTTTCTGGACATCTATCAAAGCCGGACCATCCATCCATCCATCCATCCATCCATCGTCAACCGCTTATCCTGTGTACAGGGTCGCGGGGGGGCTGGAGCCTATCCCAGCTAACATAGGGCGAAAGGCGGGGGACACCCTGGACAGGTCGCCAGTCCATCGCAGAAGCCGGACCATAACGGTGTATTATATAATTAATGCATGTGGTTGACTTCTTGCCAATAAAGTGAAAAGAGCACACAAACAAATTATTTGACAGCTTTTTCAAACAGATGCTTCTAAGTCAATCCTTCTGTAGTCAGCCAATGGAAGAAGCAGCATCTGGGACTGGAGCGCTTTGTGATTGGTTTCTGATCATAACATTGCTTTTTTGGACAAAAAAGCAGTGCGGGGCTGTTATCAATTGTCATGTTTCAACAAACCGTCATCATTTCAAAGACCTGATGAAGTAATATTCATTCAAAACCAGGTATTATCCACTGTTCAGCGAAATTGAGATTGTATGTCTGACTTCTGCATGCTTAATTGTGAACGGTTTACAATGTGACCTGGAAAGTTCAAAGCTATAGTTTGAACTTTGACATTATTTGGGGGATATTAATTGACATTATTCAATGAAATGAAAATCTGCATACGGTATAAATGTACAGTATATATAACTACAATTATATTGTAATGGAGCAATGTTCTTGTACAATTTAAAGAGCTAGATTTTAGATATATTTGTATCTAAGTTTGATGACGCCAGCTAGGTAGCTGTCTGATAACATCAGTTACTGTAATGTTATTTGCTGTACCTAAAGTATGCTTGAGCTCAGATTAAAAACACATTTTCTATGAATTCCAAGAACAATCTAAATACACACAGCAGTTGCATAATGTTAAAACATAAAACATTTAAAATTAAACAGAGGGAAGCAATTATGGTTATATATCAAGTCTTGATTGTGTGGTGATTTTTTTTAACTATTATTATTTTTATTAATGCCCATTAAAAATGTATCATAAGAATTAAAATCAACAAAATAGAGTGGGAGTATAAATATAAAGCTTATAAATATAAATATAAATGTAATATAAATATATATATAAAAAATAAAGCTTATCCAAAAATAATAATAAATGGACAATATATTGAATATCTGAGTTTTTGTTGTTGTAATAAAAAATAACATCAAAAGCATTAATACATGTGTTTGATGCCATTTTTTCTGAGAGGCTGTTTGCTCAAACACAATAAAAAAATTAAAAAATTAAATAAAGGTGTCCCATCATCTCCTCTTTGTTAAAAAAAAGTAAGAATTCCTTAATTTTGTCAATATACTTAGAAACTATACTATTACAGGTTCCTTGAACTGAGAACTTCCTTAAATTCAAAGACATTGGATCACACATAGTTTGCTCTCCTTTTAAAAGAATCTGAATACCAATAGAAATGGCATTTACGACAATTTGGAACTCTTTTGGAGTGGCCTCAAAATTATAATTTTGGGAAAATTCTACAGAGCTGAGATATTCTTCTAAAAATCTTTGTTTGTATTCTGCAGAACAAATAAAGTCAAACACATCTGGGATAGCATGAGGGTGAGTAAATTTTCATTTTAAGTGGAACAAATAATATAAAGAATAAAAACCTACTGTAAATTGCTAAGGATAAAAGCATTTTCTAAATGACTACTTTCTACTTACATTACAGGGTTACAAATTCATCAAGGGCCAATACCTCTTTGGATATTTGCTTAAGATTTACTCACTGCAACAGTGAACTTGGTTTGCATCTTGAGAGGCAATCCTTCATAAAGCTAGTCCATTTCTGCTCTCCTGATGTAATTGTCAGTAATCTGACAGTGAGGGATAAACTGGTTCGGATTATTATAAATGTACCTCCACCTAGTGGTCATGGATTCCAATTTAAAATTTGATGAACAGCACCTGAGGTCAAACAGATATTATAGTTACAGTTGTGTTGTTTTGGGTGGACGTACTCAGAGACAGTGAGGGATTATAAATTTAATGAGTAGATTTGTATATTATCTTAAGAAAATGTGAATGCAACTTGCCTTTACAAAAGAAGCCACCACAAAACTAGGTTGAAGGTGGCTGCCTGGGCATTGCTAAGGTATGCATTTGCTAAGGTGTTCTGGCTGATTGCTACTGCCCCCCCCCCCCCCCAAAAAAGAGCTCACCTTCACATGTCTATAGAGTGCAACATTCTGGTTCTGGCAGTGAAAATCCAATTCATTTTCTCCATAGTGAATTGATTGTTAATGACACATAATAAACCTTAAAGGACAGAACTACCGTGATCTCCGAGGTTGATCATTGATGATATATGCTTCTATTGAAATCATCATTCTGTGATGATTTTCATCTTCTTTTTTTACATTTTTTATAATGCTTAATAGCAAAATTTAACTACCCATAATCCAGCAGAGAATATCCACCAATCAGAGAATCATGGCAAACAAAACACGCAAACGAGCCCAGTAAAGACCACCCACTTCCGTGACACACTACATTTGAAAACGGCGTTTTCATTTCAAAACACTCTCTGTCCACACTAGCATTTTCAAGCGTTTTCCAAAAGTTGTTCGTCCACACCGAAACGTATGAAAATGCTTAAATCATGTTACTGCGCATTCTGAAAATCCCATTGCATGTACGGTCTGAAAAGCAATTATCCTCGTGTTCCGTCGCCAGACACCAGTTCCAAGTAAACTTCCTTTTGCCTTTGAAGGAATGCAATGTGATGGTTGTGCAAAGTAACATTTATTTTTTAACAACACTGTCAAAGTGAGTATCAAGTACAACAGCGGCACTATAACACAGGCCACCATCTTGATTGTTTTGGTTGGATAGATCACATGACTGCGTCACATGACAACAAATACATAATAGTTTTCAGATGTATCCGTTTACACTACAACACGAAAATGGTGTTTTCAAATTTATCCACATTGGAGTGTATTTTTAAAAAGCGAAATTTTCGCGGACAAAAATTCAGTCTCAGTGTGGACGGAAGGACAAAACTGAGAGAAAAAGATGCATTTTCAAACAAAAACATATTAGTGTGGTCAAGGCACGAGTTGGTCTCCACTATGCTTTCAAACTACTAATTCATTTGTATCTTAATATTTTGCAATCAACTTGAAATGTATTCTTTCAATAAATTAACATCAGAAGTTTTATATTTTTTCATTTTCAATTTGATTACATCATTTTAAAAGCTTTTTGGAATTGTAGGTCATGCCCGCATGAAAAACGTTAAAACAGTCTTTGGCCCTTTGCCTTTTGGTCCCGTTTTCAAATACTGTTTAGCTTAAAATCATGTAGGGTACAACAGGGCTAAAGGCCCCCCAGGGTAAAAGGTACATTTGATTTAATTATCTCCCAAAACACTAAATAGCAGCAAAAACTACCACAGCACTTTCCTAAACACCTGTTTACCACTATGCACTGCAAAAGTTTCTTGATCCATGAGATTGTTGTGTGTAATGTTTAAATGTTGATTTCAATGCAAGTTGATCTAATATTTAATCATTTAAAATTGTTTGCAAGTTTATGTAGCTTATGTTAATCCCTGAAATGATCACATTTATTTTTAGACAAAATACTTGTATAATATTTGTTATTTTCATATTTTTTTTTTCAAAGTGATTATAGCAAAAGATTTTCAATAAATGTCCAGTAAGTGAAAGGGTAGTATCTGGGATAAAAAGCCCAGCTGTTGCAGGGGCTAAAGGCCCAAATAAAACACTTTGTTTCTTAAGTGGGGCGAGTTTGTTATAAAGAATGTTTAAAGTGGGCTCACATTGACTGATCCAATCAAAATGTAGATTCATTTCTCTATAGAATACTTCAGATGTAATAAAATGCCAAATGTGTTTGAAATTAACAGGGAATTTTGCACCATTTTATGAAATGGGTATTTTGAATATGCATTATCTTAATTTGTTACTCAAAAAAAGCATCTTGCTGTCTCAAATTTATTTGCAGTAGTTGACAAATTTTGCACTGTAACTATTGCCACTCTTTCTGCACAATATCACTATAACACCCCTGTGGGCATTTTACCCTAAGTGTTATCCTAAATTTGGAGTAATAGGCCCCCCTCGCCAGCTTTTTTTAAAAACTGTATTTAATCTAAACAACCTCCTGTAATTATTTCTTTTTACATAAATTACGTTCAAAATTCAAATTAAAGAAATAGTTTTTTCGATCTTGAAACATTTTGTGACCAGAAAAAAGGTTATTTACCTTAAGGTGGCCGTTTAACCACGTTTTATACTAATATTGTGATTTACCTCGGAGCTGGTTGGTTTGGTCTGTGGCTTAAAAGTCTTTTATGAAGGATTTGATCAAATCTCATTGGAAAAAAAATAAATGGGAAAAATACTTCTGGAAAGAAGACTTGAAAAAGTTGGTGAGCAAGCGTTGCACTCTATGATATGTTCCCTTGATACCTTTCAGGTCCCTCTTTCAATGCATGTTTATGGTTTTTTTCAGTCTGGTGAAAATCTTAAGTCTGATCATTTGGAAAAGTTATATCACACCTCTCCGCATCAAGCCACACGATTTGAGGAATCATGATGGCACAATCATGACATCACATGGTGGAGTACAAGTAACACATGGAAGTTTAATAAAGTCAAAAATCAAATCAAATGCTCTCATTCACAGAAATGTGGCAGTTAATTTTGTTGCACTAGTACCACAGTTCGAAAGATTTTGAAAAGAATCACAAAGTGAAATATGATTTGAAGACATCAAATACAAACGTCTCATTTATGCTCCAATAACTGCTGCTGTCAAACTGCTGCCAAAAACTGCTTTTACCTAGCAAATTCTTCTAAAAAATGAGCCATTGTACTTGTCTGTGAGCTTGCTTGGCTGAATAATCCAATGTTATATCTTAGATATCCAGAAGAAAATATGCCATCCAGAAGGAAAAGAACGCAAAACAAAACATCAGAAAAATATGTTTTCGACTATTGATGATACAATGTTTTATATCATCACAAAGGGGAGGATCTCAGCTTTCTAATGACAACTGGACTGAGCTTCACTCAGAGGCTAAGATATTCAATAAAACAACAAGGGTGGTGCTTGAACTGAAAATTAGACTGAATGTCTATGGACGAGCACATCTTTGAGGGCTAAAATGCATTAGAGCGACAACTACATTTCAGATCTGTATATGTGACAGAGATTTTTTTTTTTTATAGTGCTTCCTGCCATGTAGTTGAATAAATTGAGAATTTTAAAAGTGATGTTGAGTGAACAAAACCAGAATTACATGCTTACAAATGTAGGACAAAAAAAATAATAATTATGTTTATCATTAGATTATAAACACATACAATAAAAAAGATACAAATGTGCATACAATATGCATACAAAAAGAGCTATTATGAAAATGAAACTGACAGGAAGCCGAAAGCAACATGATAAACAACATTCATTAGGTTTGTTAGCAGCAGCAAACTCTCCATTGTTGCCAGTGGTTTGCTGCTAGTTCACCACTACCGTTGAAAAGCTACAAACCTCTGGCAAACATCTACAGCAAACAGTTTTACACATTTATCACAAATTAATTATTTAATTAAAGTTTACAGCAAATAAACAGTTTTTACAAGGCACATTTTTAGATATTACTGGACAGAAAACAAAATCTGCCTCAGAAACACCCAATGACAGTATATGTGTGTGTGTGAAGGGAACAGTAGTTGGTCTTCACAAGTAGTCATGGCCTGTCACCTCCAATGTGTCACTACAAGTACACTGGCAGCAAATCTTTGGAATAATGTACAGATTTTGCTGTTTCAGAAGGAACTTGGTACTTTAATTCACCAAAGTGGCTTTCAGCTGATCACAAATTATAAGCAGGACATTACTGATGTAAAAAAACAGCACTATTACATTTGAAAAAATATATTTTTGATTAAATCTAGACAGGCCCCTTTTGCAGAAGCCATCACTCCACCTTATCCTAGAGAAATTGCTAATTTGGTACTAGAAAATCACTTCCCATTATATCAAACATTGATATACTTTGAATTTTTTTCCAAATTGTAATAAGAATTTTTCACATGCTTAATGTCCTGACTATACATTTTGATCAGTTGAATGCCACTTTGGTGAAAAAAGTACCAATTTCTTTCTATAAGAGGAAAATCTGTACATTATTCCAAAATTTTTGCCGCAGTGTATATGAAATGACAAATCTCACAGGGGCCCAAAGGTCCTGTCTTATAACCCCACTCCGTCTCAACACCTCAGCCAGTCAAAATTAATGGAAGCAGCAGCGGTGGAGAGATTTCCCCTTTAACCAGCTCTCATGAGTGAAACCGTTCCCTCTAGGAATCTGTGAGAACACGTTTTGTATAGGCTGAGCTTAAACATTTGAAACGTCACACTCTGTCTCCCTCCACTGGCTTGCATAATTGAATGCGCCTGTGCATGAAGATAAAGCCAAGATGCCATGTCAATGGCAAATTATTTCAAGGGTAGATTTCTTAAAAAAATGGCTTCTCAACTTGACAATTGATGTAAAAGGTGATGTGTGCAGTCTTTTCAAAATAAAAATATTTTCTCCTTTCTAAGCATAGTATGCAGATAAAAATTACTAGGTCCACGCATAACACTCGGTGCAAGTTGATATATTCTTTGAACTCGTATCAGTTAGCCACTCAGCTTGCACACGTGATATACCAAGCAAATCGGCTCACAAGGTATAAGGCAATAAGTCCTTTGATGTGTAATCGGGTAGCTAAACATTTTGCGTACTCTCACTATGCCTAAAATCTAAATTTGGTCAGCCGGTTTCACTGCAGCACACTGCAAGAGTTTTCTCTGAAACCCTCCACCTCCCCAGCTCCAGTTGTCTAGATCTGCTACATGGGGAATATGTTTATGTCTAACTGCAGCATTATGTCATACAGGCTTGATGGCTGAAAGAAGAAAGTCATATACAACTAGGATGGCTTGAGGGTGAGTAAATTATGGGATAATTTTCATTTTTGGGTGAACTAACCCTTTGATAATGTGTTGGTGGGATAGGTTTTGTGTGGATGACTTAAAAATACATCTGGATGAAGCATATTTTGTCCATTTGTGTTTTTAAAGATATTGCGATTAATCATGATTAAGTATTTTAATAATTTGACTGCCCTAGTTTAAACCTTTTTTCTCTCGCTGATTTCACAGGAAGATGTAAACACTGTGGTGTTGATAGCAAAATGGCATTTTGGCTCAACCATTGGCGTTTTTTCCACTGGCAGATTGGAGGAATAGTCGGGAAACCTATTTGAAATCAGTTCAGTTTAGTGACGCTTGTGCCGTAGAAATACGCACTTCACCTGAGAGGACCTAAAATTTTCTAAAGCCATAATTTTTTGCAATTATGACAGACTACAGTGGTGGTTTCTCCTCCCCATGCTCTCCTTTTCCTATCCCACCCTGAGTTGTGTTCTGCCCTGCTGGCGGACTGACCTCTCCCACTCAAAAATAAAACTCTGCAGTCCACACAACTAAAACCCTCCATCCTTACCATCCATATGACCTACATCAAATATTTTATTGGCTGGATCCTGTTACTGCCACCAGCCTCAATTCACTCCTGCTTTCTCCTCTCCCTAACATATTCCAATTACACTGACTACACCGAGCTCAAACACTGCTGTAATTTACAGTACCACAATCAAAACCACGATAAATAGACTTAATGTCTTCATAATTCTGATTTTTTTTTTTTTTTACTGATCTACTGAAAAATGCCAGGAACGTTGAAGATACAGGCTAAGCATAAAAAGTAATCTCCTATTAATGTAGAAATACCTGAGAATCCTGACAAAACAAACCAATATAAATCATTTTGTATTTTATAAATCGTGTTCAAATACAGATTATCAAAGAGTCACTGCAAAATACTAAAATATATTTCACTATTAATAGCTTTAAAACATGTTTTGGATGTTGGGTGCAAATGGTGCTAAATAAAGTTAGAATTGGAAATCCCTAGAAATTTGGAGAAGGAGTTTACTGTGTTGTCATAACATGACTAAAGCTTACTAGAAATAGCCTCGCTATTGCCCTGGCAATCTTTATTGTTTTTGAAGAAAAGGACACTGGGTAAAAAGGAAACCTAAACTCTAGAAAATGCTTTTAGATGGTGATGATGCTATATCTTGCATCCTGCAAGGAGAAGTGTGCCCTCCCGACCAAGATAAAGTACTGTAGCCATGTGTCTCGATTCATCTTACACACTGATAAGCTTAACTGCATGCAAACGCTAAGCAAAGTGACACATGGTTTCCTCCAGCCTGTCTTTACTGCATACTAAATAAATAGTGTAAAAAAAAACACCCTCTGCAGTTTACTGTGAGCAGACAGCTGTGGAAAACAGATCCAACAAGGCAGTTCATTCTTCGAAAAGCTGCCCTTTATCTTAGCAACAAGATGTTGGGTCTATGTATCTATCTATCTATCTATCTATCTATCCCTGCCATGTTTCACTGTTAGTTGCTGGGTCTATCTATCTATCTATCTATCTATCTATCTATCTATCTATCTATCTATCTATCTATCTATCTATCTATCTATCTATCTATCCCTGCCATGTTTCACTGTTAGTTGCTGGATCTATCTATCTATCTATCTATCTATCTATCTATCTATCTATCTATCTATCTATCTATCTATCTATCTATCTATCTATCTATCTATCTATCTATCTATCTATCTATCTATCTATCTCTGCCATGTTTCGCTGTTAGTTGTTGGGTCTATCTATCCATCCATCCATCCATCCCTGCCATGTTTTGCTGTTAGTTGTTGTATGTATGTATGTATGTATGTATGTATGTATGTATGTATGTATGTATGTATGTATCTATCTATCTATCTATCTATCTATCTATCTATCTATCTATCTATCTATCTATCTATCTATCTATCTATCTATCTATCTATCTATCTATCTATCTATCTATCCCTGCCATGTTTTGCTGTTAGATCGATCTATCTATCTATCTATCTATCTATCTATCTATCTATCTATCTATCTATTTATCTATCTATCTATCTATCTATCTATCTATCTATCTATCTATCTATCTATCTATCTATCTATCTATCTATCTATCTCTGCCATGTTTCACTGTTAGTTGCTGGATCTATCTATCTATCTATCTCTGCCATGTTTCGCTGTTAGTTGTTGGGTCTATCTATCCATCCATCCATCCATCCGTGCCATGTTTTGCTGTTAGTTGTTGTATGTATGTATGTATGTATGTATGTATGTATGTATCTATCTATCTATCTATCTATCTATCTATCTATCTATCTATCTATCTATCTATCTATCTATCTATCTATCCCTGCCATGTTTCACTGTTAGTTGCTGGGTCTATCTATCTATCTATCTATCTCTGCCATGTTTCGCTGTTAGTTGTTGGGTCTATCTATCCATCCATCCATCCATCCCTGCCATGTTTTGCTGTTAGTTGTTGTATGTATGTATGTATGTATGTATGTATGTATCTATCTATCTATCTATCTATCTATCTATCTATCTATCTATCTATCTATCTATCTATCTATCTATCTATCTATCTATCTATCTATCCCTGCCATGTTTCACTGTTAGTTGCTGGGTCTATCTATCTATCTATCTATCTCTGCCATGTTTTGCTGTTAGTTGTTGTATGTATGTATGTATGTATGTATCTATCTATCTATCTCACTCTCTCTGCCATGTTTCGCTGTTAGTTGTTGGGTCTATCTGTCCATCCATCCATCCATCCCTGCCATGTTTTGCTGTTAGTTGTTGTATGTATGTATGTATGTATGTATGTATGTATGTATGTATCTATCTATCTATCTATCTATCTATCTATCTATCTATCTATCTATCTATCTATCTATCTATCTATCTATCCCTGCCATGTTTCACTGTTAGTTGCTGGGTCTATCTATCTATCTATCTATCTATCTATCTATCTATCTATCTATCTATCTATCTATCTATCTATCTATCTATCTCTGCCATGTTTCGCTGTTAGTTGTTGGGTCTATCTATCCATCCATCCCTGCCATGTTTTGCTGTTAGTTGTTGTATGTATGTATGTATGTATGTATGTATGTATGTATGTATCTATCTATCTATCTATCTATCTATCTATCTATCTATCTATCTATCTATCTATCTATCTATCTATCTATCTATCTATCCCTGCCATGTTTCACTGTTAGTTGCTGGGTCTATCTATCTATCTATCTATCTATCTATCTATCTATCTATCTATCTATCTATCTATCTATCTATCTATCTCTGCCATGTTTCGCTGTTAGTTGTTGGGTCTATCTATCCATCCATCCATCCATCCCTGCCATGTTTTGCTGTTAGTTGTTGTATGTATGTATGTATGTATGTATGTATGTATGTATCTATCTATCTATCTATCTATCTATCTATCTATCTATCTATCTATCTATCTATCTATCTATCTATCTATCCCTGCCATGTTTCACTGTTAGTTGCTGGGTCTATCTATCTATCTATCTATCTATCTATCTATCTATCTATCTATCTATCTATCTATCTATCTATCTATCTATCTATCTATCTATCTCACTCTCTCTGCCATGTTTTGCTGTTAGTTGTTGGGTCTATCTGTCCATCCATCCATCCATCCCTGCCATGTTTTGCTGTTAGTTGTTGTATGTATGTATGTATGTATGTATGTATGTATGTATGTATGTATGTATGTATCTATCTATCTATCTATCTATCTATCTATCTATCTATCTATCTATCTATCCCTGCCATGTTTCACTGTTAGTTGCTGGGTCTATCTATCTATCTATCTATCTATCTATCTATCTATCTATCTATCTATCTATCTATCTATCTATCTATCTCTGCCATGTTTCGCTGTTAGTTGTTGGGTCTATCTATCCATCCATCCATCCATCCCTGCCATGTTTTGCTGTTAGTTGTTGTATGTATGTATGTATGTATGTATGTATGTATGTATGTATGTATGTATGTATGTATGTATGTATGTATGTATCTATCTATCTATCTATCTATCTATCTATCTATCTATCCCTGCCATGTTTCACTGTTAGTTGCTGGGTCTATCTATCTATCTATCTATCTATCTATCTATCTATCTATCTATCTATCTATCTATCTATCTATCTATCTATCTATCTATCTCTGCCATGTTTCGCTGTTAGTTGTTGGGTCTATCTATCCATCCATCCATCCATCCCTGCCATGTTTTGCTGTTAGTTGTTGTATGTATGTATGTATGTATGTATGTATGTATCTATCTATCTATCTATCTATCTATCTATCTATCTATCTATCTATCTATCTATCTATATATCTCACTCTCTCTGCCATGTTTTGCTGTTAGTTGTTGGGTCTATCTGTCCATCCATCCATCCATCCCTGCCATGTTTTGCTGTTAGTTGTTGTATGTATGTATGTATGTATGTATGTATGTATGTATCTATCTATCTATCTATCTATCTATCTATCTATCCCTGCCATGTTTCACTGTTAGTTGCTGGGTCTATCTATCTATCTATCTATCTATCTATCTATCTATCTATCTATCTATCTATCTATCTATCTATCTATCTATCTCACTCTCTCTGCCATGTTTCGCTGTTAGTTGTTGGGTTGTCTTTAGTAAGTACCAAGTTTTTGGGTTGTTTTTTTCTGGGCTTTGTTATTTTGTCCAGTTTATTGTGGCTCTCTTGTGGTTTTCTTTGAATATTTCTTATGAAACTTTCCCTTAACAATCCTAACTCTGATCAAGTATTTACCTGTTTCTTATACCTGACAGATATTAGCCAATAAACTCAAAACTGTGTCTGAAAGAAGTGTCTGAAACCTCCTACATGTAAATACATGCCTAAAGGACCCTTTTATGGCAAAAATATTCTTTGTTTTTGTGTTCAACCTTTTAGGCATAGTGTTCTTCATTCAATAAAGAACCTATTTAGAACCCCAGTGGACCTTAATTCACAGTCTCACCATCTTTAATTTTAGTGATTTGGCTGTGAAGGGTAGACATAGTTTTTTCAAAGGGTTGTACTGTTGTTTGAAGTGTTTTGATTGTTCCACTGCTGAAGATATTTCAGTTGAGAAAAACTCTAGAAAAAAGACTTGGGTAAGAAAACAAGCATCTTGTACACCATAGCAACCTCACAGTCCCAGAACACCCTATACCATCAACTTTTGTATGGGCAAGCACTCATTTCTAAACCACTTATGTTTTCTTCAGAAAATGTACAAATCTAGTTGAAATTGTGAATTAATTATTAATTATAATAATGATTTAAATCTTAATTAGGCAATTGAGATTAATTTAAACTGCAGTGTATTTCCACACTCTACCATGTTCTTAAATAAACAGACATCATGCAGGAAAAAGGCAAATTTATTGCTGATGGAGTGGAATCCATCCAGATCAGGGAGTGCGTAATTAAAGCGAGGTTATGAGAGATGGACTCAAGTTCCCCTCCCTCGCTCCATTTCCTTCCTCTTGTTGTATTATTAAACTCCTCTGTCAGACTGTTGTTCTGATTATGGATGTCATACAGCAGTAAAGCGAGTCGAGATCAATAATCCTGAAATTAAAGCGAAAGTGATTTTCTACCTTAAAAGTTCTTTATGTTAAAAGGAATCATTGTCTTTTGAACCAACATTAAACAATAATTTATAAATTATAAAAAATATTATTTACAAATGAACATTAAATAAGATTAATAGATACTAAAGTATGTTTATCATGAAACCTAAAGCTAATGTTTATCTACAGAACCTTAATGTAAATTGTTTTCTATTCTATTCTGTTTATAGAAAACCACAAGTATTAATACATTAACACAATAATCCAGCATCTCTTCAGTTGGTGTTGTCTTTTTGATCTTTGTGCACAATTCTCGTAGGATCAATAGTCTATTAGTTTGGCCATGTTAGTTCCATGCATGCATTTAGTGACAATGCAAAAGAATGTTTTCTTCTTCTGGGTCTTTATGCCCTCTTATGCAATTTAATAATGGTGAACATTAACAAGTCTGTAGTCTGGATCAGTTTAATCACTGAATGAGACAAACAGCCCTGGGGAATTATGGTGTTTTTCTGCATATATCAGCTTTTGTGAAAGTAAAATCAGTGCAATGTATAATTTTTAATATATACATTTTCAGTGGAAAATGCATTGATTTGTCTACTTTTACACCTTTTGTCCACAATGGAACAGGGCTTTCCTCCACCAAAAACATGCCTTGTTAAACCCCTCTCCATAATGATGTAAGGAGACTGTTTTCAAACTTAAACGGACTAGTGTGGACATTCCACTTTGAAATGAATCAGAAATGAATGTGGAATGTGCTTAAAACAAAGGTACCATTTTATTCTATTTAATCTTTATCAGAACTGTGGCATTACATCACCCTTCACTACCCTTAAATCTCATGTCCTCTGACTTTAACTCAATAATGTAGATTGAAGTATATATTAAATTTGAGAAAATCAGAATTGAATATTGATTTCTGTAAAAGAAACTTCAGTATGTCCTTTTTTGCCTATATGTCTTGCATAAGGTTTCACAGCAGGACTGGCGACCCCCTGTTGAAGACCTCTATAGCAGGTACATAGAAAGCACTTGTAAGAATGTAATATACAAATTGTTTAGACATTTTTGACAACAGACCAACGCAAACCTGTGCTGATCTAAAAGGGTCAGCAGAAGGCTTTGTAAAACTTCTTGCATTTCTACTCATCTTCTGTGAAAGACAGAAATTACAATGATTCATCACTGTCAAGGATTCCCTCCTCCAAACTTCACCATCTTTGGACTCCACATGGATATCTAACCTGCTACTGCACCGCACTCCCCTTTCACCGGAGATGGACATCGTCCCCTCATTTCCTCTGCAAGACTTCTGCAAATCGATGGAAAATGAATTTGCTAGCATCAGTAGAGAGACTACATGCTAGAAAGTTCTTTACCTTGTGGTGACAGCCAGATTTGTTTAAACAAAACAAGTTATGTTTGGTTTAGCTGAGGGCGGATCCATCAGTAAGAGTCCTCGCATGTAATTGTCCTGATTTATTGGTCCTCATCCACCTTCTCAGGTTCTGCACATGAGCGAGTCTTCCACCATGCCCTGTTTAAAAAGAAATATGATTTAGGGGAACAGGCAATTTTTTTTCCTTCACTTTTTTGAATGCAGATTGTGCTAAACAAACATTCAGATTAAAGTTGTAATCTCTGCACAACTAGCATCACTAAATTAAATTGCTAATATAATGACTGTTTTCAAGTGGGTTTCCTCTCCCTGTTTTCCATTTGTTAACGAACAGGCAGTCCTGCTCCAAACTCCAATCTTGCTATGTTGGGCTGATCAGAATGCCCAAGCAAACAGAGCTATTTTTTTATAGTGCCACAGGTATCAGGAAAATCAACCTACAAAATGCTTTACTTATACAGGGGTTGTCTCTGCATACCTTGTTTCATCCAGCCTAAGATGGTTTGCTGTTCTTAGCGGTTAAAGCTGGTTTACCCAAAGTGCTCATTACTCATTTAAACCATCAAACAGACCAGCCTATAAGGTTGGGAGACCAGCTAAGACCAGTAAACCACCTTAGGCTTTTTAGCAGGGTTTTACTGTTATCTGCGAATTAAGTATTGTAACAAGGATAACAATCACACATACATCACATTTAAGGCATTCATCAAATAGCTTAGCTGTGATGCTGATGTGCCAAGACATCTGCAACGTTTCTATTTGTCACCAGCTTGTCTGTGCCATGACTGTGAGAATCACTCTTTGATTTCTCTTATTGATTTGACAGATCCTCAGGCCATGAAACAATGGCATGGGGAACAGAGACAGAGTGATGGCCTCACTGCTTATTTGCTCAACAAGCAGGATTTCAGTGAACATAACACACATTGAGAAAAATAATCAGCAAAGTTTTGATGCTTGTCGGCCAGTGGCAAACAAGTTTCTACACCAATTTATCAAGTACATGATAGCATAGCAGTGATAGATACAGTGTTCAATGGAGCAGATATGCCCCCTGAAATAAATAATTTTTCAAAGACATGGATAGAGATAACTTACAGAACCAAACATGGAGACTCATTGCCCTGAGTAAATTTTATTTGCTCACAGATTGCTACTATAGCTCATGAGACATAATTGAGTTCTCAGATATTTCAGATCCAGCAACATAACCAACAGAATTGCAAAAATAATGACAGTTTCACAAGTTTTGTGAACAATATCCCCATCTCCATTGGTCGGGGGGAAAAAAAACAACAACAACAGATAGTCCCACTCCAAATTATGTTGGACTGGCCAGGATGTTTTAATAAGACAATCTGGTCTCATGACAAGTTGTAATAATATAGTATGAGATGGCAAAATCGTTATAAATCTTACTTGTTGGCTTGTGCAATTGTTGACATACAGTAATCTGAAATTAACGTATAAAATTAATGTGGATGTAAACTCAGCAAAAAAAGAAACGTCCTCACTTTCAACTTATCAACTTAACATGTGTAAATATTTGTATGAACATTGAAAGATTCAACAACTAAGTTCTTGCTGTGAGATGTTACCCCACTCTTCCACTAAGGCACTTGCAAGTTCCCTGACATTTCTGGGGGGAATGGCCCTAGTCCTCACTCTCCGATCTAACAGGTCCCAGACATTGAGATCCAGGCTCTTCGCTGGCCATGGCAGAACACTGACATTCCTGTCTTGCAGGAAATTACGTACAGGACAAATAGTATGGTGGTGTCGGCATTGGTGGCTCAGTGGTTAAGGCTCTGGGTTACTGACCAGAAGGTTGGGGGTTCAAGCCTCAACACTGCCAAGACACCACTGTGTGCCTCTTGAGCAAGGCCCTTGATCCTATCTTCTCCAGGGGCGCCGTATCATGGCTGACCCTGCACTCTGACCCCAGCTTAGCTGGGATATGTGAAAAATAAATAATTTCACTGTATATATGCAGAAATGTATGTGTATGTATAATGTGTGACAATTGATCAATTTATTTTATTTATGCTGGAGGGTCATGTCAGGATGAGCCTGCAGGAAGGGTAACACATGAGGGAGGAGAATGTCTTCCCTGTAATGCACAGCGTTGAGATTGTCTGCAATGACAATAAGCTCAGTCCGATGATGCGGTGACACACCGCTGCAGACCATGACGGACTCTTCACTGCCAAATCGATCCCACTCCAGAGTACAGGCCTCGGTGTAACGCTCATTCCTTCGACGACAAAATCGAGCCCGACCGTCACCCCTGGTGAGACAAAACTGCGACTCGTCAGTGAGGAGCACTTTTTGCCAGTCCCGTCTAGTCCAGCGAAGGTGGGTTTGTGCCCACTGGCGACGTTGTTGCCGGTGATGTCTGGTAAGGACCTGCATTACAACAGGCATACAAGCCCTCAGCCCAGCCTCTCTCAGCCTATTGCGGACAGTCTGAGCACTGATGGAGGTATTGTGCGTTCCTGGTGTAACTCAGGCAGTTGTTGTTGCCATCCTTTACCTGGCCTGCAGGTGCGATATTCGGATGTACCGATCCTGTAGCGCTGTCTTAGGCATCTCACAGTACGGACATTGCAATTTATTGCCCTGGCCACATCTACAGTCCTCATGCCTTCATGCACCATGCCTAAGGCACATTCATGCAGATGAGCAGGGACACTGGGCATCTTTCTTTTGGTGTTTTTAAGAGTCAGAAGAAAGGTCTCATTAGAGTCCTAAATTTTTATAACTGTGAATTTAATTGCCTGCCATCTGTAAGCTGTTAGTGTATTAATGATTGTACCACAGGTGCATATTCATTAATTGTTTATGGTTTATTGAACAAGCATGGAAAACATTGTTTACAATAAAGATCTGTAAAGTTATTTGTATTTTTACAAAATTATCTTTAAAATACAGTGTCCTGAAAAAGGTATGTTTATTTTTTTCTGAGTTTAGCTCAGAAAATTAGGTTTTGGAAGAATTGGATAAGAAGTATTGTTCAGATTGAACTCTCAAACTTTAAGTGCAGACTGTTATTTTGGCAAATCTGAACACAGTTTAAGATATTTTGGAGATCTCTTTGTTGAGACTTCAGTGAAAGTTTGCTCTCCATTTATATTCAAGAGGTCTTATTTTACAAATTTATTTTTCCTAAAAATTTATTGTTATCATCTATACTTGTTTTTATATTTACTTATAAAATCCCCCCCACACACACACACATTTGCTATGTAATCTGAAAGCATGACCCAAAGTCGGTGGAGAACTCATTCAAAATTGTACATTCCCCTTATTTCCTGAGATCAGATATAAAGAACAAACACTATTAAGCTCACGATCGATGTGGTGGACATCATCTCTGTTATCACACCGCAAAGTAGATTTATGATCCATGCCATCAGAAAATGTATCTCATATTCATAAATTAAATTAAAACAGTGAATGATGGAGTTTAGAGAGGGAGAAAGTGAAAAAATGGTTATACAAGCAGATTAAATATTAGTGGCTGGTCTGTGTTCTAAAACAAGAGTTATCCCATTTTTGTTTTTCACTAATTAAAGGGCATTCCTCATAATTAAGTAGAAGAGTCCACATTCTAGTGTTTTACTTGCTCAATTCCTTTCTAATCAGAACTCTTATATTAAGCAGGCTAAAAGGCAAGCAAGGTGAGCCAATGAATAATTAATCAAAAAGTGAAAATTAATTCATTATTTACTTCGTAATATTGTAACTATGCTGTTTTTTACAAAACATTTTTTTAAGAATATTCACACAACTCTTTTCTAAACAACAACAGTTGACAATGACCACAACTGTCACACGCCAAAAAGGACAAATAACACCATAAAAACACCATCAAATCCATACAATGCATAATAATAATAATTTCTTAGTGAATATTTTTGTCTTGTTTTCCAGTAACATTCTTTTAAAACAATATACATTTGCTTGAGAAGCAAAATGACAAGATATCTTGACATTAACACATTTTTTTTATTTTATTTTGTTTACATTTATTCTTAGAACAAGAAAAAACTATTTGCCAATGGGGTAAGAAAAAAAAATACAATAATTTTTTTTTTTTTAAATAAATACTGAAATAAATTAAAATAAAGTTTGTATGAGACTGACAGACTAAGAACAACATGATGTAGTCACTAAAATGACCTAGCATCTAATCTAAACAGCACAAACCTATTACTTGGTCACAGTTTAGTTGCAGCTTACAATGCACTAATTAACTTAAAGTGCTTCGTCACATTTCCTGGTTTCATCCCAGCAGGACTCATTTTGTCAGTGATTCTTAATAGGATCTGCACAGATTAATGTCATGCAGTATGAGAGCCAAAGATGATTGTGCATTTGGAGCGAGCAGGAGACGTATCACCGCATCTATTAACCGTCAGGTACAGTAAAAGCATGTGAATGTGGGGACCTGCCAAGGACAGTGTATTGTGCTGTTAATGAAATGTGGTGCATGAATCTATTAAAGGATCTAATGATAGATTAAATAGATTTATAAGCAGGTGCTCTTCCCAAAATCTCCATTCAATGGAAAACAAGGTGTCAATATACACCTGCTTCAGACTTACGTTTTTGGAGCGACTCACTTTGGTTGTGTCCCGGTCATAAATATACTATTTTTAGATCAATGTTTCACATTAAACTTAGTTTGAAACTTAGAAAAACACTTCTTGGGATCCCTGTTTTAGTGTTGTTCTCTTTATAAGATGCATGTTGCCTATACTGCCACCTGGATAAAAGAGGTGGTACTTCAATCTTGAATTCAAGCTTGGAAAAAAAAATACATGTATGTATGTGTATATATATATATATATAGCTCTGGAATAAAACACTCCAAATTTATCTTAAATCAGCATCTCAACATGTATGGCAGCCATTCCATTCCAGTGTCTGTTGAATTCCAACACAATCATTCTAATTAATGAGGTAATGCTTAGGTGATCTAAGAGTGGTGGTGGTGTAGGGGGCTAAAGCACATAATAGTTAATCAGAAGGTCGCTGGTTTGATCCCCACAGACACCACCATTGTGTCCTTGAGCAAGGCACTTAACTCCAGGTTACTCTGGTCCATATGAAGCGTCTGCCAAATGCATAAATGTAAATGAAATTATCTTTTGCTTCTTTCCTTAATATTTCAAAGATGGCAGTTCATTGGGGACAACAAAGCTACAGACCGGCAGAGGGTGAAAACGACCCTCCACTGACCTGGATGATCAACAACTCATTCAAATGTCACTCAACAACCAGAGGATGGCATCAAGTGACCTAAAAAAAGAATGGAAACGGCAGCTGGGGTGATGCCAGGACGGTTCGAAACATGCTCCTAGGGGCAGGGCTGAAGTCGTGCAAAGCTAGAAAAAAGCCCTTCATTAATGAGAAGCAAAGAAGAGCCAGTATGAGGTTTGCAAAAGACCATAAGGATTGGACCGTAGAGGACTGGATTAAGGTCATCTTCTTTGATGAGTCCAATTTTCAGCTTTGCCCAACACCTGGTCATCTAATAGTTAGCCAGAGACCTGGAGACGCCTACAAGCCACAGTGTCTCGGACCAGCTGTAAAATTTGGTGGAGGATCAGTGATGATATGGGGGCGCTTCAGAAAAGATGGAATCGGGCAGATTATTCTTTGTGAAAGACACATGAATGAAGCCACGTACAAGGTTATCATGAAAGAAAACTTGATTCCTGCTACTCCCCAATAATCCCCAACTCTGAGGTTTGGTTTTTCCAGCAGGACAATGTTCCATGCCACACAGCCAGGTTAAGTAAAGTGTGGATGGAGGAGCACCAGATCAAGACCCTGTCATGGCTAGCCCAATCTCCAGACCTGAACCCCATTGAAAACATCTGTAATGTGATCAAGAGGAAGATGGAAGGTCACAAGCCATCAAACAAAGCTGAGCTGCTTGAATTTTTGCACCAGGAGTGGCATAAAGTCACCCAACAGCAATGTGAAAGACGTAGAGAACGTTCCAAGACGCATGAAAGCTGGGATTGGAAATCAGGGTAGTTCCACAAAATATTGATATCTGAAATCTTCCTAAGTAAAAACATTAGTATTGTGTTGTTTAAAAATTAATATGAACTTGTTTTCTTTGCAATATTCGAGGTCTGAAAACATTGCATCTTTTATTTTCATTTGACCAATTGTCATTTTCTGCAAATAAATGCTCTGAATGACAATACTTCTATTTGAAATTTGGGAGAAATGTTGTCAGTAGTTTATAGAATAAATAAATAAAAAAAAATTTTTTACTCAAAACACATAACTATAAATAGTAAATCCAGAGAAATAATTTTGCAGTGTTCTCTTATTTTTCCAGAGCTGTCTGTGTGTATGTGTATTTGTGTGTATGCATATATGTTTTTTGCAAGCAACACAGAAATCATAAATATTGAATTATATTATAGCAAATAAAGACATCTTCTTTCAACATTGCCATGGCCACCCCCCTAGCTCCACCCCTGTCCCCAAGGGTTGATAAATATGCATTTTTCAATGACAGATCCTTAAAACTTTACCATTGGTCCCACCAATATTGAATATTTTTTTTTACTGTGCATCCTTGCTTCAAATCTGGCTTCAAATTTAATGGGCCATTTCTTTGCTGATGTGCCTTAAAGCCAGCACATATGTGAAATGGAGAACTCGCACACAAGCTGCAGGTTTGCTGTCAGATGCACTGTCCAATACTTCAATTACAGCCTCTTTGCAAAGCCTGCATTACATTACACATTTCTAATCAACCAACATTCCAAGGATTTCAGAATTTCAATAAATGGTCATTTTGAACCAGGTGTAAGTTCTTAAAGTTTGTGTTCATAATACAATAAACCCTTTTATCTCAAAAGATCAAGGAAAATGTTATTCCTAATGGTAAGCAATGATTCCTTTAAGGATTTATTTAGTTCTACATACATAGTTTGTGAGGTTAACCTTGAGTTTTATAGTGTGTGTGTGTGTGTGTGTGTGTGTGTTTAAATTGTGATGCTAATGCTAAGTGAAGCATGTTTCGTCAAACTGACAAAATAATGTAACTACACATATATAGTTATCACTGTAGTGTAAATGTTATGGATTCATGGCTCTATAAATGATTCTGTTATACAAACTGGCAAACAGTAATATAATTAAGATTTGTCTATTTTCTCATTAAAAGAAATAGGATAATGTACTGTACGTAATTGAATATGAGTTGTTTTCAAAGTAAATGAACCATAATAGATGCAAATGTAATTTTTGTGTAAACACATTTTCTGTTTCCAACCGTATTTTGAAAAAGGTTTTGAATATTTATAAGTATTTTGAGGAAAATGATTTTGATTATTTAAATTGTTCAAAATTATGTCAATAAAATCCTCTGCTTCTGCATGCCAGACCCATGCTTATGAATTATTAATCAGACAGCCTCAGGTAAGTGCGAACATAGCTCCGCCCTCCAATGCAGTAATTGGCTATATGTTTTAAATAATCACTGCGGGGGCTTCTTATTGGATAGATTCTCACACAACTGATTTCATAAAGCAAATTCTTGGGAAGTTGTGTAAATTCCACTAAAAGACGGACTCAAGGTCTTCAGGGAATCTCTTAATCTCCGAGGAGGAAAATCATTTCTTTTCGTCGCCGGAGTCGCTTTCATGTAAGTACTGATGCTTTAAACCTGCCGCAGCGTCTTAAAAGTTCAATCTGATAAACATTGCGTCTCACAAGCTGATCTTTCACTGTGCATCTAATTGAATGTGCTCAGTTTGTTCTCAGTCGATCAGATGAGATGCGATAACTGTGATTTAGTGTAATTATAAAAGATCGGAGTTTCATTCTAAGAGAATAATTAATGCACATTCATGATATTCTTTTGCTGTTGTTGTTGTTGCTTGCGTTCAATTCTGTTTTTTCTTTGTTTTGCTGATATCAGTTTTTTTTTAACAAACTTGTATAAAATAATTTGTTCCATTTTCCCAGTTAGTTTGATATTGTATTCATTTTTTGGCTGTTTTAGGGGTAGTAATAGAAGTATTTGCATAATAAACATAATCACTATTAGGCTATTATTGTGTTAATAGTTTAAGAATAACAATCAGTTGTAGGTATAAAATATTTAGGCTATAAGCACAATAAAGAGACAACTGTATTCCAGAACTACATTTTGAAATTTTATCAAACAAGGACCCTTCCATCACCTTCCTTTAGACACTGATTTTCTTTTAGTTTTATTATTTTGGGTTATAAGTTTCATTTCCTCTGTAAGTGTAAAGCCCTTGCTATAAGATGAGAGAGATGCTTGAGTAACTGTTTTAGCTGGTGTTTGTCGCAGTCCGATTTGCCAAGTCCAGAAATGCATGATTACACACTCAAGATGAGAGTAAAGTCATTGTGAAGGTCAGATGCGATGGTCTTTACAGTTAGTATTCACTATCATTTGAACTATTGCACAAAAGATGTGCACTAGTTCTGGATTTATATATTCTATAATAATTCAGCTACAACGGATACAAAAGACACTGATTTAACATTTGTATGAATGCACTGAAATGTTCATATGTGACATCATAATGCATATCATCTGACATGTCTGTAGTAACTGCAGTAACTGTGTTGTATGGCAACTGCAGTGAGATGAAGCCATTTCTAGTCAAACTGCCTCCTCAAGATGCAGAGATGGTGCAAGGACAGATTCACCTCTTGCTTTGGTTCCTCTGCTTTCCACTATCTGGATTTATTACCCTGTAGCTGTGAAGACTTTTTAGTGTGGAACACTTCCAGTTCTCATCTCATCCGAGAAGCCTTTACATCATGATATTACGATGACAGATGACAGTACATATAGTACTTTTAGAGCACTGGTGTTCCACTGCCCTTATCCAACCATTCGGGTGTTAAAGCTATAAACACTAAATAAATTATAATAAAATGACATGTGTACCCCACTTTTTCTGTTTTTGTCACGGCTTTTCTGCACTTGAGTTATTAGAATATTAAGCTAATAACATAGGAAATGAAGAAAGTGACGTCTGCTATTCAGTCTGATTATTACGGTGTGCAAATGATTGAATAACATTCGTTTTTGTTATTTAATGACAGATAATTTGACTACATACTCTGTCAGTAATTGTCAGGGTACAATCTGTTCAACCTGTGCAAATGACTCTTTTGCTGACCCTAGCACAGTTAGCCAAACAGAAAATACTCTGAAATTATCTTTCATTTCTTTCTTCTACAGAACAGAGATTTTTTTAAAAAATTTTTTAAGGAGCTCTGTAGGTTCATACAGTGCAAGTGAAAAGCGACCAAAACTTTGAAGCTCTAAAAACACATAAAGGCAGCTTGAGAGTAAACCATTAGACTCCTGTAGTTTAATCCATGTCTTCTGAAGCAATGCAGTCGGTTTTGGGTGAGAACAAACTAAAAAGTAACTTCTTCACTGTCCATCTTGCCATCACAGTTCTAGGCACAATCATGATTTCCAGCTTGATTAAACTTCTTAATGCATGTGCAGAGTATCGAATGGTTCTAGGAAATGTAATCGAGCTTAAAATGATGATCGCCAAGTAGACGGCTGCTATCAAGGTTTATAGTGAAAAAAAGGAGTTAAATTTTGGTCTGTTCTCATCCAAAATCTTTTGGATGTCTTGAAGACATTGATTGAACCACTTGAGTTGTATTAATTACTTTTATGCTGACTTTATTTGCTTTTTGGAGCTTCAACATTTTTGTTTCCATTCACTGGACCTACAGAGCTGTGATATTCTTCTAAAAAATGTAAGAATTTTCATTTTTGGGTGAACTTCCTTCCAAGACTTTTCTTTATATGATTTAGAAATACAATACAATCTTTAAATTTGCATTATAGTGATAAATAATGACAGTATTTGTGTTTTGTGGATTAAGCATCCAATACAGATCCTAAAGTGCCGTTCACACAGGATACGTCCTTGTGTTTTATAAAAAAAGCTAGATTGAGCACAATGGAATGGAACCAAATACAGGTTTCTCAAAATGCAAAAGTTTAAATGTTACTAAAATGACACTGTGTCTTTAATATGCGGCACTCATGGCATGAGATAATTATAAAAAAAGCGAGATGCAGCTTGAGTGGCCTGTTGTTGCTATGGAGATTATATGTAAACATTGCTTGAAAATTCTATTGAAATGTGTATATTCACTTGTGTATGTAGAAATAATAAAATTTTATACACCAGATCTCCTAAATTCGCACCCTGTATTCATGCAATCTCTCTGACTGTGTATTCTGTCATCTGGACTCAAATTATCACTGTGCTCCAACATGCTCAGGTAATATGACTAATGCAATACATATTTGAGAGCTTTGATTACACTTTCATCTCAAACATCAGTGAATATATTAAGACAACCTTAATCTAAATTAATTACATGGCTTTGATGTTAGAGTTCAATGGGTTGATTAGTGAAGTGAGTACATGCACATTTCCTTTAATCTGCACTGAGAACTCACACACTCATCTGTCTCTTCTTTCTGTCTCTCACAAGCTTCATTCAGCATGCAATCTCTCTACCTTGGCCGTATTCTGCACCTATAGACACAAAGAATAGAGATCATGCTGTTTCGTAAATCATGATTTTGTATTTCCCATAAAATACACTTTAAATATGTAGTTCATGCAAAAATGAAAATGTGTGCATTATTTCTCACCCTTATGTTGTTCCAAACCCATATGCTGTTATTTGTTTTTTATTTATTTATTTATTTTTTATAACTGCTCTTTTCCATACAATGACATTTGGTAGTGCTGTAGTGACACTGTGAGAAGATTAGAACAAAACATTTTTTTTTGATTCTTGGAAAAAATAAAAGCAAATTGGTTTGGAATGACAAGAAGGTGAATAAATAGTGGCAGAATTGTAATTTTTGTTTAAACCGTTCCTTAAACAATTTGGACTAATAGTTATTCGACAGGTTGAAAATCTATGATTTAAATTAAATGTCCAACTGAAATCGGTTTAGATGTCTGTAGGCTGCACAGAAAAAAAAAAAAAAAGAAAGATTTTTACAATACCGATCCAAACCACAGTCATATGTTTTTGTAATCCCTTTCAGTCTGGATGGGTTGACTGGATCTTGAAGTGTAGGATCATGTGTTCCCCTTTTTTTGCATTCTCTCACATATGGATTTTGCCGTCTTAACAGTCTTTCTCACATGCAGTGAAATCACTTCTACTCTCAGATCTTAATTCGGTCCATTCTAACTTGTCTGCAGTCTCTGTATGTATGCCTCCTGTCCTGTGTGTAATGCTGGGATTCTGGGAAGGTAATTGCCTCTTAACACTGTAGAACTCTATGAGAGTGGAATATCTCATCTGTGTGGCTCAGTACAGGGTGTTTTTGAGTTCCTCTCACTTGAGTGAGTCATAACCGCCATGAAAAAGAGTTTCACACATCAAGGGGTAAGTATAAGAGGACTTTCTCATATTTGGGCACTCAATTTAAACCTTTCTTCCTGGAGCCCTGGAGGGGCTGTATTTGAAATGTTGCACAGAGGAACGTGACATTGGCATCATTCTCTTACATTTTAATTTAAACTTCACATTTGTCCCACTGCACAAATCGGAAAGAACATTTAAAGGAATTGTTGACCCAAAATTTGTATTTCTGCTCTTTTTTCCATAGAGAGACCGATTGTCAAGCAGCAAAAAGGACATAAAGACACCATAAAAGAACCATATACACCAAGTAGTCCATATGACTTGTGCGCTATATTCTGAGTCTTCAGAATCTTTGATTGGTTTGTGTGTGGAACGGACTGAAATTTAGGTCGTTATTCACGAAAAATGTTCCCCTCCACTGCAGCTCTCAAATATCGTCCTCCATGCAGCATATTCAAATCCACTGACGTTTTGCGTCAATGTCATGTGGCATGACCCATCAGGGCACCTTTTTTTTACTTGAACAAGATCGCAAATGAGATTTTGAATGTGATTTCAGAGCTTTGGCAAAGGGGAAGATTATCATTGACAAAATACATTTTAGTTTGTTTTTCTTTAAAATATTCTGAATAAAGTATGCGTCATATGGACTTATTTTTTATGTGACTTTAATGGGTGTTTTTGTCCTGTTTAGAGCTTGACAGGCTTAGTCAATAAGAACTGTTGTATGGAAAAGAGCTGCGTTAAGATTCTTCAAATGTTCAAACACAATAGTTTGGAAAGATATGAGAGTGAGTAATTTAGTTTAGTGTGGTTAACTTTTTTTTTTATTTATTTATTTTTTTTTTATTTTGTCCAGCCATGGCTGTAAATTAGTCTTTGGCCTTACCATAACAACAAAATAGACAAAACTATTTTTTTTTCACACCAGAACAATACATACAACATGGAGTATAGAACATAAAATCATATAAAATTAAAAAAAAAAAAATAATTACAGAATTTACGTTTTGTACAATGTTTCTCATACATATTGGATGCACAGTTTACCAGTATCCAGAGGTTCCAGAGTGCTCATTTTACAATTGATTCCACAGATGCCGATGTCGGTGTGGATATTACTGCTCACCATGGGTGTGTCTGGACTGTCCTGGGGTCAGCGATCTGAACCCATGTTTGCCTCAGTAACTCACAGTATGTTCCCTCCTGACTATGAGAACAACCCTACACAGCTCAACTACGGTGTGGCTGTCACGGACGTGGATGGTGATGGAGATCTGGAGATGTTCGTATCAGGGTGAGTGGTCTGTACCTCTGCCAGATTGGATTTCGGACCACATCTATTGTTTTCAGTAGAATAATTGAGAAATGATCAATTTATTACATTACATTTCTTTAGGGACAATACTTGATCGATGTCTGGCAATTAAATGGTGGATTGGATGTTGTTCAAGTAAAGTAATAGTTTGTTGGTCAAGCAAATGCCATTACCCAAGTTTGATCTTGAAAGTGATATGTTCTAGAAACAGAAATGTCATAGCAATCAGTTGGGCTTATTTGCAAACCATTTGTGAAGTGTTTGGGTGTATTTCAATTGATGAAAATGGATGTAATTTGAGAGTTCAATGCTTTTTTTGGAGTTGTGCTTACACTTTTCAGAGTGAAATGGAGTGTGTCTGACAAAGGCACTCTAGGGAGTCTGTTTTTCCTTTTAGTAAATGACAGCTGATATTGAATTGTGGTATCACAGATCAGAAAAATGCACCAACAAGGATGTGACTTGTTGGAGACAGGGGAGAAATAAAGGGAATATGGTCCTACAATAATAAATTGAGGTACTGGCATTTTTTTTTATTTGTCTTTATTGCATCTCCCAGAGGACAATTTGACTATTTTACTAACATTTAAGTATCAACATTTTCTCCAGATGTTTCTAATTTCTTGGGAGTAATACAAATGGACACAAATGAGACAATTGCTGCATACATGATGATATTAAAATGAATGTGCAATCAGAACAGTATATTGTAAAAGATCACAATTTGGGTGACAACAACAATAAACTGAACATAAATATAAAATAAATGCTTACCACACAAACATTGACCACAAATAAATTTATACCTACTGTTTATAACTAGAAAACACCCTATTAAACCAAATCGAGAAGAAAACATGGTGATAAAGTGGAACAATTAAATGTTTCACTTCAAAAAAGGAAGAGTCTATGACTTCTGGACTCAAGTGAATTGGTTATTTGAACCATTTCATTTACTCGAACAAACCGAATCACTAAAATTGATTGGTCTTCCCAACGTTACATAAAAGCGAATTGATAAATCATTTATTTCATTCAGTTCATCCATCTAAACGAACCGATTCACTTAAATGTTTTGGACTTCCAACTGCTACAGGTGAGCACATCTGATTGTCTCTGTTTGCTCAACTGTAGAGCTTGAGGAAAAAAATATAATGTGACAAAAAAAAAAAAATGTGAAAGTATCTTGTTAAAAGCCATTCACCGTGAACGTGTCCCTGTGCTAAAAAGCTGGATGCAGCGCCATGAACAGAACAGAATGCAGCAAGAAGGTGTAGCTGCAACCCGGAGATTTCTTAAAAAAAGGTGGGATTACTCCAGAAGGGGGTTGGGCCAACTCCAAAAGGGGATGACCCTTCCACACACAGTTAGGGGTAGGGAAAAAGTTAGGTTAAGGGCTCCGTATATCTTTGCTTGCATTTTGGAGCTCCTACCCCTTTTTGGAGATCGGCCTGCAGCTGTATCCTTCTCAGACACAGGGCTCAAGAGACGCATTTTAAAGGAATATTCCGGGTTCAACAAAAAATAAGCTCAGTCGACAGCTTTTATGGTATAATGTTGATTACCACCAAAAAATTATTTTGACTAACCATCTGACAAAAATCAAGTTTTGTTGAGTTTAAGGACATAAATGTGAAGCTTGCGTTACTTCTGTTAAAACTTTATTATTTAAGCTGAAAACACTTTAATCACTATGTTTACAGTGCTATGCCATCATAGCAAAATTGCAAATATCTTTATACATCTTTTGGGTTTTTTTTTAATCACAGTTAAATAATGTTGTCACACATATTGTTTACATCTTGTGGCTATACTATTGAAACCGTATTTTTTATATTTACAGATTGGTCCTATTTATTTTCTTTGTAAATGCCTCACTGTAATCCCGATTACTGTATTTTTTTTTTTTTTTAAGAAAAGAAAAATCTAATTACATTTTATGGTAATCAACATTATGCCACAAATACTGTTGACCTGAGCTTCACTTTTATTTAACCCATAATATTTTTTTTAAATATTAAGAAATCCTTAAACTTCACTTGGCATGTAAAAAAAAAAAACAGACCGCTCCTGCACGAAAAACGTGAGACACGGCACAACAGTCAAAGAACACAGACAGACACAAAAACGCATTTGGTGTAATCGGCCCCTAAATGGGAAAGGCACTTTGAAAATTACTGAACTAGTGTCTCGCTACTGAAAATGTAGTTGAGTTGATAGCATCACTATATTTGTTGGTGAGATATCCTGTAGAGGAGACACATGTGACATGGGGTGTTTTAGTCTGGAGGAAAAACCTGAGACGCAGGATACTAAAAGGAATATTCTGGGTTCAATACAGGTTAAGCTCAGCAGTATTTGTAGCATAATGTTGATTACCACAACATTTTATTTCACCTATTTTTGGAGGGTTTAAAGGCAGAAATGAAAAAGCTTGTAGATAATACATAAAAACTCATGTCTTATTTGAGCTGTAAAGTTGGGTAAATTGTCATATTCACAGTCGTTTTAGGGTTTTAAGGTTTGTTGACTAAATTGTCATGGTGACAAAGTTGTAAAATTGGCTATAACTTTACACAGAAAAAGTTAAAAAATGATTTTATCACACTAAAATCATATTGTTTATTTCTTGTGAAAAACCTGGGTATTTAACGTTAAAAAAGTGGCCCCCGGTAACCTCCATTGTAAGTGCCTAACTTTGACCTCAAGTTTTGCTTTTTATAAAGAAAAGGAGGAACAAATAAAAATAAAAATTTATAGTAACCAATATTATGCCACAAATCCTGTCAATTGAGCTTAACTTGTATGAACCCGGAATATTCCTTTTAAGCAAAAGTATATGTTTGCTCTATGTACATTTGATTTACATCTGTCTACATTTCCTCGAATCTCATTCATGTCTTGGATATACAATTTAGATATTTTAAAGAGATCTCAATTGTGTTTTTCTTTCCTGTGGGAGAGTGTGCCCATTAGGCTGTGGCCTTTTTTTGTTCTTTGACTTTAATTCATGTTGCACCAGATTTTTAAGTGCTTGTTTTCATAAAAAATTTCAGAAAAATTGTATATATGCTCCATTTTGTTCTTTTTAGCTACAATGGCCCAAACCTGGTGCTAAAGTACGATAAGGTTAAGAAGAGGCTTGTTAACATTGCAGTTGACAACAGAAGTTCTCCATACTATGCACTTCGAGATCGACATGGCAACGCTATTGGTGTGACAGCATGTGACATAGATGGCGATGGCAGAGAGGAAATTTACGTCCTAAACACGAATAATGCATTCTCCGGTATGAAACGATTTCACTGAAGAGTCTCTGAATTAAATACGGTAAATGGATACTAGTTATTCTTAATGTAACATTTCATGCCATTTTTCTTAATACAGGGAGAGCAACGTACACTGATAAGCTCTTCAAATTTCGGAACGGCCGGTTTGAGGATCTCCTGAACGATGAGATAAACGAACACCGAGACGTTGCCAATCGTGTCGCTGGGCGATCGGTAGCATGTGTGGATAGAAAGGTAACATCTCTTCTTAATTTGCATTGAAAGCAATACAGTTTCCTATAACCAGATGTGATGTGGTATGTGTTTTTTTTTTTGGCAACATAAGCAACAGCAGCAGTTGAGCTGTGTCTGTATATGCATACTTCCCTTCTATATAGTATGCAAAAAACAGTATGCCAATTGAGTAGTACGTCTGTATCTTCAGTTTTTGTAAAACAGTAGGTGAGGAATTCCTGGATTACCTACTATTTTTGGCCAGATTCTGAAGTGCGGCTCGACTGGACACTTAAAAGCAGTACATACTCTGACAGTATGCAATCTCCAATGCAGCACTGGTGATGTCACAAAGCATAAAGATTGAGTGACTACCAGTGGGAGTGTAGAAAGTGATCCACCACCAGATCCAGTTGGATTATGCGGTTGAGTGGGAACACCTGCTAGCACAGAGACTTGACCACTTCCATTAAATTGCTCAATGTGAACGCCTCTTAAATGTATAGTTCACCCTAAAATTTAAATTCTCTTATTTACTCACCCTCATGCCATCCCAGATGTGTATGACTTTCTTTCTTCAGCAGAACACAAAATATTTTTTTGAAAAATATCTCCATACTGTAGGTCCATACAATACAAGTGAATGGTGATCAGACTTTTGTAGCCTCAAAAATCACAAAGGAAACATGAAAGTAATACATATGACTCCAGTGGGTGTTTTGGGCCCTGGAGAAGTTTTGACATTCCTTGACATTTGTGCTTTTTTCAGTTGTTTAAAAACATATTAATGGCTAAAATCTGATAACTCTGTATTCAGCACAAACTGGGCTACAATAATATGTGAGCAACATGTGTGTACATATTTGTATTTTTGAGAAAATAAAGTTTATGCATGTTTTTAAAAAAAAAAAAAAAACTAAAACTAAGTAATTGAAATAAGGCCATATAACACATACTAAAAAAATTTCCAAAAGATTTTTGAGAAATGGATCTTGTAGCCTTAGAGTTTTTACTACAAAATGATGTGAAAACCATCCTGATGACTCATTCAGTCATTTAACTTTTGTAAGACACATTTAGTGTTAGAAAAGTAATATGCGAGGAGGCGTGAATGATCATGAATATTGATGTAATTCACACCCGAGGAGACCAAGACCCCCTCCCCTGGGCCTATCAATGAGGAATGTGACAGAAAGAGCATGAATGTGAGGAGACTTAATGATCAAAATCAATTTTTAAGTTAAAAGTAATCTGACTACATTTTCTTTACATAAAGACTTTACTTAATTTTAGACCTACACTACAGTTTCATAGAAGTCTCTTCTCTTTTTACAATTTAAAAGAACTGTTTTTTTTATTTGAATATATTGTAAAATGCTATTTGTGATCAAAGCTGAATTTTCAGCATCATTACTGCAGTCTTCAGTGTCACATGATCCTTCAGAAATCATTATAATATGCTGATTTTCTAATATGGGAATAAAGTGCATTTTACACATTTAACCTGAACACATATTTGCAGGCACAAGCTTTGTTAATGATAATGAGGCAGCATAAACACTAGATAAAATATATTCTAAACATTCATATTATTTTATATCATATTACATATCATATTTATATCATACAGCATACAATTTAAATACCTGCTTTAGCCAAAACAACATATTTCAATACTCTGAATCCTAGCTTGCAAGTCTGGAAACAGTTCAACTAGTAAACTGTTCAAGTTTATATAAAATAGCATGTCAACTAATTAAAACTAAATGACTTACTTGTTCGAAATTGTATCCTCAGCTGGATCAAGTCACTCTTCAAAATTCAAACGTTCATTGGAGTGCCGCTCTTCTTCTGAGGAAAATCTTAACTTTTCGTCACTATCCAGGAGTTTCCTCACCTGTGTATCGTGCCGTCTTCCAAACACGCAGAAAAGTGAATGAACTTGATGTTTTTAAGGCACAGTCGGGGGCGTTCACCATTTGCATTGATCGCCTCAGCACATTACAGTATGAATGGCACCCTCTGCCCGTGGGTGGGATCATATTATAGATAATTCACTGAGGCAGGAGAAATTGTACGTCGTATTGTTTCATACAGATTACATTGCAGGAGAATATTTGTTTTAAATGTTAATTGTTTTATTTAAAAGTAGACATTTTAGCATTCTTTAGACATATGTTTCATTCACAGAGTTTCATTAATTTTTGTGACGTGCTTGTGAAATATGCTCGTAAACACAGAGACTGCTGAAAGCTCACCCTTTTTATTTTCTTTATTTTACAAAAGCACAAGGTTTTGTTGTTATTGTGAGTGTGTACAAGTAGACCCTTTAAGGTCTCTAATGATGTCTTAAACGTATCTGTATGCCCCAAAATATGGGACGTTTTAAGTTGTTTCCGCTGTAATGACGAAAAACTCCAGCAGGACACGCCAGTGTCCGTCTACCCCAAAGGGTTAAATCTGTATATTCAGAAGCACCATAATAGGTGTAGGAGAGAGACTGAACAATACCAGTCCTTTTTACTCTAAATCTCCACTTTAACTTTCATTTTCAGTTGTGAAAATTAAACTAAACGTACCAAATTTTTCAGATGTAAAAGTGAAAGCGGAGATTTAGAGGAAAGTGTGTAAGTGAATGCGTTTCTCATTCACACCTATTGTATTTTCTCCTGAAGATATGAATTTAACCACTTTAGTCTTATGGATTACTTCTTGGTTTCCTTTATGTGATTTTTGGAGCTACAAAGTTCTGGTCACCATTCACTTGCATTGTATGGACCTACAGAGCTGAGATATTAGTCTAAAAATCTGTGTTCGTGTTCTGCTGAAGAAAGAAAGTCATACACATCTAGGATGGCATGAGGGTGAGTAAATGATGAGAGAGTTCTCATTTTTGGGTGAACTTTCCCTTTAAATCTGAACAAGCCATAAGTGCGACAACTGTCAAGACATTTTATCTGTCGCTTGGTTTCTATTTCTGTGCCGTTGAACTGTGTAGCCCCGCCCACAGTGAAATCTCATTGGTTCAAAATTCTGCGCCACATAGGTGTATGAAATATATACACATGTAATAAATTCCAACTGTGATTTAGTTGTCATACAGCGTTTTCGCTTTCAGTGCGGACAGGAACTATGCAGCTTGGCAACATACTGGTTTATGACACGGTTCAAAGCTTTTGTTTCTTGATCCAATGGCGAAAACATTCACTTCAGTTGAACTAACCTGGTGTAAATTGACACAATTTGTACATTTGTACATTCCGAATAGGGCTCCTTATTTGTCTTTTTAGACTCTCAGATCTCACAGACTGGTTGAAATCAAAACATGAACAGTAAGTGGAAGCCAGTGGTAAATATTGCACTTCAACTTGACTGCAGAATGGGAGCAGTGCAATCTAAGGAAAAGTGATTTCTTGGGGCTGTTGAGAGACTTTTTACATCTCGTTACTGTCTGATCGTTTCACTCGGACAAGTTAAGAATCCTCAGCGGCCATCATTTACTGGTCACCATTACAATGGACTTAGATAGCCAATATGATTGTTCATTTCCAGCATTCTGCAATATTTGTCTCTGACAGTGAACCATGTGCTGTGGTGATTAGAAAATGCAAGGCCTCATTTGTTTCTCTAAGGAGATGTATTATGAGGGAAGTGCAGTGTTAATTTGTCTCTCTGCACGTACGTTATTGGGGCACCCACTGTCTGACCGTGCTTCAGTGGTACCTAATCCCAAATGGCATGATGGATGGCAAGACATGTCAATGATTTGTATTTAGTCCAAAACACAATAAGCTGAACAGCATATTTCTGTAATTACTTGTGGACTGCATGCTGTTGTGTGGAGCAGTCAACAGTGAAGGATGCTCTGTAATCCAGGGGAAGAGTTGCGAGGGATTGAAATTGATTTTTTTCACCCGCAGTCATTTGACTGAGCTAATGATAGTGAGACGGTGCATCTTAAAAGTCCTTCATCAATGATTTTATGATTTAAATGATTTAAGATCTGGCTTATAATAGGTTTAGAGAGAGAAACAAAACAAAAATATTTGTTTGTTCTTCATGGAATTGAAGTGGGAACCAAAAAATATCACCCTCTCATTGGATGTTGTCCACAAGTCGATCTCTATAGAGACTCTTTGGAGAGTTGAGATTAGCTGCTGATGCAGATCGTTCGTTCCTCTAATTATGTGTATTTTTAATTATTTCTTAAAGCTGAAGTGTGCTTTTTTATTATTATTATTATTATTATTATTATTATTATTATTATTATTGTTTATATTTTTATCCCCGCTAAATATGCCGTAAACCATTTGTTGGTTGATTTTCACTGAAATGTGTACACACTGTTTCTCTATAAAAACATTGCTCTGTTTGTTTAAGCATCCAGACCTGACGTTCATAGGCTCAAACAATAGTGTATATCAAAATCTGTTAGAAGATAATCATGTTTTTATTTGGCATTGCTAGTGGTGCAGAAATTACACACTTCAGATTTAACTAGCAAGACAAGGTCACAAAGGTTTTAAATGAGAAGTATTATCATGCAGAAATGTATAAGTCATATGGTTGATCCATACTTTCCCTCTAGCTTCAGAGACATCAATATTCAAATTCAATGCATGGTTATTTCTCCTTGAAAATGAAGCACCATCATTTGTCTCTTCGAAGTGGACAGGAAGACTCATGGGCTTGTTTCTATAGGGAGATGGATCGGTCCTCACACTTACCTATTAGCTACCTCAGGTTGTTGGAACCTCAGACTGTGCCTAAGTATGTATACTGGTTTATTCTCAGGTTATTTATCTTCTAATGGCGTACTACTGATAATATACAAGGATGCTAATCTTGGTCACATTATTTGATAAATGTATTTTAGTGTTATTCAAAAGACATGGCATTAATTGTATTTTTTTTTTTTTTTTTAAATCTACAGAATATCAGCAAACTTTAAACATGTTAAGAGGTTATACAGAAAACAGTCAATTCAATATCATGCTTTCATGTCATGTGTAGTTTCCCCCCTAAAATGCTTCCTGTACACTACAGTTCAAAAGTTTTAGAGCATCAAGACAGTTTCATTTTTTAAAGAAACTGATGCTTCTGGTCACCAATGATGTATTAAATTGATAAAAAATACTGGCAAAAGTGTTGGTAGTGTTGCAAATTATTATTATTATAGTTTGAAATAAGTGTTTTATATGTTTAATTATTTTAAAATTTAATTTATTACCCATGATGGCAAAGCTCCATGTAGAGGATTCTTGGATGAACAAAATATTTGAAGGCAGCTTTTATTAAAATGGAAAGTCATTTGTAATATCATTATAATCAAGATATATAATTATGTAATTTTTTTCTTCTATTCACGTATTTGTCATTTGCTGTATGTAATTATTGATATATTCTATGCACCTTTGATGATCAGAAGCATCACTTTCTTCCAAAACTTCAACAAAAAAATTCTTGGTGTTCTTGAACTTTTGAACCGCAGTGTATTTTCTGAGAAGATTTCAGAAGTTTTCTTTGCCCTATGGCATTTCCCCCATTAAAGGAATATTCTGTGTTCAATACAAGTTAAGCTCAATCATCAGCATTTGTGGTATAATGCTGATTACCACATAAATGAATTTCGACTCGTCCCTTCATTTCTTAAAAAAGGGGAAAAAAATCGCGGTTACAGAGAAGCACTTACAATGGAGATTTTGGGGCAGAAATGTCAAGCTTATAGTTTTATAAAAACACTTGAATTCATTATTCTGTTAAAATGTGTTTAATTGTAATTATTGTGAAGTTGTTTAAATTGTTGTTTTTATGGTTGATTTAGGGTTCGTCATGATAAAGTTCAGAAAAGGTTTTAACAATTTTATCACACTAAAATCATGTTAAAATACATTGTACATGTCTCATGGTTTTACTTTTGAAACTGAGTATTTTAAACTTTACATATTGGTTCCATTCACTTCCATTGTAAGTGCTTCACTGTAAACTCCAAATTGTTTTTATAATATATAAGACGCTGGCTACCAACTCTGGAGTTGGCTAGTTTGAATCCCAGGTCTCCTGGCAACCAAATGGTCTAGGGAGGGTAGAGTCACATGGGGTAACCTCCTCGTGGTTGCTATAATGTGGTTTGTTCTTGGTGGGGCACGTGGTGAGTTGAGCGTGGATGCCGCAGTGGGTGGCGTGAAGCCTCCGCACGCATTATGTCTCCCGTGATAAGATGCGTGGGTTGACATTCTCAGATGCGACCACAAGGACTTGGGAATGCATTGGGAATTGGGCATTCCAATTTGGGTGAAAAAGGGAAAAAATGATAATAATAATGCTTTGATCTTTATGACATCATATTTATGGGAGTGACATCATAGAAATCCTTCTGGCCACATGATTGAAATGTAAGTTTGTACACTTGATCATATATTTCTACTCCGTTATGGAACAAATATCATAGTGATTTTATTTTTATTTTTTTGGGCAGATATTTTTTTTTTTTTTTTTTATTTCTTGAAAACCAAAAAAGTACTAAATATTGACTGTGGATATTGTGTTGTGTTGATACAGTATTTGTTAGTGGTAAGCCGTTTTTGCACTCATCTTCCACCCTGTAACATTCAACCCCAAGTGGATCATGGTTGGCCCAAAACATATTTTGGGAACATTAGGATTAGCTACATTCTACTAATTGACATCAGATACTTGATGTTACCAGCAAAACCTCTGCAAATCTCCTTCTTTATTAATAAATTGTATCATGAATATTGATAAACATGAATACAGTGAGATTAAAACCAGAACTGGTACTACACTATGTGGAAGCTTGTGTCGTAACTCTTGTAACATTATTCTTTAATCTGTGTTTTCTGACCTGAAGTGGCAGTTGTGTGGAAGTCAGAGAGCATTTGACATTTTCATTGTTGTGCCTCATTAGGATTCTGGTCACGAGCTGCTGATATTTATATACTTGTGTATATATTTCTTTATTTCACGGTTTCCGTGCTGTTGGATCGTGGGTGTCTTTATTGAAACTGTGTGCGTAAGTTCATTTGGTTGGCTACTTCACTGACTTCATGTCCACAGGGAATCTTTCTGATAATGGGGTGTGAAATTAATATCCAAGGGAGGCGGCTGAAATGTGTGTGTGTGTGTGTGTGTGTGTGTGTGTGTGTGTGTGTGTGTGTGTGTGTGTGTGTGTGTGTGTGTGTGTGTGTGTGTGTGTAAATGCTATGGAATGTGTGAGTATGTGTATGTTGTGCATGTGATGTGACTGCGCTATGTGGACTTTTAAAAAGTCTCTGTTGAATTGGTTATAAAATTACACGTTTGCCCTAGCTGGTCCAAAATCTAATGAGTTGCCAATGTAGGCAGCATTTTAAGGCATCATAAGCATGCTCTTAATGCAATTTGAGACAAGGGAAATTACCATTATAAATAAACATATATTTAATTCAATACTGATTGTATTGAACTTGTGTATTTAATAATGTAATATTTTAGCTAATATTTGTTTGTACTCTGTATAAGCCTGGCTATAAGTGCTTATTAGAATGCTGTGCCAACATGCTAATGTCAAACTTTATTGAAATCAATAGCAATTCAAGTTTTCTGTGAGGGGGCATACAGAGTAGCTGCCTACAGTAAAACATTCCAAATCAGTCACTTGTGATGTACCATGACAGCTAAGATGCTTCCTTAGAAGGCAGCTGCCAATGTAGGCAGTATGCTGCAAGGTAGCTCACTACGTTTTGGAATAGAGCTATTATTGCAAATATCACTATAAAATGTTTTCATCATTTCCTTTCTTAGGGAACAGGTCGGTATTCCATCTACATCGCCAATTATGCCAGTGGTACTGTAGGTCCACATGCGCTGATTGAAATGGATGAAAGTTCGAGTGACCCGTCCAGAGGAATCATTGCACTGTCAAACGTGGCTGAGCAAGCTGGAGTCAACAAGCTTACAGGTGTGTTTTAAAAATATTTCTGAATGAGTTACAGAATATGTGAGTGGAGCAGTCATGGGTTAGATTTCTTGAATACACTGTTAGTTGCTTTGGATAAATGCATCAGCCAAATGCATAAAGTTAGTGTAATGTCAAGTCATTTTTATTTGTATAGCGTTTTTCTCAACATGTTGTTTCAAAGCAGCTTTCTGTTAATGCAGAAAATTTAACAGAAAATAAAACCTAAACCTATAAGTCTTGGAGTCATCATAAAGTCATCTTGGAGTCTGATGAAAATGTTTGTAAATTGTGTATAAAAATTAATAATTAAATCATAATTGTATTTAGAACCCCGATGAGCAAGGAACACAAAACTCCATAAGATGTTGGTTAATGGAGAAAATTTGCCTTGGGAGCAACCACTCTCACTGTGAGTTGAAGGATAAATTAGGTGTATGCCTGGCTAAATAGAGAAAATTAGCCTTGGGAGCAACCAGTCTCATTGTGAGTTGAAGGATAAATTAGGTGTATGCCTGGCTAAATAGAGGAGTCTTTAGTCTAGACTTAAACTGCGTGAGTATGTCTGCATCCCGAACAGTGTTAGGGAGACTATTCCATAGATTAGGAGCCAAATAGGAAAATCTACCTGCTTTTGTGGATTTTGATATTCTAGGAACTATTATCAGGCCAGAATTTTGTGATCATAATGAACGTGATGGAATATAGCCTGGAAAAGGTCACTTTAGTACCTCTGATCTAGACCATTCAAAGCTTTGTTTGTAGTTAACAAAATGTAAAAAAATTTAATCCGAAATTTAACAGGTAGCCAATGTAACGATGACAAAATGGGGTGTGATATTACTTGGTTCTAGTCAGCACTCTGGCTGCTGCATTTTGAACCAATTGAAGTTTATTTATTGAACATGCAGGACATCCTGTAATGCATTACAATAATCTAGTCTTGAGGTCATGAACGCATTTAATAATTTTTGACACTCATAACATGTGTTGTAACTTAGCCATATTTCTGATGTCTGTCAAAGGATAGATTGGTATCAAATATAACACCCAAGTTATTCGCTGTAGAAGACGATGTAACCGTACATCCATCGAGAGTCAAATCATATGTTAGCGGCTTATTTTTAGAGGTTTTTGGTCCAATAATTAGTACTGGTAATTAGTACGTTTTGTCAGAATTGAGTAGAAGGACATTTCTGGCCATTCAATCATTGATTTCATTGATACACTGCTAATTTGGAGAATTGTGAAATTTCGTTGGGTTTCAAAGAAATATAAAGTTGTGTATTGTCTGCATAATAGTGGAAACTTATTCCATGATTCCTGATAATATCTCCCTGGGGAAGCATATATAAGAAGAAAAAAAGAGGCCCTAAAACTGTTCCCTGTGGCACTCCATACACTTTTGTTTGATTGTCAAATTCCTTTTTTACACAAAGTGGTAGCGGTCTGCTAAATAGAACCTAAACCATGCTAATGCAAGTCCACAAATGCCAACATAATTCTCAATCTTATTTAAGAGAATGTTATGGTATCGAAGACCACACTAAGATCTAAAAACACTAGAAGAGAAATGTAGCCACGATCCGATGATATGAGCAAGTCATTTGTAACTCTGATAAGTGCAGTCTCTGTACTGTGATGGGGCCAGAATTTAATTAAATTGTTCTTGTATACTATTTCTCTGTAGAATTTGACATAGTTGCGAGGACACTACTTTTTCTAGTATTTTTGACCTATACAGGAGATTTGAAATCTGTCTATAATTAGCCAGTTTTCCAGGATCAAGCTGTGGCTTCTTAATAAACGGTTTGATAACTGCCATTTTAAAGCTTCTTGGGACATGTCCTAAGGATAGCGAGGAGTTAATAATATTAAAATGTGGTTATGAGATTACAGGGAGTATTTCTTAGTTGGTTGGTCTTGGATCTAACGTGCATGTTGTGGCTTTTGATGTTTCGATTAAGTTTTGCTATCTCTTCATGACCTAAGACAGTGAAGGATTGAAGTTGCTTGTGAGGAAAATTATGAGATACTGTTTTTTGTGGTACTGTGACAGATGATTGGATAATTCCAATTTTATTTCTGATTATTAAAATTTTATCAGTAAAGAAATTCATCAACTATTAAGTCATTGGAAAGCACATAAATTTGGCTTCCAAATTAAATGTCAGCTAATGTAAATATGTTGATGCCTCAAAAACAATATTGCATAAATAGCATGCCAATCAATATTTTATGACATTCCTAGTGTTAAAATTATTTTATTGTGATTTTACAGGCATAATGGTGTTTACCAGATTATAATGTTTACAAGCATTAAAGCTTCATGATGAAAAAGTTGTAAAAGTGGATGTAACTTTACACAGAATAGGTTAGTAAGCAACTATCACACTAAAATCATTTCAACATGTATAATGTATACATCTTGTGGCAGCACTTTTGAAACAATACGTATTTTAATGTGTTTGGACTGAGACTATTCTTTTCTATTGTAAGAGCCTTAATGTAACCACATTGGAACAGTAACTACGTTTCCATCCAAGGATTTTTTTTAGCGAAACTTTTTAGTGCATCAAAATAAAGCTGATGGAACTGCAAATTATCGCTAAAATTTAAGTGTCTACATAATATTTTTCCATTTAACTGTAGTGCATAAACTTAGCACATAAATGTCGATACTTCAAATGTCGCGACTAAATGGTTTGGAAACAGTTTTTGTTGAGAAAATTGGCATTAACGCAAAAATATAGTGTCATGTGACATAATTTGCCCCAATTTTTAGCCTGTAGTAAGCATGATTATGGTATACATCCTTGAAAAACAATTTATTGTATGCGATTATGGATCGATCTTAACGGCATATAGATCCGATGCTGAAAACATGACAATTCCAGGAGTGCTAACAAAAATATCTCATATTAGATTAAATAAATTACCAAACGAAAAAAGCATTAAATTAAAAAAATTAACTACCAAATGAAAAAAAAAAAATATTTTTTGACCTAATATATGCCTTTTCTTTACACAAATTTAAATTGGCCTTTCCCTGTTCTCTAGATAAAAAAGTCTGTTGAATGACATTCTCAGAATGTTCTATACTAGACTATAACATATCAGAACTCTTTGTCCAATGTTGATCACTTTCAGAAAATTTGCTTTTGAACATTTTAAAATTGTTAAATAGTTCTAATCTAACCTTTACCTCGGATTGCATTTGCTGATTTTCTTCAGAAAATCTAAATTGCATTATGACAAATTCATTTGAGATGATAATCAAGTTCAGTTGTCATTTAAAAGTTGCTGGAGAAATATGCGGGACATAATGCAGTTGTGATGGCAATGCTTTAGATTAGATGATTGTTCAAAATATCCTCGTGAAAATCAGGAATCTGTAAACCCTGATATTACACCACATCAATTTTTCTTTAATAGTTGTACACCCAGCTTGAACAGGGCCATGATGATTCGACATTAAAATGACATTAAGCTGGCTAATTTCAATGAATTGTGTCAATACTCTTCATATTTGACCAAAACTTAGGAGGAAACAAATTACATTTGACTGGGAGTCAAATTAGCGATAAACGCATTTCTGTATGGAAACGGCTTAAGGGCATATTTCTTTTGCGATTAAACCAAAACTTATGCAACGGCATGATGTCACCACACACACCATTTTTATTGATTAAAAGGCCATTTGAATGGAAACGGGGCAGAAAATGGCAAATGTCTTTTTTTTTTTTTAAATTATTTTCACTTTGTCGATAACAAAATGGCGCAAAAGGTGGATGGAAACTAGGCTAGTGTGGCAAAGGAGGGCCGGGCCATGGTGACGCACGCCTGGCCCCTAATCAAGCTGATCAAGCCAACGAGAGGGTTAAAGGCCACCTGAGCAGGCAGTTTGGGAGAGAGAGAGAGCTACAGGCCGCTGCCCTGTATGTGTTTATACTTGTGTGTTTTTGTTTAATTAAATATTACTTTGATGCTTCGTCCAGTTCTCGCCTCCTTTCCATTTTACCCCATTACAAACAGCTAGTTGGTTCATGGCTGTGATGAAACAAAAGCCTATTGTCTATTTAAAAACTTCAACAGAGGGCATTTCACTCATCAAGCCACTTTCATGGTGTCTTTAACATTGTGTTTAAAGATGAATTCTTGCTGACGTGCAATTGCATTATGAATTAGCATGTGTTGTTATATGCTTGAGATGGAACATTATTGGAAAATGAAATAAAAAAATGCTCCTGGCAAAATCAAGCAACTGTGATTGCACTCCACTCTCATACTCTGGTGTGTAAGCATGATGTCAGTGAATATATTACACAAGACTCTTTTAACGGCCATGAGCTGTTGGATCAGAGTTTTTTTTGCCTTGTGGCTGATTTACAGCAGACCTCAGTGCTCATATCGGCTTTGAATTACTGAATTATAGGCAGTGTTTATCAGCTAAAGCAGCCAGTAATAGAGAGAACAGTGTCCTGGAAGGCAGTGATGAAAAAAAGATGGAGGTTTTGGCCTACTCAGCTGTTTACAGCACTGAAAGTCATGTGAAGGCACAAGGACGAGTGAGCCGTATTTCAGCTCTTGACTTACTCAATGAAGCAACCATTCTATTTATCACTATGGGAGAGCAGGTTTTTGAACCACCATTCCAAACTGTTTCAGAGGAAGCACTCTTGTGGAAGACTGAGTAGGGAATAAAGTGTACAGTTCAGTAAGCTACTAGTGTTTAGGATGGTGATCCCAAGTGGTCAGGCTGGAAGGTTTTCCTCAATGTTACAGAAAGGCCATTTTGGATAACGTGTTAAGCCGTCGGGCAGCGCACATTGATGGATGAACTATACACATCTGGAGGGGGGCCACTGAATATATTTTGTACCAGGTCCAAGAATTTCGAACTGCAGCCCTGTCTGTAACTGTGTGTGGTTTGCGGTTTAAACAACAATCCTAAAACAACATTTTACATTTGGTTTTAGCTGGTCTTCCAGCCTGGGCTCTTTTTCTGGTTTAAATGTTTTTTGGGAATGTTCCAGCTGGTGAGGCTGGTAGACCAGCTAGACCAGCCAAAACTAACAAACCAGTTTAGGCTGGTTTAAACTTGAATGAAAATGAGACCAATGATAAATGTTACGATCATGCTAAAACAGCCAGTCGTGCTGCTCTATGTCAGCTAGATGTCAAAGTTGTGGAATAGTGATCGCCATGTAAGATGTGTTGAAGAAAAGCTGGTTAAATGCATATGTTCGCACTCCCTGTAATGTGATTGTGTGCAGCAAGAGTCCATGTCAGCAAAAGCAGCAGAGAGCCTGAGCTGAGGAAATGAGCTGGAAAGCTACTAACGATTTCTGCCGTGCGTGTGGTGATGATGACCGTCTCTGCCGTGTGTTATAGGGGGACGGGGGGTCGTGGTTGGCCCGATCCTCAGCCAGACTCTACCTGATATATTCTGCGACAATGAGTACAGCCCGAACTTCCTGTTCCGCAACAACGGAGATGGTACATTTACGGACGTGGCGGCACAAGCAGGTAAGCGAGAGCTGTTGCATTTCTATTTCTTTATGATTTCTTGGGCAAATTTGGAAAGCATTAAACCTTTTTGCAGTACACAGGAAATGGGGGATGTTTTGCTTTTGTTGTCGCAGGGGTCGATGACCATATGCAGCATGGTCGTGGAGTGGCGTTAGCAGATTTTAATCGGGATGGGAAGACCGACATCGTCTATGGAAACTGGAATGGGCCGCATCGTCTGTTCCTACAGCTTGGCAACAATCGCAAGCAAAGGTTTAAGGTAGGGTTTGTGAAATCACTACTTTTAAGGTTCCATTTGCTATAATGAGGATTGTAAGGGGAGATTCACAAAACAGTTGCATCACTTTTAAGCATGGTGTTTCGATCTTCCTCGCCAACCATACGCAACCCAGTTTACCAAACACTAAATAGCTGAAATAGTGCTGCCCCACGAATATTTCAATTACAGTAAGAAATTGTTGTTTTTTTAGCGCAAACACGCCTCCTTTATGTGTAAATTAAGCCTGTTATAGATCCTGACTCATTCACAAAAGTCCATAGATCATGGCAGCCCTTAAAGTTGGCATGAAATAAAAATTCACCCTATTTATTTTCTAAATGCATATTATTGATCTTATTGTGAATGATTCATCCATGCATATGCTTTAAAGATTAAGAGGTAAAAAAATAAAATATGAATCAAAATTTCAAAACTCAATCTTCCAGTGAAATGACAGATTTCTCTCTGGTGATGTATGCAGGACTTCAATCATTTAGTCCGCTTAAACCCTGCCCCTTTCTTATAAATACCACAACCTTGCCTAGAGTTGAAAGCATCAATCGTATGTTGGTGAAAATGGCAAGGTGTGTTCATCTCTTTTCCTTCAAAACTATTGTTCCTTAACCCAAACTTCCTTGGTTACTTGAACTGACATTTAGAATTAGGAGGATTAACGGCAAATTTGAGGTTGTGTTGGAGACATTTCACGTCTGAGGTGATAACTAATGAAAACAACACTTTGGATGCCGCTGGAGTTTATTTACATTTTTGAATGCAGTTATCTTGGGATGTACAGCATAAGGGTATTGTGACTTCAAATGTCAAATGTTAAAATGTGGTTATCTTTTATTCATTCTTTTTTCAATGGCTACAGACTCTTCATAAGCAAAGACCGTGATGTGCTTTTGAGTTTGTTATAGTTTTGATCATAAATGTGTTGAGATCACAGCTCTGTTTCACATATAACTGGCTCTGACTCTAGCAGCATGGTGGTAGGGGTGTGCGTGTCTGCTGCAAACTCTCATTCACTTCTGCCTCCGTTCCGCTATGCAATGCTCATATTTTCACCATCCAATCATCAACCAATGGATAAACTCAAATCACCGGCCTAAATTTTTTTTCCTTGTTCGATAAGCTGTTTCACTTGGAAATGCGTCATGATATGGAAGTAAAGTCTGTCACAACTTTCTGTTTCATGCCCACTTTAAGCCCAAAGTATACTTTTGATAGATTTTGCCTCGAACGCTCAGCGTCTGCGTACAGTCGAACGAGAGTCTGACGAAGTATACTCCATTTGATGATGTGCAGATACACAGGCAGTTGGCAAATGTGCACTTAGACTGTTTATTACATTCATCTCCTGTTATTTACCGGCAATTTACATCTTTTAGCATTTCTTCGTGATCGCATGCGCGTTCTGCACGCTCAAGACGTGTGGTTAGAAAAACAGGGGCTGCACGCGTTCAGTGCTTGGGCACTCTGCTGATGACTAGATTTGCGTCACATGTCTGCGTCTGTGCAAAGTATACTTTGGGTTTTATTCATCAAATGATGCTGATAAAATAATTATAACTAGCCATATAATTAGAAGTGCTAAGTATGAAACTTCTTAATGCTTAATAAATGTAATAGTAAAGTTTGAATTCCCATTGACTTTAGGATGGGGAACCTTTTTCTTACTAAAGGTCATTTGAGTATTTACAAATTATTTTCGGGTCATATAATTGCTTGTATTTGGGGTTGTAGGTTGAAATTTACGTATGCATTCAATTTACATTTTTGCTTATCAAATTTAAATGGTCTCGCGGGACTTATACCGGATGTTATCCAACCCAGACTTAGATTGATAGAAAGTTCTGCATTTTAAATTTTTTTTTTTTTTTTTTTTTCCCCCTTCATTGCATGCAAATCTAGTTTTGATTTTATTAGATGTGAATATACTGAATGGTAGCCTTCACTTTTCATTTGTGCAATTATATAAAGTGTCATGCAGAACAAGACGTGATCCCTGTAGTTTGTGCTATATAATTAAATCCTTCTGACAGAATAACATCTGCTGTCTGATTAGAGTATTAAATTATTTTCTAATCAATGTTCTATTGTTTGCAAAGCGACAAGACCCTTGTTTCAGCTGGTAGAGCACAGTAATTGTAATTAATCACATAGGTTATGATCTCGGATCTCCCTGTTTCCTGAGACTCACAGGAGAAAACACCCAGGAAGTTTTAAGATCTCTGATGATAGTTTGTCTTAAAGAGATGGTTTAACAAAAATGTTTAATTCTCTCATCATTTACTCACCCTCATGCCATCCCAGATTTGTATGACATTCTTCCTTCTACAGAACACAAACAAATATTTTTAGAAGAATATCTCCATACAATTCAAGTGAATGGGTACCAAAATTTTGAAGCTGCAAAAGCACTTAAAGGCAACATAAAAGTAATCCATATGACTCCAGTGGTTTAATTCATGTCTTCAGAAGTGATATGATAGGTGTGGGTGAGGGGGAAAAAGATCGATATTTAAGTAATTTCCCCTTCACTTTCTCCTTTCTGTTTTTGGTGATTCAAATTCTTCGTGCATATCCACCCTACTTGGCAGGGATGACCATTTATAGTAAACAATTTCTACCTGTTTCTCACCCACACCTACAGTATCATATTGCTTTAGAAGACATGGGTTTAACCACTGGTGTCTTATGCTGTAATTACACCGGCTACTCTAGTCAGTACTTGTGATTCCACCAGATGCGCCGCGGCGCGTTTCGGAAGTGTCCCAGAAGCGGCTCTCCACTCTGCTTCGCTAAAGATAGGCATCTTGACCATTTTAGATGGACACTGTGTCCAAGCCGCACAGTTCAAATACGAAATTAAAGTCCGATCATTCTGTGAATTTCAAAATAAAACCCCCTGTGCAGACTCCCGATCATATTCATAACAACAATAAACATGATTAAACCGTACAAAAAAATAAACACTTACCCATGGTAGGAGCCCAAAAATCAAGGAAAAAATATCAAATTAAAAGGAAGTCAGTGTCGGACAGGCAAAGTAATTTATTGTTGTTTGTTGATCTTGTGATCTCACCAATACAGCTGCCTCGCAGCGCTCCACTTCTGAAATGCTCTTGGTCGGGTATGATGGTGTGTGGAGGACGGAACAAAACCTCATCGGAGCCGGAAACGAGCCGCAGAAGCGTCCGGTGTAATTTGGCTGTTATGGATTACTATTATGCTGCCTTTTGTCCTTTTTTGCAGCTTCACAACTTTGGTACCCATTTCCTTGTATTGATGGGACCGACAGAGCTGAGATATTCTTCTAAAAATCTTAATTTGTGTTCAGCAGAAGAAAGATAGTCATGCATCTGGAATGGCCATAACCATATGATATGTAAACAATATTCAATAAAACGTTACATTGATTTTTATTTATTTATGTACTTACCAAATGCAACACACCTGAGACACAGCGGGCATGTTTGACAAATAATAATAGGAAAAATGATAAAAGACGAATGAAGAGACATGTAACAGAGCATACAAGACCAGTCAGCTTTTGAACATGTGAGCAAAAGAAAGCTTGATGGTAAGTAATTTGGCAGAAGGGCAGATTTCAATTAAGATAAACTGAGCATGAAGAGAAAACGTCTAGGTTACATATGTAACGTTGGTTCTCTAAGGGGAACGAGACTCTGCATATGATAGCTTTGGAACACTGTCCAAGTGTAACGTGGTCTGAGGACCTTCTATAATCAATTTATTTGCTGATGGCGCTTAAGGGACGCCCCCTTGGAGCTATGTCACGGGCTCCAATAAAGGTGCCCTCATTCGTGCCAGAGAGTCATATTTTCTGCAAAAGGCACAGTCCTATGCAGCTGCTAGGGAGTATGCTAGCTACGCAGTGTCTCGTTCTCCTCAGGGAACCAAGAGTACATACATAACCGAGACGTTCCCTTTCTGAGAACTCAAGCTGCATATGATCGCTGTGGGAATGAATCCATTCATGCCTTGTAAACAGTAGCTGCCAAATGTCTAAGCCAGTGTGGCAAGCATATAGTGGTGCGCAAGAGAGCTAAAGTGTCTGAATAAAAATTATGAATTTGCTCCTGTTCCAGAGAGAACCTGAGAAGCAAGTGTCAATCCCTCATCTAGATTAAAAATCTAACAAATGTCCCTGCCTCCATACAAATGTCTTTCAAGGACACACATCTAGCCAAAGCCCATGAGGATGCCATGCTCCTTGTGGAATGGGCTTGAAAACCTGAAGGCGAAGGTAAACCGTGTGCTTTGTAAGCACTCAATTGCATCAATAAGCCAATTAGACAGTCTTTGTTTGGACAATGATACACCTCTGTTGCTTCCACGAAAGCACACAATCAACTGTTCTGACTTACACCACTGGCTAGTACGGTCAATATGAACTCGCAGCACCAGAACTGGGCAAAGCATATGTAACCTTTCATGCTCATCCGACTCAAATGGGGGGGGGGAGCCTGAAAATTAACTGTCTGCGAGTGAAACAATGTAGAAATAACCTTGGGCAAATAGCCCAAACGAGGTCTTAACACAACCTTTGAATACCCTGGCACAAAATCCATACACAAAGGATTGACCGACATGGCATGCAAGGGCCTTCATGCCTATACTAATGTGGCTGGTTCAGTGGAATTGAATTAGGATTCAATAATGTTTCTGCCTTTTATTGTATTCAGGCATCAATAATGAGCACCCTGAAATACATTTACAGCAGGAATGCCGACTGAATAAACCTTTTCCCTGGTATTTGGAATGGGGAAGAGTGTGTGAGAATTGGGGGGAATGTTTATTTGAGAAAACTGGTGCGCAACAAAGGCCCCAGGATTTTTTTATGGGGGACAACTTGTGGTGCTTATGTTCACTGTGTGTTTTGTGTACACTTGTACATGAAGAACATCGAATTCTCGAGACCTTTGTTCATGGATACAGAGGCTAAATTCAGGATGTTTTTTTTTTATTTATTTTTTTATGTTGCTGTGGGGGGGATACTGAATCATATTCTGGCTGTCGGGTGTACAACAGTGAACACATCCTGATACTCTCCGAAGGTCAAACAAGACCGAAACTGATACATTTTTATGGTCCCGTTTCATTCACTGAACGGGGGCTCACCCTTCATTTCACCCCAAGTCCATCAGGCATGCTTCTAGTGTCCTGCTGGCCATTTAAAAGGGGCCGGGTAAACATCCAAATGCCTACGCAGATGCACCCATGATGGCGGGAATGTACAAGGACCCCAATTCCTCTGAGGGGGTGCAAAACTAACCGTATGCGGCTCTCTTGTATGACTTTGTGAAGATGGTGAACGTGAGCGAACTGGAGCTGCAGCGGCCTCTTCTCTCTCTCTCTGCGAGGAAGCATCTGCTTGAATATGTCAGTCTGCTGTTTTTCCACCACCGAATTGACTGCATCACCGGACGGCCCAGATTGTTACACAGGGAAGTTCATTTTGAAAGCCTTGTCCTTGTCACAATTATCCATGAGCTTAAGTCACAGCTGGTGTTCTGCCACCATGAGGCCCGCCATATTCTGACCAACAGCACAAGAAATGTGTTTGGTAGCTCTCTGTGCCAAATCAGAAGCACAGCGTAGTTCCATGATGGCCTCTGCATCCAACCAAGCTCCCTCATCAAAATCCCTCATAAAATGGGCTAGGTAGGCTTGTTAAACTCCCAGCGTGTGCAAAACTGAAACTGCTTGACCCGAAGCCAGGTAGGGCTTGTTCAATAAGGATGATGTCATCCTGCACGGCTTAGAGGGAAGAGTAGGCCTCAACTTCCATGTGGCTATCAAAGAAGGAGAGAGATGGGGCCACTAGTGTCTCCTCCATCACTGGGACCAAAGGATATCTGTGGTCAGTTCAACACGCATTAGAAAACTCCAAAGCCGATTGGTTTGTAATCTTGGTCGAGTAAGATTGATCCCAGGACTTCGAAATCTCTCAATGGTAGTCCAGAGAATAAGGGAGCAGCCTGCGAGGCATAGTTGCACATTGGCCTGCTATGAAACAGTCGTCCAAGATGGATTTACGATTCTCTGACAGCATTTCATCCGTATACAGCCAGTCCAGGTGCAGCTTCTCCACTGCATGTGTAATAACCTCCAGCAACTCCGTATAAGTTACCAAGGGCCTTGAAATATGACCACTAGGAGGCAAGGCCTCAGCCTGGCCACCGGCAAAAGCTTACACCGCTTACACTTTGAGGACATGGCGTCCTCAAAGGAAACCACTGTGCAAGCCTCCGGGCTAGGGCGCAAATGCACAAGTGTAAACTCCATGGGAGAACATAGAGCCGAATCAGGGGAGAGTGACCGAGAGAACAGAATGTCGGCCTGCTGCTCAGCTCCCAACTCCTCTGCATCCGCGCTGGCCTCCCTCAAGTCACGCGGCCCCATGGTGCTGGCAGACATGGTCGATGGCGTAAAAGTGAGCTCATTTTGGAGCCCATGACGTAGCACCCTAGGGGGCATCGCTTAAGTGCCATCAGCCAATATACTGGCATGATTGAATAAAGGCTACATCCCAACCGTGAAGCATGGTGGTGGTGGCAGCATCATGTTGTGGGGGTGCTTTGCTGCAGGAGGGATTGGTACACTTCCAAAAAATAGATGGCATCATGAGGAAGGAAATGTATGTGGATATATTGAAGCAACATCTCAAGACATCAGCCAGAAAGTTAAAGCTTGGTCTCAAATGGGTCTACCAAATGGACTATGACCCCAAGCATACCTCAAGTTGTGGCGAAATGGCTTAAAGACTGCAAAGGTAAGGTATTGGAGTGGCCATCACAAAGCCCTGACCTCAGTCCGATTGAAAATTTGTGGGCAGAACTGAAAAAGCATGTGCGAGCAAGGAGGCCTACAAACCTGACTCCGTTACACCAGTTCAGTCTGGAGGAATGGGCCAAAATTCCAGCAACTTATTGTGAGAAGCTTGTGGAAGGCTACCCAAAACAGTTGACCAAAGTTAAACAATTAAAGGCAATGCTACCAAATGCTAACAAATTGTATATAAACTTCTGACCCACTGGGAATGTGATGAAAGAAATAATAGCTGAAATCTTTAATTCTCTCTACTACTATTCTGACATTCTCATTCTTAAAATAAAGTAGTGATCCTAACTGACCTAAGACAGGGAATGTTTTCATGTCTGGAATTGTGAAAAACGGAGTTTAAATGTATTTGGCTAAGGACTGTAGGAATTATAATAATTTATCTGCCAGTACAGTTCTGTAGGGACCGTTCACACCGAACATATTTTTGCATCCCCCTGCACTGTTTTTAATGTGTGGTTTTTTTTTTTTGCTGTATGTTTACATGTGTTAGGTGGACGTCTTTAACCATTATGTAGCATTATTTAGATGACATGTCAATTTAAAAGAAAAGTTAAAAGTTGAACTGAAGTTATTACATAAGGACCCATTCGGAGTGAACAACCCCTAAGTTTAACCTGAGGTTGCCAAGATGTGTGGTTACAGACGTGCGTGTGCTGGCTATTTATGACTTTCAATGCCCAAGAGGAGTGTGTGTGTGTGTGTGTGTGTGTGTGTGTGATGGATGGAGCAGGGCTATGTGTGTAAATCTTCTCTGTCTTCCCTCTTCTCTGGTTTATCCCTGTGTTAGCAGCAGTGATTGACTCATTTAGCAGAGAGATAAATGTCAGCAGGGAGCTGTTTTATGGGGGTCAGTTGTTGGGCTAATGTCTCATGGGAACACTTACAGAGGGATCTGTGCTGGTGAAATGCAGCATGGGATATTATGACCTTTGCCATCTATAATTGAGATGTGATGAAGATACTGTTTCATGTGCCCAAGCACATTAGATTTTAAGTCATCACACACAATCAGATTTCTTTTTTTTTTTTTAAATCCCATTTTAGAACTTTGAATTTTTAATCGGAGGTGGGAGGTTCCCATCCACCCATATCTCAAACATTGATTGGATTAACAGTAGTTTATATCATTGTAATTATGGTAATGATAATGTCACCTCTGTAGTTTAAGTCTAGTGTGTTATAAGCTTAGCCCTCTTTCTAGGTACCACACTACAGTTTTATTTTGTCTTGCTCAATTTTGAACCAAATCAAATGCAAATAGCTTAAAATTACAGCACATTGTTTCTATAGATTTGGACAACTAGGTATTTAATAAAACAACACATTTTTTTTCAACATAAGGTTGCCTAAATTTGATGACTGTCAGATTAATTACTTGGGAGGATTATTCAAAAGTTCAGAGCCTGCAATTTTCAAAAAATGCACATTCAATCCAAAATGGCCAACTTCCTGTTGGGCGTAGCTAATGACTAAATTTGAATGTTGGTCAGCTTGATGAGAATAATATATGTAGCAAGTTTGGTGACCGACCCCACCACTTTTGTCAAAAGGTGGTGCTACAGATCTCCCCAGCCACAGCCATTTGCTAACTTTTGCCCAGGCCTAATGGCGACAACTCCGATATACACATCATGAAATTTCAAGCATGCCAAGTACCTCAAAAACATGTGAATATACATAAAAGGAATGACATTTAATGCGTTGCCATAGAATCACTATTTAAGAGATCAAGAATCCCTTCAGAATTTTAAATCTGCACTTTCTTGACATTATTAAAAAAAAATAACAATTCAGGGAAACCTAAAAGGGATATTTCAAAGTCTGCTTAGTGTCACGCTTCGAAAGTGACCCACAATAGCCACTTCAATGTGATCAGCTCGCAAGGCCAAACATACGGTTACATTTTTATGTAAACCATACAATGAATGCAGAAGATATGAGACGCATCCTCTTTCTCTCTTTTTTTTTTTTTTTACATTACTTTATCGTGTAGCCATGGCAAAACCATTCAATATATCAAAAATCTGTTTGCATTTAGCATCATCAATGTCTTGGCGTGATGTTGCCCACATTTGGTGCATGTAACATGAATCCACTAGGAGGAGGATTTCAAATTCCAGAGCATACATTTTTCAAACACACTAAAATGGATGACTTTCTGTTGGGCAGAGCTTAAGTGTGTCTGCATGAAAGTTGTCCGACTTGATGAGATCTATATATGTATAAAGTTTGGTGACTGTAGCTCAAAAGGAATGTCCTACAGAGCTCTCAGAACATGCCCATATTCTAGTTGCTGCTACACAGCTCCCTCTGTATGCCCATTTATGAATGTTTGGCCTAATGGCCATGACTCTGATGCTTGTGCAAAATTTCATAAGGTTTTGAGCAAGTTAAATGCCCCAAAAACCCCCATAGCCTTGAATAATAATAAAAATAGTAATGTTTAGAAGAACAATAGAGTCTTCGCACTTTCAGTGCTTGCACCCTAATAATAATCCTTAGAAGAACAATAGGGTCTCCGCACTGTCAGTGCTGGGGCCTTAAAAAAAATATATAATTTTTAAACTCCTGAGACCAGAGCACAACAGCTGTGTGCATTTTCCATTTCCCTTTTTGATTTGCAACTAGTAGACAGTAATAAACATGCAAAAAAAAATATATAAAATAAAATTAAATCGAGCATATAGTTTTCCTAAAAATCGATGTCCTCATAAAACAAAGTTTACATTTAGCATCAAAATAGCAATGTTTTCTCTTTGCACATTCAAGCAAAGAAGTGATAGCCAGTGCTGGAGCATTTTACTAATCAAAAATTATAATAAATAATTCTTATACAAGGTAATGGCCAGCAACGTCCATTCACTGCTAAACATGTTAATATTTATTTGCATTATAAATTCTTATTCTAAGTACTGATTAACATTGTCCCAGTTCTGCCAACCATGTTGAGTGGTGCAAACATACTCTGCAGCCTGAAACTGAAGTGTATGAAGTTGTGAGTGTATGCACTTAGCTGCTTAGGTAAGCTATAGGAGTGTGCTGTCTGTCTGCACTAGCCTCAGAACAGTTTAAATTGCACCTTATTTTCAGCCTAACTCCATATAAAGCAAAATTTTCAACTTATCTCAATTAATCAGATAATGCATAGTAAATATAGGATTTCTATTAAAATGAAGTGGAAATGCCCTATAATCCACTTCCACGATCATTGTGTTTAACAGCGTGCTGTTTAGCAATACAATTTTAAAACTTGACATAGTGTAAAACTTGAGATTCTAGACTCAAATGGGTTTCAGATCCATTTAAAGATAAACTTAAAGATGCACCAGTTTTTTTTTTTTTTACCCTCATTTTAAAAGTTAAAAAAAAAAAGTAAATGAATTGTAATTTTGAAACATACGAATAAAATCATGACCACTCATGTGAGATGAATAGTTGGAGTTTCTCCCAAATTCAAACTCTGCTGAGATTAGTGCAATGTTTATTTGTAACATGAATCGGTGCCTCATAATTTTAACTCTCTAATGACTGCCCAGAGTATCCTCAGTCAGTTTAAATTAAATTAAAATATGCATGGCTTATATCGAAGACGAAACTTGATATACAGAGTTAACCCTTATATTCATTTTCATGTATTATTATAAGGAGTATTAATGGAAATATTAACAGTGGAGAAAGGAAACAGGATGGGAAAAACTTGGACAAAAGGTGGAATCGAACCTGGGTCATCATGCTCGAAAAAACACATCCACACCGTCGTTACAGCCCGCAACACTGCCAGAGGAACAGTTTGTCTTTAATTTTGGTGTTTCCGTCATACTATTGGAGTGCAAATATACGCACTGTTTGGCAGATGCCATTTACACCTTGTGTAAATATTCACTCTGAAATAAGTGTATCCATTGCGGACCATTAGCAATAGAGATGATCAGTATTTACTCAGTCTCAACTGTCACTCCTCTTCTGGGTTCTGTCCAGAGATGGCCATCACATCTTCTTCAAACAGACAGCAGAAGGTCACATCATGGGCTTTCTCTTGGAGGTTTTATGAGCCCTATAATTAAAACTGAGGTTCATACTTGAGAAAGTGCAGGCATGCTCAATAACTCTTCTATGACTCGTTGCTGCATTACTGAAGCGTGACGACAGCAGTTACTTTCCACTGCTCCCACTCCCTGAAGTTTTTAGGCTGTGATTTACCTGCAGCTTATTTCTTTGTGTCATAGACATCACAGATCTGACTATCCCACTCCTGAAGCTGACCTTTTGTAATTGTTGATGGTACAATACATTCTCCTTTCCCAGTTTAATGTTTGTAGACAACTAAAAGTAAGCCATTTGTTGGTTGATTTATCCAAAGTGTGTAAATACTGTGGCATTTTCAACATTGCTCTATTTGTCAAAACCAAACCATGACCACTTGTTTCAGCATCTCGACCAGCCTGTCTAACAGTAGGAAATTGACCCAACGTCATTTGCGTGTTTTTAAAGTGATATGGCACTTTTTGCCAATGCTTGTCTTTGTCCTGGATAAAAGGGAGTGTGTCAAGGTGCCTGTTTGATATTTTGACACGTTTGATACTTTGTTTCTCTGTTCAAGGATATAGCCTCGCAGAAGTTTTCCATGCCTTCTCCTGTTCGCACAGTCATCGCAGCCGACTTTGACAATGACAATGAACTGGAGGTCTTTTTCAACAACATTGCCTACAGAGGACCATCAGCCAACAGACTATTCAGGTACATTACAAGGACATCTAGCTCGATTTGTAAATTATGTGGTCCCAGAACAATTTTCTCATGACTAAAAGGACAAAGGTTTGGAATATATTGCAGTTTGATCTGCCCAAAAAGACTGAAAGCGCCATCTAACTGACATTTATCTGATCAGTCACCGTCACTTTTGTCATTATGTTGCGTTTAAGGGCTGATCTGAGATATTTTGTACCGCAATAAATGGCACGACAGTCTCCACGAGCGATTGCACAGAATGAATTACTGCATTTACAGAGTCTTAAGTACTGCACAGAAAACCTTAGTTTAGACTTTCACAGATATAACTACATAATCAAAGCAGAATATAAAGTTCTGCTCATGGATATCCACTTTACTTGCTTCAACATGCCTCAAATGAAACTGAATATCTTTAAAAGTTTTCATGTCTCCAACCTGACAAACTCTTCAACTATCACTATGTGAATACCCCTCTTTTTCCAGGTGGACTGATAACACATTCTGTGTGCTTTTACCATCAAACCAGCTAGTCAGAATAGGACCGATTAACTTGAGAAAGTGTTTCCCAGTTTTGTGTGCAATATTCATCAGACAGTTAGTGGATGAGACTGCCAGAGCAAAGATTGGCGGTTGATCTAGCAGGTCAATATATATTCGATCAGCCACAACATTAAAACCACCTGCCTAATATTGTGTAGATCCCCCTTGTACCACCACAATAGCACCAACCAGCATCTCAGAATAGCATTCTGAGATGATATTCTGCTCACCACAATTGTACAGGGTGGTTATCTGAGTTACCATAGACTTTGTCGAATCAGTCTGGCCATTCTCTTTTGACCCGTCTCATCAGCAAGGCATTTCGGTCCACAGAACTGCCCCTCACTGTATGTTTTTTTGTTTTTGGCATCATTGAGTAAATTCTAGAGGCTGTTGTGTGTGAAAATCCCAAGGTCAGCCGTTACAGAAATACTGAAACCAGCCCATCTGGCAGCAACAATCATCCATTCGTTTATCCAATCATGATTGTTGGTACAAGATGAGCTGATTCTTTTTCTTCTTTTTTTTTATCCTCTCCACAATTTGGAATGCCCAATTCTCACTACTTAGTAGGTCCTCATGGTGGCGTGGTTACTCACCTCAATCCGGGTGGTGGAGGACATGTCCCAGTTGCCTCCCCTTCTGAGACCGTTAATCCACGCATCTTATCACGTGGCTCGTTGTGCATGACACCGTGGAGACTCCCAGCATGTGGAGGCTCATGCTACACTCCGCGATCCACGCACAACTTACCACATGCCTCATTGAGAGCAATGAACATTAATCGTGACCACAAGGAGGTTACCCCAGGTGACTCTACCCTCCCTAGCAACCGGGCCAATTTGGCTGCTTAGAAGACCTGGCAGGAGTTACTCAGCACATCCTGGATTCGAACTCGTGACTCCAGGGTGGTAGTCAGTGTCAGTACTCGCTGAGCTACCCAGGGCCCCCCAGATGGGCTGGTTTGAGTATTTCTGTAACTGCTGATCTCATGGGATTTTTGGTATGGTGCAGCATTTATTATGTTCAGGGTAAAAAATATTACTGCCAAATACTGCCTGTATTTGTAGTAAAATCATAGTAACCAGAAAAGTAACATGGTTACTGTCATGGTTACAATACTATAGTAAAATCAAGGTTAATATATGGAAACTACAGTATGACTGTTGTAAAACAATGGTTATTGTATCAAAACTATGATTTCTGCCTAGGAAACAATGGTGACAGCAGTCATTGTTATTACAGTCATGGTTACTACAATATTACTATAGTAAAACCATGGTTAATTTTCGTTATGGTCCTTAACTAAATTATATTTTTTCTCTAATTACTAACTCATTTTAACATTTTAACTTAATACCTGTATTATTATGCTACATGCATCAACATAAAGTGCATTTAAAACTCAACTAAACTTATATTCATTGTTCAAAATTTGTACATCACTATAGAAGAAATAAACTTGCTATTAAAATGAATAAGAGAATGGATATCATAACTCGACTAGTTTTTTTAATCATATGCAGAAATCCCACATTTTCATCAACCGAGTAAGGGCAACATAACATTGAATATGAACACCCCAAGTGCTTTAGTTCTTGTTTCGTATCTGTCCGAACAAGCACCGAGTGCCTGCTTAAAGAGAAGGGAGTGTGTCTGTGTGTCTGTGTGTGTTGCATATATATACATTGGTGGCCAATATGATCTTCCAAAGCACAATATAATAGTTACGCAATATATGTATTTCTGTAACATTTACATTGTAAGGCAGGAAATAATTATGGAAACTCTTTCCATTTTGTGGATTTGGTGGTAAGCCCAGGCTGTACAACATGCTAAAAAGTCCAACAGCCAGACCTCAACACTACCTGATGGGAAATTCCCTGTACATCTGACCCTCACCATTACATACTTGTTTTCTAATGAGAACACTGTAATATTAAACAGAAAATATTTTTTCACATTTGATTCTAATCCCATACTCAAACATTTTAGACCCCCAGTTCTCAGAAAGCAAAGCCTTTAGCGCTTTGTATAAAATAACCATAGAAACAACTCTGTTAGCTTTTTAGTCATTAAAATACTAGAAAGTATGAACTACCAGACTTCGAAATGTTTTCATTAATTCAATACTGTGGGGGTTTTCATGAGTCTGTAAATGAATCTCTCCTTTGGGACTTGTTGTATAACATGGAGCTGACAAGGTACGTTTGTCTTTGACTGTTTCTTTGTGTGGAGCTGTCTCAAACCAAAAGCCAGAATAAGCAATTCATCTTTACCATGGCAGAGTTTCACGGAGAGAACATGGAGATCCACAGATTGAGGAGCTGAACATTGGGGAGGCCGCGGAACCAGATGGACGTGGAACTGGTATGAAGGGTTTGGCTCAGTCATTCCATCGAAATTTAGGGCTGTTTATTTTATAAAATTAACTTTTTGCAAAAAAAAAAAAAAAAAAAGAATAAAATCCATGAGTTTTGGAAATGATACATTTTAAGATGGTTCCCCATAAAATCACTTGAAAATGATCCAGGTTGTGTAATGTCATTTTGATTTATAAAGGTTTAGGAGTGAGCTTAATAACAGAGATTGATGTGGTGCTAACTTCCATCTCAGGTGATCAGATCACAAGTGGTCAGCGCTAAACAGGATCCAACAATTTTTGTTTTAAATGATGGTGACCACATTGAATTTGTGTAAACGCTCATTTGTCTCAATACATTCTTGATAAAAGCGAAGAACCGCCTACTCACTTGTCAATCAACTATTGTTTTAAATGTTGCAGGTTACATGCAGGGACTGGCCTGCACTGCACATTTTCGGTGTGTTGTTGTTTGGTTACAATTATACAGATGTATAGACGTGTGTGTACGTGTGTGTACGTGTGTGTACGTGTGTGTGTACGTGTGTGTGTACGTGTGTGTGTACGTGTGTGTGTGTGTACGTGTGTGTGTACGTGTGTGTGTGTACGTGTGTGTGTACGTGTGTGTGTGTGTACGTGTGTGTGTATGTGTATGTGTGTGCGTGTACGTGTGTGTGTGTGTGTGTGTGTGTATGTGTATACATGTGTGTGAGTGTGTGTGTGTATACATGTGTGTGTGTGTGTGTGTGTGTGTGTGTATGTGTATACGTGTGTGTGCGTGTGTATGTGTATACGTGTGTGTGTGTGTGTGTGTGTGTGTGTGCGTGTATACATGTATGTATGTATGTATGTATGTATGTATGTATGTATTTGCATAGTGGAGGAGGATGAGCTCCCACTGACAGTTGCCGGAGTCTGGCTCCTCCAAGGTTTTTCTTTTTAAATAGCTTTATGGAGTTTTTTTCTTGCCACTAGATGGCATTATAAATCCAGGCTTGTGTGTTACTGTAGTTGTGAATAACACCTTGAGTCAGCATTTAGTATTGAGCGCACACACCACCTGTGATCAAGTCATCATTATAAGAAAGTAGACTGATTCTAGCATTTCAATTATTCCAGTGAAAGTGTAAGATTTTAAGTAATGTGTTGTTTAAGAAGGGAAAACAACAGTTGTTGTCATATCTGTGATTCAGTTCCTGTCTGAGGAGATATATTTGTCTTTCAGGAGCAGCTGTGACTGATTTTGATGGAGATGGACAGTTGGATCTGTTGATTACACACGGGGAAAGTGCGGCTCAGCCCATCTCTTTGTATAGAGTCACACAGGTGAGGACATGTGTTTTACACTGGTGATGTTTTAGACACTGTTAAATTGGCAGTGCACAATAGGCTTCTCAAAGAGAAAATGTTATTGCTCAGAGGTTGATACTTAAAGGAATAGGTCACTCAAAAAGGATAATTTACTCACCCTCATGCGTGCATGACATTCTTTCTTCTGCAGAACACAACTGAATAATTTTAGAAAATAATATCCCAGCTGTGTAGGTCCATTCAATGCAAATGAATGTTGGCCAGAACTTTGTAGCTCAAAAAGCACATAAAAACAGTATAAAAGTAATCCATATGAATACAGAAGTTAAGTCCAGCAGTATGATAGGTGTGGGAGAGAAACCGGTCGATATTTAAGTAAATTTTTTACTATAACTGACCACTTTCACTTCCACATTCGTCTTTTTTTTTTTTTTTTGGGCAATACATATTTTTTTTGTGCATATCGCCACCTACTGGGCAGGGAGTAGAATTTATGGCAAAAGAGGACTTAAATATTAGAATAAACTTTATCTATATATAGCGCCTTCAAAGGTAGCTTCTCAAGGCACTTTACATACAGAAAATAACAAGAAATAAGAATAAAAAAGCAAGAGGAAAAAATAAATTAAATGTACACAATAGAGATAAGAGATGATTGAAATGAATTCAGGGTATGTTCTTGTCTAATATCTGATGGTAGTGAGTTACACAGTTTACGAGCATAGGAAGAAAAAGCCCCGTCGCCCATAGAGGGTAGATCTGTCTGAGGAACAGCTAGGAGACTAGATTTGGAGAAGCGGAGATCACGTTTTGGGGTATAGAGAGTTTAAAAAATCAGACACATACCGAGCCAAACCATGCAATGCCTTGTAGGTAAGCATGACCATTTTAAAATCAATTTTGATCTGTTTCTCACCCACATCCATCATATCACTTTTGAAGACAATGATTTAACTATTGTAGTCATGTGGATGAATTGTATGCTGCCTTTATGTGCTTTTTGGAGCTTCAAATTTCATAGCAGAGATATTTTTCTAAAAATCTTAATTTGTGTTCTGCAGAAAAAAAGTAATTCATACATATCTAGGATGGCTTGAGGGCGCGTAAATAAGATTATTTAATTTTTTTTAGTGAACTATTCCTTTATGATCTAGTTTTTATTTTCTCTGCATTGTCTCCTTAATTACTTGGGAGAAATACATATAGACACAAATTAGATGATTGACATGAATTTTGAATATACAATTAATGTGAATGGGATAGCCCAACAGAGTAAAAATGTATCAATCAATGGTGTGTGGCAAGACTATCTGTTTTATTGAGCAATGGCATATATAGACCATGTTCTTTACATTTTCTAGGTTTTATTTCACTTGTTGTATTCTCGGTCAAAAATGAGCGGCCATTGGGGCTACAAAAAAAAAAAAAAAAAAGAGCATTCAGGAGCCTGTCCAACCATCTGATGAGCACATATGTGCATGTGTACTTGCACTCAAAACCTGTTATAATTACTAGATATCTAGTGAAAATATATTCATAATGAGAGATTTATGTATATTTAAATGACTGGGAAAACCACAAGTGAAGAAAAAAAAAAAAAAAAAAAAAAGAATTCTGGTTAAACATTAAAACTAAGCAGTGCGATTAAACTTACTAGAAAATTGTATGTATGATATTATAGTAAAAAAACATTTAAATGCTTTTTTTTAAATAAAACACTTTAATACAAAAATTGAGTTCCATTAGCTCATTTAATTTAGGACTATTGTCAAAGTCCAAAAACCTATTCTAGTTACTAGAAATCAAGTTAAAAAATATCAATGCAATATTTCGTGAAACTATATGGATTATGTGAGATTGATAAGCCATTTAATGTAAACGGGTCGGTCATTTGACCTGGGAACACAAGGAGTGTTAGCCAATGAGTAACAGCACAAGTGTTAAAGTTCTGTTTGGACAGGGAGTTTTCTAATGGTGGATTTCTCATTGTAGGGTTCATCTAATAAATGGCTCCGTGTGATTCCACGTACACAGTTTGGGGCTTTTGCTCGTGGGGCTAAAGTGATCGTTTACACCAAAAGAAACGGCCCGCACACACGCATCATAGATGGAGGATCAGGGTACTTGTGTGAAATGGAGCCCGTGGCTCACTTTGGGCTAGGTAAGTATTTCTTATTCAGTCTAGCACAAAAATATGGCCAAGGGCATGATTGTCCAACAACAGACTAGTTGATTAGTGAGGACTAATTTGTCTACCTAAAATAAAATATATATATATATATATATATATATAAAAATACAGAATGCAGCAGCGCTTCTGGTCTTTAATGAACCAAAGAGAGCACATGTTACACCACTCTTTGTCTCTCTTCACTGACTGCTGGTTTATACATGTATTAAATTAAAGGCCCTGATGCTGGCATACAGAACAATCACTGGGTCTGCTCCAGCATACCTAAAAACATTTATGCAGAGCTACGTTCCCACCAGAAGCCTGCGATCGGCTAAGGAATGTCGCCTTGTCGTACCATAACAAAGAGGCACCAAAACACTTTTCCGGACTTTCAGTTTTATCATACCACGTTGGTGGAATGACCTCCCCAACTCAATCTGTGAAGCTGACTCACTCTTCAAAAAAAATCTTCAAAAAACGTGCTAAAAACACATCTTTTCCAAGAGCACTTAAACAGTGTTTCAAATGTTAAATTCTTGTTGCACTTAAATTGGTTTTGTATACTATTCTGATGATAGTAAAACTTTTGTAGTATGGCACTTTTCGTACCACTGTCTCCTTAAGATGATTCGCTTATGTTTTTCCTCTTTTGTAAGTCGCTGTGTGTGTGTGTGTGTGTGTGTGTGTGTGTGTGTGTGTGTGTGTGTGTGTGTGTGTGTGTGTGTGTGTGTGTGTGTGTGTGTGTGTGTGTGTGTGTGTGTGTGTGTGGATAGATAGATCTCAGCGTTTATTTACATACTGTATATCCAGGGTTGGGGAGTAACGGAATACATGTAACAGGATTTCATATTTAAAATATAAGTAAATGTTCTAATGATTTAAATTGTAACTGTAGTGGAATACAGTTACATTAAAAAGTATTGTGCTTACTGAAGAGATTACTTTGCATTTTATTGTCATTTGTTTCATTTAATATTTAATCCTTTCAGATGGAAAACATTTAAACATATAAATGATGCGATTCAAAGTGCATTTGAACAGCGATGAAATATAAATAAACCTTGTGTATATTGTCCGCTTTACGCCAAGCTAAAATGCTATGTCTAGCCATTTTATATGCCATGTTACCAGGCATGATCACATTTTTTTTTTTTTTATCAATAATATTCACTTTAGATCATAATTTCTTTTTTTTCTAGGAAGACCTTTTGATATTGGGGCAAAAATCATATTCTTGATGATAAGTTTTGTATTGTTTTCCTGTAAAAATATCTGCTCATCCTTAAAACAAGGTCAATTTGATTTGTCTTGTTTTAGAAACAACACTGCAAAAGATATTTCGGTTTTTCAGAGAATGTATTAATAATGTGTATTTTGTCTTACTGTACTGGCAGAGTTTTTATTGTCAAAACAAGTGAAAAAAATCTGCCAGTGCTGAAGTAATCCAAAGTATTTAGAATACGTTACTGACCTTGAGTAATCTAACGGAATACGTTACAAATTACATTTTACAGCATATATTCTGTAATCTGTAGTGGAATACATTTCAAAAGTAACCCTCCCAACCCTATCATTGTCAGCACACTAACTACATCACCGTCTCAAGAATTGTGAATATATATATATATATTCATTCTAACTTTCTCGAACTCCCTTCAATCGGTTCAATTCCATTGTGGTCTGTCTAACTGTATTGGAATGCAAGAACACATCTTATGCAAATGCCCCCAGAGAAACAAATCAAGTCAGGGACAGGTGAACCAAAAACATCCTAATAATACAGGGCTTCCTTAAAGGGATAGCAAATTGAAAATTAATATTGTTTCATTGAAATTATGTAGTTTTGTACGTCCCTATTAAAACAACCCTACAAAAAGTTACAGTTATGAAATTGACCACACCTGTAAAAGATCCATTCTGTAATTGCATCCACTGTGCAGAATCAGTCACGGAAATGTTCAGGGTTGGCGAGCAGAGGGAAAACAAGCGCTCGCTCTGCTGATTCATTACAGAGAGACAATTATGATGTAACTCCAGGTCATGTTCGGTGGGGGGCTCGGGTCACATTCTGTTATAAAGCAGAAACACAATCCTCCATGTGGAGGTCGGTTCCTTGAATATCCTCATAGACTGAAGTCCCAGTGGGAAGCAAAGAGAAGCCTGCAGGTGCAACAGCCGGTGGCAGCCAACCGAGACCTTCCCCCTGGAGTCGGTTCTGTTACAGATGCTTGGCAGCACATGGCTTCATGAAGGAGCTATTGGGACACATTTGTTGCTGGGACAGGCTGCCAGCTAGAAACTCTGATTGTCCAGAATGTGCTGTCAAAAACAATATGATCCGTTGTTACAGGAACTCCCCACAGACTCATTAATAATTGTGAACATGTTCATGGCTACCATAGATGGTCTCTATCAGTAAAAGTGTTTCTAAATTGAGCGTTCCTGTGTCTTTACTGGTAGAGCATGGCACTAGCAATGACAAGGTCATGTGTTCGATTCCCATGGAATTAAGTGCAGCATTATCAAGTGCAGTCACCAAAACCTTGCATAATAATTTTCCCCAGTCAACATCGTCTGATAAAATAAAAATCATACAGTGCGTGCAGATGCTCAGTATGGCTCTCTTGCACAGCTACACTTTCTTTTAGTAACCATTGTTGAAATGTCATCCTTTTTGTCTTTAGAAGCACCTGAGCCAACATGGGCTATGCCAGGAACCCTGTGGATCTGATTACCTAAGAAATGTTGGTTTAATTAAGATCCGTGAACACAGTCAAAGCTTCTCTCTTGCTAGACTAAAGGTTATAACATCAAAAAAGTCTAGCGGTGCACTCTGTCCCTCCTCATTTCAGCCCCTTTGAAGCTTTGCCTTCTCGTCCACCACATTTGTTTCCCTTGAATGGTCTCTCAGATGATCGTGACACTGCTATAAAGTCTCCTCTAACTGTCACCTGCTGTTACTGCTGTGTCTCTTACAAACAGATTCTTTCTGGAGACCCGAGGGCAGTCAATAATTGGATGTTGCTCCCTTTTAAAAGGATATTTTACCTAAATATTTATCCTTACCATTATGGTAAATGGTCTGCACTAATATAGCACTTTTTTTTACCTTAGCGGTATTCAAAGTGTTACACTGCATCTCATTCACCCATTCATACACCAATGATGGCAGAGCTGTCATGCAAGGCACTAGCCTGCCATTGGGAGCAACTTGGGGTTCAGTGTCTTGCCCAAGGACACTTCGACATGTGGAATTGTGTGGGCCGGGAGTTGAACCACCAACCCTGCGATTAGTGGAATACCACCTAAGCCACAGCCGCCCCAGTATCCCATTATCATTTACTCACCCTCATGAAAGTCCCATCTGACTTTCTTTCTTATGTGGAACACAAAAGTTCAATTTAAGAGAATCCCAGTCACTCTTTTTAATAAAATAAGTGAATGAGGACTGGGGCAGTCAAGCTCAAAAAGGACAAAAAAGCACTATAAAAAGTGTTATAAAATAAGTCTAAATTACTTGTGCACTACACTCGAAGTCCTTGGAAGTCAAACAAATTTAATTTGGGTTTTAAATGACATTAATATTAGTAAGTGACAGAATCTTATATATTTATTATTCAATTTGTATTGTTTTAAGGATTTATTTATATGTATTTTAGTGGAAAATAAGTAAAAGTATAAAGTCTGGTATATGAGTAGCTCATAGCTTTAATGCCCCAGTGGTTGCTATGCCAGTAATTCTTTGGCCTGTGAACCCCACACACCAGCAGTTATGGAAAAACAGTTCTCCCTCTACCAAATGAGACTTGTTTAGGCCAGTGCTCATAGCGCTGCCCATGGCTCAGACAGAGAGCATTCTTGTGCATTTGTTTAAGAGCTTGCGTCCTCCTTGCCAAACCAGTGCCTATTCCGACCTAGCCTTTGCCGAGAAACTTCTTGGGAGGGTTCTTTCTCCAGAATGGTATTTTTCCATGGAGTGCTGTACGTTAAGAAAAGAAATCATTCATTATGTCTCCTAAGCCTGAGGGAAAGTTATAAAGACAGACTGTTCATGAAGTACTGAAAGGATTCCTGCCTGCTTCCCTGGCAGGGAAAGATGTGGCCACCAGTGTGGAAGTGTTCTGGCCAGATGGACGTTCTTTGGCCAGGCCACTTGAACCCAGTGATATGAACGGAGTTATGGAGATTCATTACCCTGAAAATGAGGCGGCGGTGACCCCAGCGGTAGAGATTGAGGTACATAACCACTTTGCCTTGCTCACATGTTTCTTTTCTGTGAAAGATGCAATTGTTGTACTCATAAAAATGCTCTTTCTTTTGCACAGTGTGGACCAGGATTTGAAGTAAATGAAAATGGCCGTTGCACTGGTAAACATTTTTTAGCTCCTTTATCTCCCATAGGCTGCACACTGTTGCTAAGTATGGTTTTCACTTCTCTGCTGAGAATGTTAATGTTTAATGTTGTTTAGTTCTGTTCGCACAGTTTCGTTTTTCAGGGTAGTGAACAACTACATCTACAACTGAATTCTCTGTCTATAAAATGAGGTAGAGTCAACCAAATTGTTACAAAGTCCATGTAGTGTGTACAGAACCAAATTGTAACTAGTACAGTAAATGCAGTTTACTAATTTGCACATTTTGAAATTAGACCTGCAGTGTAGGACTGAACATACATTATGGTTAAAGGCTCATTCAAGGCAAGTCATTCCACTCGGCAGCCATTTTGGAACACTCTAGGACAGCTATTTTCCTGGGATAAAAGTACAAGTACAAGTACAGCTCCTAACATCTTGAATGGGGAAACACCAAAATCTCCAAAATGTTTGTATTGTGATCAAATAACATATTTCAAACCAGCAGTTAAATCTGAGAGTAATATGCAATAAAGTGTGCATCTTTATCTCAGATCACGAAAAAAAACGTATTTTTTACGCTGGTCCAGGTAATACACATGCACATTCTTGACTTAACTGACAAGCAATGTCTCTATCAAAAAGCTGATTGGCTCTTTTACCCATAAGGCAGGACTTCATTTTTTATACCCACCATTTTGGGCCTCCCATACATTTTAATTCAAGTGGTCCATCTCAGCATCTCAGCTAAATGGTCTGTTATGTCCAGACAGTATATACTTGCTTTAAAAGCAATAGCTTAAAGAGCATAAATAAACCATGGCATCTCTATTGACAGCAGTTCGAATGCATTTGCATCTCTATTGATTGCACTTCGATCGCATACTTATAGTTTGGTCAAAAATAACACCACACATGTTAAACTGTTGGTATCCATGTTTCTTGTTTACGGTCCCAAAATTTTGCTACTGTATGATTACTGTGGCCCTGTTCCAAAACCTAGTTAGCTGCCTAAATCAGTGTTTTCCCAACCACAGTACCATGGCAAGTTCCACAAAATAATAATAATAATAAAAAAAAAAATTAAAAAAAAATAAAATTTTTATATATTTATTTATATATATATATATATATATATATATATATATATATATATATTTTCAAAAGTTCAAAAGTTTGGGGTCACTTACTCATTCTTTATTTATTTATTTATTTCACATTTTAGAATAATAGTAGTCAGCAAAACTATGGAATAATAGAAATGGAAATATGGGAATTATTTTGTGACCAAAAAATCCAAAATAAATCCAAAACTATGTAATATTTTAGCATCTTCAAAGTAGTCACCCTTTGCCTAGATTTTGCAGACATGTACTCGTGACATTTTCTCAACCAACTTCTTGAGGAATCACCCCGGGATGCTTTTTATACAGTATTGAAGGAGTTCCCATCTATGTTGGGCACTTATTGGCTTCTTTTCTTCATATTTTGATCCAAGTCATCCATTTCAAAAACTTTTTTTTTTTTTTAGGAAATTTTAGATTTGTAATTAAATAAATGTATATGTTTTGGCAGAATAATATTTTGTCTACAAAGTTAATTTCAAACTTTTAAGCATACACCTTCAGATCAAAAGATTTTTAAGATCATGAGAAACATTTCAGACAAGTGACCCCAAACTTTTGAACGGTAGTGTATGTATATGTATGTATGTATGTGTATATATATATATATATATATATATATATATATATATATATATATATATATATATATTGCTTTGTTCATATGTCGTGTTTTAGTGGCCTCCGCTGTCACTGCAGGGAAAAAAATTATTCTGCTTCATGTGGTGTCTTGTTTGTTCATCTGTTCTCTTCATAAATAAATAAATGCATACTCTGTTATATGCTCGTCCTGTTAGTTCATGATTAAAAATGAAATGTGAACGAAAATAATTTCCTTATTCAGATTTCCTTATTATACAGATCCTTATTTTCATTAAAATATGAAAATTAAAATGACGGGTAATAATAGATTATGACGGAAGTTTACGACCCTGTCTGTCAAAATGATGGATGATGAGAAAGTCTAACGCAATGAGAAAAAAGGTTCGGAAAAACTGGCCTAAATAGGCAGCATTTTAAAGCATCATTTTACATTTCTGACCAATGTTCCAAAAGCCAAAAAAACAATTAATTTTTTTTTTCTTTAAGGCAGCATCATGTGTATCCAATGTGGAGAAGCAATAATTTAGGAATATAGTCTCCTGTGCTCTTCATGTGAGGAGCGATGCTTGCATGATGCTGATTTGCTGTCTATGTAGAGTGTTTGGTCACCTATGAGGTTCCATTTCAGTTAGGATGCTGCCTTAAAAAGTACAGTAGCTGCCTATGTAGGCAGCAGACACCAATACAGCTTACTACCAAAGGTTTTGGAAAAGAGCCTGTCAGTTGGCAAGATCAGAGTAGTGGAGCAACGCATGTAGTCCGTACTCCCTTTAGTTCACACATATAATGAAAACTTGGGGGATTCACTCCTGTAATCAATGCATTTGAATTTCCTGAAAATGTGCAGTGTATATTGATTGATTTGTGGTTACCTTATGTTTAATTCCCCCTTTTCTCCTTAGACCAAGATGAGTGTACACAGTTCCCGTCTGTCTGTCCCCCTGAGCGACCTGTCTGCACAAACACCTACGGGAGTTTTAAGTGCCGTGCAAACAAGAGATGTAACCAGGGATTCGAGCCTAATGATGAGGGCACAGCATGTGTAGGTGAGTTGGAACTAAAGCCAGATGACTTAATTGGAATTATGTTTTAGGGAATTAAGAAGTCCCTGAGAAAAGCTGTTTGCCCACATTTCCCAGTAATGTAGTCTTAAAACGTTGGCCTGCTTCAGTTGAATTTAGACCTGTGTTTGCATTACACATTCCCAAATGAAAGAATAATCACAATTGAGATTTATTTCTTTTTCTCCTGGACAGCAATGAGATTAAATGGAAAGCAAATTGAGAATTTGCTGAAGTCTCCTGCTTCTCTAATTGTGCCCTAAGAAAAAGGCACTAGTAGTGTCACATGTCTGTATCCTCAAGAGTGTCCGAAAAGATCTCAACCATGTCACAAAAAAATCTGTGATCAGAGATTTCAATATGAACTCAATTCATCATTGTCCAGGGCAAAATTATCTGATCTGTATATATTTTTTTACATTTGTTTTCTTACTGTATGTTAACTAGTATCAAATTTGTTTAATTTCGAATTTCTCCTAATTAACTTTAGGAAAAACATTATTGCATTAGAAGCTATTATTTATGTAATGTATTTAGTAATCCTTTTGCTCAACTGGTTGGTAGAGCATGGCACTAGCAACGCGAAGATCATTGGTTTGATTCCCAGGGAACACACCAACTGATAAAATGTACAGTGCATCCGGAAAGTATTCACAGTGCTTCACTTTTTCCACATTTTTGTTATGTTACAGCCTTATTCCAAAATGGATTAAATATATTATTTTCTTCAAAATTCTACAAACAATACCCCATAATGACATTGTGAAAGAAGTTTGTTTGAAATCTTTGCAAATTTATAAAAAAATAAAAAACGAAAGAAATCACATGTATATAAGTATTCATAGCCTTTGCTCAATAGTTTGTTGAAGCACCTTTGGTACCACTTACAGCCTCAATTCTTTTTGTGTATGATGCTACAAGCTTGGCACACCTATTTTTGGGCAGTTTCTCCCATTCTTCTTTGCAAGACCACTCAAGTTCCATCAGGTTGGATGGGTAGCGTCGGTGCACAGCCATTTTCAGATCTCTCCAGAGATGTTCAATAGGGTTCAAGTCTGGGCTCTGGCTGGGCCACTCAAGGACATTTCACAGAGTTGTCCCGTAGCCACTCCTTTGTTATCTTGGCTATGTCCTTAGGGTCGTTGTCCTGTTGGAAGATGAACCTTCACCCAAGTCTGAGGTCCAGTGCGCTCTGGAGAAGGTTTTCATCAAGGATGTCTCTGTGCATTGCTGCATTCATCTTTCCCTCGATCCTGACTAGTCTCCCAGTGCCTGCTGCTAAAAAACATCCCCACAGCATGATGCTGCCACCACCATGCTTCACTGTAGGGATGGTATTGGCCAGGTGATGAGCAGTGCCTGGTTTCCTCCAGACATGATGCTTTCCATTCAGGTCAAAGAGTTCAATATTTGTTTAATCAGACCAGATAATTTTTTTCTCATGGTCTGAGAGTCCTTCAGGTGCCTTTTGGAAAACTCCAGGTAGGCTGTCATGTGCCTTTTACTGAGGAGTGGCTTCCGTCTGGCCACTCTACCATATAGGCCTGATTGGTGGAGTGCTGCAGAGATGGTTGTTCTTCTGGAAGGTTCTCCTCTCTCCACTGAGAAATGCTGGAGCTCTGTCAGAGTGACCATTGGGTTCTTGGTCATCTCCCTGACTAAGGCCCTTCTCCCCCGATGTCTCAGTTTGGCCGGACAGCCAGCTCTAGGAAGAGTCCTGGTGGTTCCAAACTTCCATTTACGGATGATGGAGGCCACTGTGCTCATTGGGACCTTCAATGCTGCAGAAATGTTTCTGTACCCATCCACAGATCTGTGCCTCGATACAATCCTTTCTCGGTCTACGGACAATTCCTTGGACTTCATGGCTTGGTTTGTGCCCTGACATGCACTGTTAACTGTGAGATCTTGTATAGACAGGTGTGTGCCTTTCCAAATCATGCCCAATCAACTTAATTTATCACAGATGGACTCCAATCAAGAATGATCCGTGGAAACAGGATGGCTCAATTTTGTGTGTCATGGCAAAGGCTGTGAATACTTTTGTACCTGTGATTTTATTTATGTATTTTTTTATTTTTTTTAATAAATTTGCAAAGATTTCAAACGAACTTCTTTCACATTGACATTCTGGGGTATTGTTTGTAGAATTTTGAGGAAAATAATGAATTTAATCCATTTTGGAATACGGCTGTAACATAGCAAAATGTGGAAAAAGTGAAACGCTGTGAAAACTTTCGGGATGCATTGTATACCTTGAAAGCACTGTAAGTCACTTTGGATAAAAGGTTTAGGGTTAGCTAATACAGCGCACAGATGTATGACTCTGAAAAAAGAAAAAAAAAAACATAACTAAATAAAAATTTCCTCTGGGTCAACTGCCAAAAGCTTTTGTAAGGCACCCGTTTCTACACTGCCATCAGTTTTTCTCTTAATACTACTTAAATTCTTCCTTTTCTTTCACAGACTATTAGACTTGATTGGAAATAGTGACTAAAAAAAGTTTACTACTTTTTCCCTTTTTTCACTCTGCAGCTCAGGTGGCTTATTTTGGAGGAAACAGATCCTCAGCCTCCAAATTCTGGGCTTCCTCTCTGGGGCATCTTGTACTTTCTCTATTCTCTGTCTTCACTCCCTGCTTGTGGGCATGAACGAAAGGGGCTTTCCTGACATCTGCCACCCTGCTTCGTCTCTGTTTCACTGCTTTCCTTCTTTTTCTACACTGAGAGGTTTGGGGGTCGACTATTAAATTAACTCTCCATGGATGTGTCACATCCCCTGTCACTCCAGCAATGGCTCACTTAAGAACTGTCATCTCTAAAGGCTTTGTTCACCATGCACACAAATCTGATCTTTAGGACTGACCGTCTACACTGGCATTTTGCAAGTGATGAAATCTGATCCATTAGTTCAGACAGTGAAGTCAATATCTTTTGTATATACATCCGTATATTGGTTGCTATAGTGATTTACGTAAACATCAACGCAATGCCAAGTGACTGATACTCGTACAACAACTGTCAATAAAACTGGAAATTTTGCCTCTGCTCGTGTCTATAATGACCAGCCACAATGCTGAACTCACGAGGTACATGAGAGAACACAAACGAGAGGCATTTTACACATAATGTTTTTATTACACTATGCATTTTACATCTCCTAGTTGCACACTTATTGCATACTTTGTGTAATGTTATATACACATTGTATCCCAAGTGAGAAAACTACACCAATGTGAACGACATGTTCCAAAAAATTTATTTTATTCTGATTTCAAACCACATACGGATGCGGTTTGGATCCTATGATATATATATATATATATATATATATATATATATATATATATATATATATATATATATATATATATATATATATATATATATATATATATATATATATATATATATATATATATATATATATAATATATATCTCTCAATAAAAAAAATGTATGGTTCAGACTACAACAAAACTAAAAGTCAGATATTCAAAAAAAATAAAAAATAATAATTGCTGCAGTCTAAACACAGCCAATCAGATCTGTAAAAATAATGCTTAGCTTAGCCTCAAATGATTCCTGTTTTAGGACAAAGCATTCTCACTCCAACGAGAAAATCTCTGACCAAATACAGTACGCAGCACTCTGCAGCCACTTTTCATCAGATTTGTCAGCTGTTATGTGAGGTGGAATTGGAATGATCTTTATAGAAGGCAGTGTCTCTGCGTGGGACAGGTACGTAAACAATCGGTCAAGGGTTCACATGAATTCTAGCAAATTCAGTCACACATCGAGTCCTTCCAGGCAACAGCGTGTTAACAGGCTTTTCTGAAGAGCATATGCCCAGCCATCTGTTTCATGCAGGGTTACATTCTTTGAGCTCTAAGTAGTAATACATTCACGAGAAAATTGTACCACACACTTTTGAGCCTCAAACAGTACTTGTGACTGCTGTCGGAATCAGTGCATATTTTTGTCATGAATGAGTGTTGCAGAACACCGTTTCATTTACCGAATTTAATTTCCACAGTGATCTTGCTGCAAAACCATGAAACCAGACAACCATGTTGTGATCAAACTTTTATTCATTAATTTTTTTAATTTGATCATACAGTACAGTTGAGACTTTCTCAGGTTTAAAATATTACAGTATAAATTCTTAGGATTGATTGTTACTTTGGTGGGTTGAAATAAAATACAGAACTGTTGCCAGCTTTTGATTGCAGATCATGAAAACTTAAATATTGAAGTTTAATACAGTCTTTCTCCAGTGAGAGTTCACCTAAAAAATGAAAACTCTTGTCCTTATTTACACTCACACTTATGTTGATACAAACATGTGATTTGCATACTTCTGTGGAACAGAGATGCTGTTGAGTGTCCAAACTACTTTTTTCCATGCAAAGCTCCAATAAGGACAAAAAATGCAAACAAACAAAAGAACCATTGAAGTAACCTACAAATAGACCAACTTGTGTGTCATAGTCCAAGTCTTCTGAAGCCATACAATTGCTTTGACTGAAATTCAATATTTTATCTGCTGAAAATGGTTTTGGTTTCCCCCTTGCTCCAAACCATTAGACTAAATAGTAAATACATAATTATGTTAGACATTTTTTTTTTAAATGAATTGTTCATTTTTGTTAATTTAGTTGTGTTGGTGTTCCTAAAGTTGTCAGATAATACAGATCTCTATGCAGCATAGGTTAATGAACCATATGTGTGATGAAAACGTCTTGCCAACCAGTTAGCTTTGGATGAAAATATTGTTCTTAACCACCGAATTGGACTAGATAGACAGGATAATCAATTTTAGTGCATAAGGGTTACCACAGAATTCAGAATCCACATTCAGTCCATTCTTTAAAGATTGTATATTATCATAACTCAAAAATCCTCCGTGGTCTTTTGATGAAGGTTTAATTAACATCTGAACTGACTCATGATGTGTGCATTGGCTAAATATACTTCAAACTCCAAGGTGAATTGATTATCTTAATTTTATTAAACCTTTTTCATGTTGTGGTTGAGGTAAGACATGGGCAAAATATGGCAGCTATTACAGCAAACAATAGCTGATGGATGCCACCTATAATCATATTTTAAATGGTACTAGTACAGAGCAGATGAAGTCAAGTTTACAGCTTATTTCAGTGTCATGTTTATTAGGAGAGGAAAGATCGTGTAGAATCTAACACGTCATGATATTTAAAACTCCCCTCCCTTCATGTTTTCTTCAATAGCGGTCCCTGCTAAAAAGACTTGCATGAATGGTTTATGCTGGTTAGTGCTGGTAAACTGCAAAAATGGTGGTTGACCAACATGGTCTTGTTGGTGCAACTGGTTGGCCAAGAAAATTAAGCTAGTTAAAGACCAATTTTTACTTCTTGACCTTGAAGATCTTGGCTTGTCGAAGAGCATTGATGATTGTGAGCTGGGGGAGTGGCTATCTGTTTGTTCGAATAACAAAAGACGGGGGCATATTAGGAAAGCTGTTTGAAAACTATGTTTAATTTGTGGTGCAGAAATTACACACTATCATTACAGAATGAAGAGCCTTATCAGATTATACAATGTACCGCTACTGATGTTTACATCACCTCAACTCTGGGTCATTATGTTGGAATATTTTATATGAGAATAGCATGCAAGTCAATCATATTCAAAGAAAAGGTGGCAATGTTAATGGGATATTTCACCGAAAAATGAAAATTCTCTCATCATTTACTCACCCTTATGCCATCCCAGATGTTTATGACTTTCTTTTTTCTGCAGAAAACAAATTAAGATTTTAAGAAGAATATCTTGGCTCTGTAGGTCCATACAATGCAAGTGAATGGGTGCCAACATTTTTACGCTCCAAAAAGCACATATTGGCATCCTAAAAGTAATCCATATGACTCCAATATTTTTTATCCATATTTTCAGAAATGATATGATGGGTGTGGGTGAGACACTGTTCAATATGCAAGTCCTTTTTTGCTGGAAATTCTTCTCTCTGCCCAGTAGGTGGCGATATGCATGACGAATGTGAATCACCAAAACACAAGAAGAAGAATGTGTAAGTTAAAGTGGAGATTGACTAAGCAGGGAGGAGAAGTTATAGCCCAAAAGGACTTAAATATTGATCTGTTTCTCACGCACACCTATCATACCTTTTTAAAATGTTGGCACCCATTAATTTGCATTGTATGGACCAAAAGAGCTGAGAAATTCTTCTAAAAATCTTAATTTGAGCTCCGCAGATAAAACAAAATCATACACTTCTGGGATGGCATAAGAGTGAGTAAATGTTTATTAGAATTTTCATATTTTTGTAAACCATTTCAACCTTTCATTATTTTAATGAATTGTTGTTACTTTTTGCTGAATTCACTAAAAATTGAGATCCATATGTAAAATAAAGTTGAGAACTTTTCAGTGTTAGTTTTTATTTTGTGTCATTAATCTCAAATTCTAAACATCGCATAAATCTGTACATTCATGAGTGGTTTTAATGTTCATTCAGTGCTAACTGACCCAGGAAGCCTGAACAAAGCCAAATGCGAACTTCACCAGGTGAATGGAGCTAGTGTCACTTCAAGAAGAGCACATCCATATCTCAGACTAGGTTGGGCACACAGGTAACCAGAGGTTTTTAGAGTTTTAGAATGTTTATTAAGTGCTAACTGAGCCTGGAAGTCTCAGCATCTCAAAACCAAACATGGCAAGCTTGGGTAATTATGAATAGGGCATGTCTAATATATATCTCAGCCAGGTTATCTGAGGCTGTTTGAAATTCATCTCTGGTAGGGGCTCTGAAATGTTTTTAAGACATTTCAGATATTCCGACTTGGAGTTAGTCTAAGAGAAAAATAGAGCGGCCAAGCATAGAGAAATCAAAAGAAGAAAATGAGCAAAATTGGAAGGCAAACGGTCCTAGTCTGCAGAGATGAGGTTTGTGCATGTTTGTTGTCTTTAAATGCAACAATAGATTCCTACTGCTGGGTCAGGGTTTCAAAGAGTACTGTGCTGGGGGTGAATGTAGGAATGCACTGGGCCATGCACCTCATGGTTCAGTATAGCGGAACATAGCGCTCACGCCACTGACGTACCTGTTTATCCAGGTGCTCTCCTCTGGCTATTACTGGGCGATCAGCCAACAAGGTACATTTGAAACATTGTATGCAGATACTAGACTGAAAGACATATCACACAGGTCAACTTTTCATCTGGATGGTTATAATGTCTTTTCCATTTACGAAGTAACCAGCCGCAATGTATACATCAACATGGTTTCATGAGAAGTGAGAATGATCTAACTTTTATAATAAATACATGAAGGAATTCTTCTCACTGCACAGTGACTCTCTGACCTTTTCTAGCAACTGAATGTCTGTGGAAAGTTAGGAACAGTTTCAGCTATATGATCAAATGGTGAAACAATTAAGAATATGTGCTTAACCATTCAAAGTAATCAATGTTGAAATGACATTTGTTTTCATTTAATTTTACATTTTATTCATTTAGCAGATGCTTTTGCCCAAAGCTACTTACAAATGAGGAATGCTGCAACATTGGCAATTTATACCAGTGGCAAAAAGCAACTTTGGAAACTATAGCTTTCCAAGGTACGAACTAGTACAAGTTGTTAAACAACAGTGAAGCTACACTTTTTAAGAAGTGTTTTCTCAGTACACATTATTACTAAGTAAAAGTTAAGCTATTGAAAGCCATTTTAAGGTGGTAATGTCTTTTTAAATGTATATATCTTGTGGTAAATAATAGATGGTATACTGTATAAGCAGCATTTAGTATGTAAAACGATAACTATAAAGGCAACAAATAAAAACAAGAATACCAATGAGTTGGACAGCATTAAAGAGAATTTACCCTAAATGCAACCAATAAAACTAAAAACACTCATATAAACTGAAAACATAATGGTGAGCAAAATATTTTTGCTATTAAAATTTTGTTAAAAGCCTTATTGTCTCATAGCCCATGTGCATAGACTCAAATGTGTTGGTCAAACTTTTTTAACCAAACACGCTTTTGCATCCATCTTTGCGGTTTTAAATTGTCTCTATTTAAACATGCGCTAGATGGACGTATTTGACAGCACGTTCCCTCTAGCTGTTCTCTGTAGACACTTTGGCTTCAATTTAGTACTGGCCTGATAAACTAAACTATAGATGGGATTGGAAAAGAGCAAAAGCACAATGGCATTGAAGAAAATAGGACTGAAATTGAGCATCTTTTCTTGATGGATGAATAACTCCGCTTGGGAGGTCTGAACATCACTATGATGTGTTTGCTGCCATTGGCGTTCCTCAAACCAGAATGGCATGATTCAGAGATTCAAAAAACTGGAGGACACACAACGCAACTTGGCAACAATGGAATAAAAAAGTGACCTTTTACTTTTACTCTTAAGATCTCTGTTGATTTGTTTAGACAAATATGAAACCCAACGGGTTGATAAAAATATCCTTTGTCAATTTCGGACCACAGACATCTCTGGTTAGCTTACAGGTAGTTCTCTAACAGCTGTAATGGTTTTTATTTATTAAAGGGATAGTTTACACATCATGAACATCATAATGGTGAGAAAATGATGACAGAAATGTCCTTTTTGGGTGAACTGTTTCTTTAATAATTGTTTTAGGGATTATATTTGACACTGGTTAAGTTTAACATTTTAATTTGCAGAAGTGTTTAAGTGGTTAACTCCGAAGGTATGGGTTTGTGCAATGTTTTTCAGCTTGTGTGTGTGTGTGTGTGTGTGTGTGGTCGGCTGGTTATTTATGAATTGGAAAGAATGAGTCAAAGGCATTGAATAGGTCAATATCTTAGATCACCAAACGACATGCCGTAGCCTTGGACTGTACCTTCTGATACTTTTCTTAACATTGCTAAGCATGTCTTACAACACGGCTTTTTGCAACTGCACATATTTAGATTTGTAAGCTGGATGTAACATCCTGCAACATACACCAAAATAACAGTGTTAGTCTCTAAGGTTAAACACCACTAGCCAAAGCCAACATGTTCAGGTTTTGAGAGGAGTGATCCAAAAGCAGTCAAACCATAATATTTTAAGTAACTAAATCCGGCCAGGAACCAAAGAGTAATTCATGGAGACTGAATCATGTTCATCCTCTTCTTGTTGAAAACATTTATTTTGAAAGCACTGCAGGATGAATGTTTAAATAATAAATGAACTCTTCTGTATTATGATTGAAAGAATCATGTTCAAGATTAAGCTGGTATGTAACAAGCAGAAACATGAAGATTTCCCTCTAATAAGATCTTGCTTGCTCTGTACTGTTTCTTCCGCAACTGCATGATCCCTTGATCTCAATAAATTCATCCAGAAATGTGTTATTACAGATGCCTTTTTTTAGTCGTGCCTAATAATTTTTATTGAGGATGCTCAGTGCCTGTGTCTGGTTAAGTGCTCTGGGCTAGACACTTACCTGATCTTCTACATGTTAATTTTTTTAACCTTACCAGTTACTCAGTCACTAAGATTTGGGAACCAAACAGTAAACTACTACATTTCTAAAGGTGGATGGTTCTTAAAAATGGTCACACAATATTAAAAGTAATAGTTCACCCAGAAGGAAAGATCTGTCATTATTTACTCACACTCTCAAACTCGTACAAATATATTTCTTGTATGGAATTTTAAGTTTAAGGTCTTTACATGGTTTATTGGTAAGTAAAAAGAGAACTTGGTCTGTCTAGCTTGAAAAATTATATTCACAATAAATCCACAGTAAAAGTAGTCAATATGAATCATGCCCTATATTCTTTTATCACTCGGCTGTCTGGAAAACTATTCTGATTGGTCAATGGCACCATCTAGTGGTCTGATATTTCTCTGTAACAACCGCATGGTCATGAATCAGACAGCTCATCTTATCTGTGAGCATATCTTTCCTGCTTCTCGGATCACAGTGCATTCTCCATTCAGACGTTCATTTATTACAAAATAAACTCCAACCCAAAACGGAGGAGGATTTCAGCTGTTCAGTAGTTTATTTGGCAAGTTGTCTTAATTGGCTAAATAATGAAAAGTCAGACTGCCATTTTCACAAAATAAACCAACAGAAATCAGGAGGTGGATTTTAGCTGTTCAGCTATTTCTTACATAATTGCACAATTTCAACGCAAATCAATATAAAATGTAAGTAGCCAATAGCTACGCGTCAGGGTCCTAGTCACCCTGTTGGGATTTATTTGGCTATAATAACTAGCTGACTGTACATTATCCCTTACTTAAAGTCACAATGAATTCAAAATTGACTACTGTTATTTTCATATTGGATGTTGCTGTTTTTATTATAAACGATTTATCCGTGCACATTATCACAAAAACGTGTGTGTGTGTGTGTGTGTGTTCACAGGTGCATGGGCTATTTTTAAAAAATGGGGCATGTCGTTTGACATGTCCCGCCCCAAATTCCTGTTTCATAACAAATTAGTCAAAACAGCAAATGCACATCAATGCACTTCAGTGCAAATTTAAGTCTTCTTTCCTTTTAAGTCATAACTTTGTGTGATGATCATAACACATTTTTATTCACTATTAAATCATATCAATAAAATAAAGTACTTTTAAAAATCACATCTAGGTTGATCAAATCAAACCTCATTGGTTCTCTTTGCATCATGATGTCACGTTTCAGTTTATACTGCATATTGTCAGAATGTGGTGCAATGAGGACGTTATTGAAAGGTTTGCTAGTAACTACAATGAACTGCATTGGACACACAAAAAACAAGCAACTCTTGTAAGCACAACAAAGTGCTTTTGCTCATTTCTTTAGTTTTAAGTGTTAAAAAAAAAAAAAATTTTATTCTAAGGCTCAGAGAGACGATGGGGAAAAAAAAAACGAAATTATGACAAAAAACATGTTTGATTAACATCTTGTTATTTGTCTGAGGGAAAATGTATAAAATAATATACAAGAGTACCCCATTAAGGCCCTAATCTCTGTAAAGCTGATTTGAAATGTGTTGTAAAAAATGTTTTACAATATAACTAGAATTTAATAGAATAGTTGTTTTGTTTTTTGTTTTTTAAGTTTGAAGGTTATACAGGCCAGACAGACACACAGGCACAGTTGGTTGGACAATTGAATGGATTGTTAGTTGGTTAGACTTATGGTTGGTTGGACAGTTTGTTGGTTAAACGGTTGGTTGCACGGTTGTTTGGTTGGTGGAACTGTTGGTTTGTTGGTTGCTGGAATGGATGGTTGGACAGATGGACGGACGGATGGTTTGTTGGTTGGAGGGTTGTTTGTCTGGTTGGTTAGATGGACATGTGGACAGTTGGTTGGCAGGACAGTTTGAGTTTGAAATCATAAACATTCCGTGACCGAGTCTTGGCCCATCTGAACATTCTATCACTGTAAATCTTTGTGATTTTTAGAATTTATAATTTTGTTCTTGGTTTAGGGAATTTGAAAAAAAAAAACCCTATACTATGTAGAATAACAGTATTTTGGCTTTGTCAAGCATAATCAACCATGGTCTGTTCGGTCTATTTTAATCACCGTTCTATATTAATGTGCTTAGTCTGCCGTCCTCAGTAATGAAAGGTTGCGAGAGATGTATGCCTCTGGTCGAACTACCTCCGTACGTGTGTGTTGGAAGTTCCATGCGCTGCAATGAGCCTCAAAGCCGGGATTAACAATCCTGTTTCTTACCTGGAGATGATTAAGAATGCACCTGCACTTTCCACACACTCATAAGGCTTGCAAGGAATGTATGGTTTGACATACAGTTATGTTTCGCATGGAGGAGGAGAGAAGGAAACCGGGACCTATCAAAGGTGTCTTTCCAGGCAAGACGATTTGAATTGTAATATGATAAACATGATCAGTTATGGCTGTGCTGCCCCAGCACACTCGCTAGGGGGTGCCGCTCGATCACGGATCACTGACGGAAGTGCTGAACTATGACTGTTTAATAAAACGCAGCCTTTTGCCGTTTTGGAATTGTGCAAGGACATATGGCGATTTCTTTATTCTTTTAATCAGTCAGTCGTGCAGCTTAAATGGATACAATACCGATGTCTTAGAAGTCAAAGCTTGCAGATTTCAAAGCATTGTGGATGTTTTTCACCTCATCGTGAACAGTACTGTAAGTGCCACTTTTACAGCTTTCATGTCAGTTATGCCGTTTTTTTTTCCGATACTTGACAGAGTCTAGGTGATTGTTATTATTGACAGTGCCTCACCTGAGTGCGTAGATGACATGAAGCCATGATCCGAGATTAGTTGCGTTGATAGCATTTACTTCTTTGACTAGCATTTACTTCTCTTATTACTTTAAAAGTAGATGAGAAAGCTGAAAAGGGAAACCTGAATACAATTCCTATTTTATTTAATTGAACTAAAACACCTGCTCTCTAAAAGCTTTTTAGAAATAATATATGGTCGGGTGTCTCCTCTTAGGCCATATGTCTGTTCCATTGGCTTGTTCTCTGTGAATGTCCTGATGTTAACAAGTGTCAGCAAAGTGCTGTATCCGAGCACAGCTCTATTCACTGCCACTGTAGGAACATCTTCACCCTGGATGGAAAGAGCTGATTTCATCTAAACTAGAAAGAACACGGACATGCAATGAGATCATCTCAGAAGTTTATTGGCGCATCCGTCTGTGCTCCTGTCAGAAACTGGAATCTTATGAGCAGAACATTTCCTAATAGTTTCGAACTGATTGTCATTTTATTTTAAGTGACCTTACACAGTATAAAACATATTGGATCTATTCAGCCTATATGATTACCGTATGGTTCTCCGACAACAATAATTCTTTCAGTTTTTCCTCTCTGCTTTAGTGGGTTTTTTTTTTCATTCCTATTTCTGTTGGCCTGCGTTCTAACACGGGAGTGATTTTGATTTTCCCATTGATTGACAAAGAGTATGACATTTGCTGTCTAAATTTGAAATCATCAGCATATCATTATTTCTCTCAGCTGCTCGCCCTGACATAGAAATGAATACACCCATGGAGAAACCCTTCCTAGGCCTTGAATTAATTTATTTCATATTAGCTGTTCATTTTGTTGCCTTTTGTTGCCTTTTATCATGCTCCAGAGTAATAGTACTCTGGAGTTTTGAGTTACCTTTCTTTAAATGGCCATACAGTTGGTTTTTTGTTGTTTCTCTTTGTGAAAAATTAGGAACATGTGCTTAAAGGTAAAGTCTGCAATTACTGTGCCATAAAAAGTCAGTGTTCACACTTTTGCGGGAAATAAGTCAACAAATGAATAACCAAAAGGCTTATGCCGAGTTTACACTACACGATTTTAAGCCCGATTTTTGCTCGCCGACATTTGAGGAGATCGCAAAAGCCTGAAATTGTAGGCATATCTGAGCTCGCTCCTATGATCGACAAACGCAATGTATGAACTATCAAAGACGTGATTTGAGAGAAGCGCAGATGCGTTGCCGATGTCTAGAATGTTAAATATCTGGACTTGTCTGTGATTCCAAATCGTGCAGTGTGAAATATGTTTTGACTGAATACAACTGCAGCGTTGACCTACAGTTTCAGTGGGAGGAGAACTGATGTACTTGCAACAAAACATCAACTAGCTTGGCTGCAGCATCAAAAAATTCTCATTGGACCAAAGAAATGGAAAAATTAGTGGAACACTGGCAGGAGCACCAGTGCCTATTTGATGCTTCCTCTTCTCTTTCTCCACCCGGTTGTGGTACAGTTCAGAGTTGGAGAGAAATTGCCAATTCTCTTGGATGGTCAGGCAAGCAAATGGGTAGCTTTTTCCGTAGGAGGTACTTTTTTATATTATAACCAATAAAATATATGATTAAAAAATACACATCATATACTGAAATGCATAACATATGATCATGCGTTTGTTTTCGTATCTCGTATCACTTCTCGCGTGTACTCTGCCTGGACTCGTCAGGGATTCGTCAATAGGGAAATGTTTTGTAATGTGTTTACCCCTGTCGAAGATCCATCGTGTAATTTGAAAACACCACAACTTCCATGACAAGACCGATAGTTGTGTAATGTGAACGCTACCACGATCTGACGTCTTTGAAAGTCGTGTAGTGTGTAGGAGGCATTCATTAACTTGACTTTTCACACTTTGCTTAACCTCAGGTTATCTTCTTTCTAAACCCTGCTTTAACCCTGCTAAAGTAACGTTCACACTTGTAATTATGAAAGTTATAACACCATGCTCCGTGTTGCGGTGCCAAAGGTACCAACAGACAACCAATCATATAAAGCCTCAGTAGTTACCTTATTCAATATTCATGCACTTTGTACCTTTGCTGAAACTTTCACACACTGTTTACATTCTCTGTCTGAGGGAAACAGGTAAAGTGTCGAACAGTGGTGGCAAACGTGCTAACTGGTGTGATGAAGAGACCGTATTCCATGTTTATGTGGCATATTTCAGAAGACGAAAGACAAACAGAGCTGAAATGCTTGGTGACATTTCCACAGATGTGCATCCCCATTGACAGGTTGCTTGCCTGTCATGAGCTTTATTTGTCCAATCATTGCTATCGATACAACAAATATGCAAATAAGAACGTTAACCCGTGGTTTACGAATGTACTCTGTGAAACATCGGAACATGAATACCCAGGATTAATTATGAATACAGGATAAATTATGAACAGTGTGAAACATGAAACGGGATAACACGATTCCGTTTAGTCCCATCCCAAAATCACAATTTAGACAATTTAACAGACAGAATAATTAATCAAATCATGTATTGAATAATTTTAACAAGTTAAACTTCACATTTATTTTAGTGCTTTTGTACTCTGGTACAGTTGCACCATAAACTTCCATTGTAAATGAATAATTGCAATGGTGTTTTAATTTATTTGAGATTAATCTGAGTAAACAAATTATTTACTCAATGATTTCAATATTCTTGGCATGATACTTTGATCTTTTGAAATAATCTTAATAATTATATTTTTGACATTTCAAATTCACAGGGCTTTCATATTATTGACAAATGAATCTGTCCTCCTTGAATCGATATGCTAGAGCAAGAACATACCCGATGCAAGTGCACTATAAAACAGCAGAACTAAACACAGCCTGGCGCTGCCAGAGTCATAACTCTTAATTCTCCATCTCTGGCAGAGAATATGTATGTCACATCAAGGGCAATATAATTTCCTCTGAAATAAGAATATATGACTTCTTCACTAGCCAGTAATGCTGCTTAATGTCTTATGGAGACATTGATTCCTTTTTTGGAAAGGGTGTGTGTGAGCTGGATCTTGAATTAAAGGAATAGTTCCAACCTAGTCTCACAGTATTTACGTTACCATAACAAAATTTTAGCAAACTGCGTTTTACGTGCCACGTTTTACATTTCCCTGCAGTTTTTTTGGTGAAATTAACACTAGAGGCACTACATCAACAGTTTTTTCTTTCAAGTATAAACAGCTGATTATGACTTTATAAACACACATTTTTCACTCTATTACTCACAGACTGCTGTTATGATATCCAAACACTTTGACTCCAAAGCATTATTTAAAGACATAAAAAAATAAATAAAATGTAATGCTTCTGTTACAGATCCATCTACATTTTTCGCACTGTAATTAGCTTTTGTGCTAGCTCACCTGACAGAATGTTGGACTCAGAAGACCACAGTTGACACCTAAGAAACAAGTGTCATTGAAGGAACACAAGATGTGTTGGCTTCAGAAATGTGCTTTTTTTTTGTCACATTTGCTTTTAGGACACTATCAGTTAGGTTTAGGTTAAAGTTTAAGGATAGGTAGGTATGTTTTACTCATTAAAACATCCATCTATCTTTTATGCAGAATTTTAGCCTTAAAGGGATAGTTCACCCAAAAATTAATTATCTCATCATTTACTCACCCTCATGCCATCCCCAGATGTGTATGACTTTCAGTTCTTCTTCATTTTTTGGTAATTCACAGTCTAAATGCACATCGCCCCCTACTGGGCAAAATGACTTAAATATTTAGCGGTTTTTCACCCAAACACTCTCACATCATGGAGTTAACCACTGGAGTCATATGGATTACTTTTATGCTCCCTTTATGTGGATTTTGGTGCTTCAAAACTTTGGGACCCATTCACTTCAAGGACCTACAGTGCTGAAATATTCTTTGAAAAATTTGTGTTCTGCAGAAAAAAGTAATTCATACACATCTGGGATGCCTGAAGTAAATAATGAGAATTAAAATTTTTGGGTGAACTATACATTTAAGGCTAACATTCTGCCTAACATCTCGGGGTGAGTAAATAAAGACAGAATTTTCATTTTTTTTTTATTATTTTTTTTTTTTATTTGCCTCACTAATGATGTCTTTTAGGAGTACAAGTCAATAATTTTTTGATTATCTTCTTTACGTGGAGATCTTGAATTTTTAATTTAAAATCGACCAAGATAATCCATAGACAACAAAGTTTCATGAAACCCAAGTTAAACGATTACTGTTTTTTTTTCCACTTCTGTTTCTACACTTCCCACTTTCTTGCAACATAGCAACCATGAAATTCCCCTTTCGGCACACTGTCTGCAGGTGTTTTAATGTGGAGGTCAAATCAGCACAGGGCACTTGCGTTGAACAATGTGTTGAAACCCTAACACAAGTCATGTGAAAGGGCCTTCAGCCTGATTGTATGAGTGGCAGAAATGTTTTAGTCATTCTAATAAAGCAACCAAAGATGAATCTGCCACGTTCATTAACATTCCCCAAAATCAGTTCAGTTATTTTTAGTCTCATATGATGAGATCATTTTCAGCTGATCTGTTTTAAGAGGAACTAATTTTGGCAGGCGTTCTTGACAAAAGCAGAATATAAATCCTTTTTAAATCCTGCACACATCCAGACATTTGGGAGACAAATATTTTTTTATATAAATGGTAAAATAAAATCACTCTTTCAGGACAATGCAGCAGTAGTATAGAAACAACAGCAAACATATCCATTCAAGTCTGTACTATATATAGTTAATTAAAAACGTATGTTAGGAGAGAGAATAAAACACATTTGTCTCTGTAGCAGCAATGAGACAGATTTTATTTATACTCCAAAAGGAAGTAAAACTTGTGAATGGAAAGTTATGATTTTATATTAGGAAGACATGATATTTTTTATTCATACTTCAGTGTACTCCCTATACAGTTAATCTACAAATACAAAACTAGTAAGTATCTTTAATATATATATATATATATATATATATATATATATATAATATATATATATATATATATATATATATATATATATAAATTTATTTATTTATTTATTTCCTTCCTTTAGGAGACATTTAGTATTTTCCATCTTTCCTATGCACACATGCATGCTCAAGTGTTTGTTGATATAAATGAAAAGTGAATATTGTGGAAAACTCATGGCGTGGTGCTGATTTAGCCACTCTCTGGCCGACACATCATATGAATTATGTATGGCTTGACAAAAATAGCTTGTCTATATAAACACATGGTAATATATGTCTTTTTAATGTAACTTACATTTTTATGTCATGTTTTACTGATTTGTATGGAACAGCCTGGGGCCGTTTCTGACTGTAAATGTTGGATTAAGGGCCCCTTACACTCCATCATAAGAGGCAATATTAGTCAGTAAAATCACGCAGAGCTGTATCTGTGCCAATCACTCAAAAAAACATTCATTTTAGATTTCCAGTCATTTTTTTATTTTTTTTTTTTATTTTTTTTGAAACATAAGTGTTGTGGGTGGCAAGGATTTGCAGAATTACTCGTAAGATTTTTCTTGAGCAACTTACCTAAAAATCCCCAACAAATATTTAAGTCTACATGAAATCAAAATTTACCCTATTTAATCTATTAATGCATGTTCCTGGTCTTAATTGTCTGGTCTTGTTAAAAAAAAAACAAATCTGTCTTTGTAATATTTTATCAAAATGCAATAACATGCTCCGCTTTTGAAACAGCTGTCTTTTTGTAACACCCACTTTTCATGATCCAGTTAATTCCTAATGGATAAAATCAACTTCAATCTACCATATTTGCTCTTGTTAAATAACCTGTTCCTCTTGGAAATACCCCTTGCAGAAATCTGATATATTTCCATATATCTACCAATGTTTGAAAAATATATTTTACATATATGAAAGCTGCCATTTTTCTACCATTTTAAAATATATGATGCATACACAATATATAGAAGTATGTGATTATTTTTAGCAGTGAAAACCATACATGAACACACTCTCTATCTCTTTTATTTATTTATTTATTTATTTATTTATTTATTTATTTATTTTGTGTGTGTGTATTGCTATATATCAGATTACTGATTTAGACATCAGATTTCAGAAGCAAAATGGGGTGCCAACAGTGTTTCATGTTGACTTTAACTCACTTTTTAAAATACCTTTGCATATATCACACAAAAACAATACATTTCCATCATTCAACACATGAACGGCTCTAACAAAACAGAACATCTACAGGTAGTTTTCATTCGATCAATAATGGTACCAAACTACAAGTCCATATCAAGAATAAAAATCGTTCATGCTTTAATAGTGCAAGTCATGTACAATTTACAGAAGCCTCTTTGGCAGTCCACAATCCCAATGGATCAGCGCCAGGGTGGGTATCTATACTGCAGTGAAACATGAAGGCAGCAGGCCCAGGAGATCTATGTGTGTTACAGTACTAAAGATAAAATGAGTGACTGAGCTGAAAAAGGTGAGTATAGTGTAGCCAGATAGGGAACTGAAAATAAAGTGTATAAGAATGGCATAAAAAAAAAATAAGTAGAGAAGTGGAGTAATAATAAAACTGTAAGAACGAGAAAAAAAAAAAAATCTAAGTTGAAGTGTGTAATTTCTGCACCACTTGCACATTCAAAAATTGAAAAAACTATCCGTTAAATAGATAGTCCCGCCCTATACTTCAACCATTGGTCGAGCCGATACTGTTGTCTCAGTCTGGACAGACTGATCAAATAAACAGATCATTGTTTTAATAGTGCAACAGTGTAGATTTTTTTTTGGTGAAATCAACCTACAAAATGTTTACTTTGAAAAGTAAAAATTACACACATCAACTTTAACACAGAAATAAAGTAAAAAAGGAACGTTGGATTACATGCATCTGAAAAAGCTTGTTTGGATAGAAAAAAAGAACATGTATTATCTACAATTAATATTACTATTATATTCACTGAAGTCTTCATCAAAAAGGCAAATGATCAATTACCTCACCGCAGTATTTTCTTAGTGAATCACAAAAGATTATGTTAGGCAGTGTATGTCTGAGCTGCTCTTTTACATACAACAAAAATGGATGGTGTATGTAACTGCCCTGCTCCAATTAGGTAATAAATAACAATAATAATAAAATGCATCATAAAAGGAGTCTGTATGACTCGTGTGCTATATTTCATCTTCTAAATCAGTTTGTTTACTTCTCAGCCATCCACCATAGACATCCAATATTCAAATGAGTGGGCAATCAATATGGGGTTTTCAATGACCTCTTCAATTACCTTCTTGCATGTGTTATGTCTGAGAGTCTTGGAGAAATGCTAGATATAATCAACATCTGACAACTCATTGTGAACAGCTGGTAAGTCAATCTTCTCTGAACCTGATCAGTACAATTTAACTTTATCTAAGGCTTATTTACATGTTTGACCCGCTCCTGTCCACACAGCCTTCCTCTGGTCCCTGCACAAGCACCAACTGGAGGTAGATTTTATCATAGAAAAATAAGTACAAAAATAAACTACAATGCTTCCAGAAGGGCTAGCATTCACCTCTTTTCTTTTTTGGGCTTATAGTGCATAACACCAAACACTAAAGCTCAGCATTGCAAGTGTGTGGTGGAACTAAAAGAGGGAACATGAGCCTCGAGCACTTCACATGGTTAAGACTGCCAGTGAACTGAGGCAATGCTGAATTTGGCCCCTGTGGTAAGTCAGAGAGAGAGAGAGAGAGAGAGAGAGAGAGAGAGAGAGAGAGAGAGAGAGAGAGAGAGAGAGAGAGAGAGAGAGAGAGAGAGAGAGAGAGAGAGAGAGAGAGAGAGAGAGAGAGAGAGAGAGAGAGAGAGAGAGAGAGAGAGAGAGAGAGAGAGAGAGAGAGAGAGAGAGCGCTGAGTCACTGTCCAAACCAAATAAGCACTAAAGTCTGAGGTAGGGGTAAGGACAGATTATTGACTGGGCAATTGGAATATAATAAGATCCAAAGTCAATGTATAGACAAGGACGGATTATGGAATTGGACGTAATTGGTGCCACGAGACCTGAGTTGAGAGGCCTGCAGAAGGGCCTGACAAAAACGAGAGAATATTTAATATTAAATTATATGAATAATTTTATAGACTTTATATATTGAGCATATATTATATTGTACAATATGCTAACATTTTACAATAAGGTTCTATTCATTAGCATACAGCAAGTAAATGCATTATCAGAAACTACCAATGAACAAAAATGTAATATTTTTTTTTTTTAGTCTTAGTTAATGTTAATTATTAAAAATACCTAATAAGTTTAAAAAATAATTGCAGTTAATAATGCATTAACTAATGTTAACGTATACGGTACAATTTGTATTTTTATAAAATGTATTAGTATATGTTGAAGTTAACATTAACCAAGATTCATGAGTGCTATAAAAGTATTGTTCATTGTAAATGTGTGTTAACTAATGTACTGTAGTTAACTAAAGTTAATGAATACAACCTTGTTATAAATTGACCAACAATATATTTTTTAAATACATTTTAATACATTGTAATTGATTATTTTTATTTAATATTAATAATATCCGGGCGGCACGGTGGCGCAGCGGTTAGCACTGTCGCCTCACAGCAAGAAGGTTGTGGGTTCAAACCCCGGTTGCCCCGGCCTTTCTGTGTGGAGTTTGCATGTTCTCCCCGTGTCTGCGTGGGTTCTCTCTGGGTGCTCTGGCTTCCTCCCACCATCCAAAGACATGCAGGCTAGGTTAATTGGTGTCTCCATGTGTGGATGTGAGTGTGTGTCAATAAAATGTGAGTGTGTGTCTGTCTATGTGTGGCCCTGTGATGAACTGGCGACCTGTCCAGGGTGTACCCCGCCTTTCGCCCAGTGTTAGCTGGGATAGGCCCCCGCGACCCTGTACACAGGATAAGCGGTTGACGATGGATGGATGGATGGATTAATAATATCATTATTAAACAAGCCACTGCTGATGTAAAATTTATATTGATAAACAGACAGCTTTTTAATGCATGCCAGTGGCTGTTGGCACAATGTAAAACTAACAAAAGAATGAGAAATGTTATATGTTCATGGCCCCTCCTCAGCACTGATTGTTGTCTCTTTTGTAACATACAGACAATGTGTTTATTCTCTTAAGGGTAACTTTATTTCTTGTATTTCTGACTGTTTGTACAGATTTTTTTATCAGAAGCATAAATAAAATAATATTATTAAAAACTAACTTTTTTATATGTCGTCCTGTATTTATGCTTATTAGAGTATTGCACTTTTAGCTTAGCAACATGCTAACACCAAACTTTATTGAATCAATTTTGAGTCAGTTTGTAATGTGTGCGGAGTTGCTATCTATGTACAGAATGTTGTGTTCCAAATCAGTCCTTTATGAGGTTACACGGCCTTTATGAAGATGTTCTAGAAGGCAGCTTCCTACGTACTGTAGGCAGCTCGGCAGCTCACTGGGTTTTTGCGGTAAAGTAAATTTGCAGTTACGTCTGCACTCTGTCCATCATACCAGTCTGCTAACCCTTATTATTTCAGCAATGAGGGCGTCTGATGAACTCGGTGCGGATATTTTTCTGTCACTAATGGAAATGCAGAGGAGGCTGAAATAAAGGAAATGAGAGGAGGGAATGGGAAGTATGTGAGTTAAAACTCCTGGCTTTGCATTTGTTGTTTGGAAGAGACTCTTACTCTCTTTTGTTAAAATCTGGTGCTCTCATGTTTCAACATGCGGATTTTGGGGAGCGTACTGGCCACTCTGTACCCGTAACCCTGGTGCTGCTCCTCCAGTCATTGAGCTGTGGCACTGGACGGAGAACTTCCGTTGGAGCTTGAGTTGCTGGAGCCACTGTCTTCAAAGATTGAGATCTCGATCTGGACAGTCACAGTTAAGGGTTAAACACTGCAATATTTCATTCAGTACACCAACTTTCCTGTTTGTTAAATCTAAACTCTGTTATGAAATACTAGTCAGGCACAGAGGGGGTAGATCTTGGGGCTTGAGTCCCTGCCTTTTTTCTGAGGTGCCCCTCTGAGGTGTTCCAGGGTGTGCAACCCAAAATGAAAGCTTGTACAGCCAAACAAAATGACATTTTTAAGCTTAATAATAGGATAATGTAAGGGTGAAAAAAATAAATAAATAAATTGTGTTATTTATTTTAGTTGTTATTTACCTCCCAAATATTTTATGCATATTTTGGAATATTTATATATTCACTTATAGGCAAACACTGCACTTTTACTCGCAATTATTATTTTATCCATTTGCGTTACACGCCATAACATTTTTATTTCTGTGACCTGGCATGGTTTAAAGATCAGTCTTACCTGCATGTATAGATAGCATATTATATTTATATTTGAATTATTGGTTTGTTCAGTAAATGTTCCCATGACAAGAAGCAAGTCTATTATGCCTAATCAGCAGTCTACTTACCGTCTGTTTATTTTAGTTTGCATAAAGCCAGACGTTATATTTTCCTTTATTCATATTGGCTCAATAATTACCGTAACAACAGAATCATTTTTATTTTATGAACAAACCTAAAATACCCAAAACCCTGTAGTCTATAAATACAAAAAAGGGGTTTGGAAACACAATGCATTGCACATTTATTTCTTATCCACAATTAAGTTTTTGAACCAGTGAATGTAACCTGCACCCAATGTGTTTTTTGTTTGTTTGTTTGTTTGGTTTTTATATTGTCCGTTATAGTGAAAATTATCCCAATATTAATATTTTTGTCTTCAATATATTGTGGAAAACAAATATGTATACAACATAATTCAATAGAATTTTATGACTAATCATGCTATTAAGCATAGCATTTTTATACTTAAACAGGCCTACCTACTCCATTGATGAAAGTGTCATTAATGTGTTTAGTAAAAGATAAAATAAAAATAATAATAATAATTATAGCATAAAATCATTTGAGGCTGCGTACACGCAATCCCCAAACCCCACCCCATCAACTGACAATTTTGAAGCTACTGCCCCTTTAAAAGATTGAGAGCCCCTGCCCCTCAAAACGTCTGAGCACGTCCCTGATAAAAGTGGTCAGTGTGAAAGATACTGAATGGCAGCTATTGTTTGCCCATTGACCTAAAGTGACTGCTGGTTGGATTTTGCAGGTCTGTGAGCTGAAGATCGGGCTGCCAAAGCCAGCTGGACCTGTAGTCAATGGGAAGAATGGGGAATAGCACTGCCAAGCATGCTTGATGGTCTACTGGATAGATTTTCATTTCCCAAAAGAACTCACCCAAAATTGTGGGATCCAAAGAATAATATGTTCCTGGAGGCTGTTTTGAGTTTGTGCTTAATGTCATACAGAACAGTACCTGAAGCCTATGGACCAGTGTTGTGTCAGACATATACATATTTAACATCAAGAGCAAGGGAACACACCCATACCCTTCTACATCAGGGTTCCCCTAAGTGCAGCCTCAAGCATTCTGAAATACATTACATACTACACTTTCTGAAAAGATGAAATCTTTCAAAGCAAAATAATTGTCAAAAAGTTAACAGGTCATGGCAAACTAGTAGGCATTTGGGGTACGGCTGTGTGTTGAGCCTAATCTTAGTAAAATGACAAGTATTCAGCCAGACATCAAAAGCACTGACATTAGCAATGCAGCAACATTTCCCACCTCATTAGAGTTGCTTGGAAACAGTTAGGCTTCGAAAGACATTTTGAATGTAGTTTAACTTTAATGTCAACTTAATAACAACCTTGAATGTTGCATTTAGGTGTTCGATGTAAATTTGTACTCTTTAGGCCTTGCGGCTGTGTTCACCCAAATCCCAATGGAAGAGATTTGACAACTTAGCCTGCATCCATTTTAATACATGTCACTGACTATAATACAAACATGATGATGTTGGGGGATTGCAATGTTGCGATGCATCATTTCTCAAGTCATGTTCGGAACAGACTTGAGAATGTGTAAATCTACTTACAAATTATTTTGTAATGCTATTTTCTTTCCTACATTTTTATATACATTTTTAAAGGGGTCACATCATGACAAATATCATGAGGTTTTCCTAGTTCAAAAATTCTAAAGAATTCCATTGAACATTTCTGACTGCAACTACTTTCAAGTGATGTCCGCCAATCTTGGCACAGTCCTTCAGGCTGTTCTTACTTAAGATTTTATTTTCTAACCAATCAAACAAGGTTTTCCTAAAGCAGACGATCAAATTTCCACTGTTCTGATGGATGTTCCAAGTCTGGATTGGAATGTTGATGATTTCAAACTCCAACTGTCAAACAGTTCAGTCCTTTAACCTGCTTTAAGCAGTTTTCTTGACAATCTTTCCTTTCTTTTCAAGTTATACTTTAACCACAGAAACAAAGTGTTTCTAATCAGCTCTGGTCTCAGATGATTTTCGCTTTCACAAAGTTTCCTAGCTACAACCATCAAACAAGAAAATGGGAAGTGCCTACAAATAAGGCAGATTTTCCTTTTTGCTCTATATGAACATTTCAAGGGCTACGTTCACACCACAGCTGAATGTGGCCCAGATCAAATTTTTTGCTCATATTAGATTTTTTTTGTTGTTAGGTTATTCACATGACATTTTAAATATAACCCATATCAGACACTGGCCTGAACAGCCGACACTCCTAAACTGAGCCACATTCGTGTAGCACTCCTTAGGCATACGTATAACAAACTCCGGCATGTTCATCATTATTGTCACGCCTCCACCGGGATCTTCCTTTCCATCCAAACTCCAGTCACTCTCCCTGAGCTTCTAATCACCTGCAACTGCACACGATTTCACCAGCAAGGATTAGGATCATACAGATCTCACTCCTCTTCTAAAGTAGTGTTATGTAATCCTCATGGTCTCACCTCCCATGTGAACATTTCATCAGCGATGGTCCTCAGCTAACTTCATTACTCTGTGCCAGTTAAGTTAATTTACTACTCTATTCACCTGTTTACTTTCCTGCAATTCAATAAAGTTCCTGCATCTGGCTTCACTGTCCATCTGCGTGTGTTGCCTTCCTAACAATTCTAGTATGAATAATGAATTAAATTATAATTCAAAATGTGATTATCTGTTCTTAACGCAGATAGGACAGATGCCCACACTGAAAAAAACAAATCCTGTTGTTTTTACAAATATATATATATATATATTGACAGCTTTGGTTGCCAGAATAATTATGTAAAAAATACAACAAATATGTAAACAACTTTATAGAACAACCTGTAAATTTAACAGTTTAAAACTGTTGTAATGCATGATGGCACTATCTATCTATCTATCTATCTATCTATCTATCTATCTATCTATATATATATATATATATATATATATATATATATATATATATATATAAAAAAAACAAATGTATTTACAGTAACAACTTCTTAGACTTGATATTAACCATCTGAAACTAATTATATATATATATATATATATATATAGATAGATAGATAGATAGATAGTTAGTTAAACAATACCTTATAAAGTAAAAAGCAGTTCCCCGTCTGTCGCTCACTTCGACGTCGTGTCGAAGAAGCGACACTAGGGGTCTCTCTTGAGCGCCGAAAGATACCTCTGATCTATGAAAAAAGGCCAATGAGAGTTGGCGAACAGTATATGCATACTCCGCCTCCGGATACGGATATAAAGGCGAGAGAAATACGCTCGTTCATTCAGGATTTTTCTGAGGAGCCGGGAGTGTACCGGGCACCTCAGCGGCTCGGCTCAGCGACGTGGCCGGGAAGACACGACGTCTCGTTCCCTCCATCAGGGAACGGAGGTTACATACGTAACCGAGACGTTCCCCGTCTGTCGCTCACTTTGACGTCGTGTCGAAGAAGCGACACTAGGGGTCCACTTCAAAACTCGCCTCTGGGTTAACCTCTGGGCGCCTCTTAGGAACCTGACGATTAAGTCGTGCTTGCCCAGAGACTTGCCGTCTACTGGGTCATGGTGAGCTGCGATAGCGGCAACATACACCTTCAAGGTGGACGGGGACAGCCTCCCCTCCAACCTCTCCTGTAGGAACAGGAGCACCGACCTAACTGCGCACCTCTGTGGGTCTTCTGCCCGGGAAGAACACCAATTGACAAACAGACGCCACTTCAGGGTGTAGAGTTGCCTGGTAGAAGGGGCTCTGGCTTGGTTGATCGTGGCTACGACCGTGGGTGGTAGACCAGCTAGATCTTCCGTGTCCCGTCCAGGGACCAGACGTGGAGGTTCCAGAGGTCTGGGTGCGGATGCCAGAGCGTGCCCCGTCCCTGAGAAAGAAGGTCCTTCCTCAGGGGAATTCGCCAGGGAGGGGCTGTTGTGAGGAGCACGAGGTCCGAGAACCAGGCCCGGGTGGGCCAGTAAGGAGCCACGAGAGTGACTTGCTCCTCGTCCTCCCTGACCTTGCACAGCACCTGTGCAAGAAGGTTCACTGGGGGAAATGCGTACTTGCGCAGCCCCACCGGCCAGCTGTGTGCCAGTGCATCTGCCCCGAGGGGAGCCTCTGAGCGGGCGTACCAGAGCGGGCAGTGGGAGGTCTCTCGGGAGGCAAACGGTCCTTGCCGAACCGTTCCCAAATCAGCTGAACCGAGTGGGGGTGAAGCCTCCACTCTCCGCCAGGCAAGCGTTGTCGTGACAGCGCGTCCGCCATCACATTGAGGTTGCTGGGGATGTGAGTGGCACGCAGCGACCTGAGTCGGTGCTGGCTCCAAAGGACGAGACGACGGGCGAGTTGCGACATGTGACGGGAGCGTACGCCGCCTTGGCGATTTGTGTACGCGACCGCAGTGGTGCTGTCCGACCTGACCAGGACATGTTTGTCGCGAATTAACGGGAGAAACTGCCGCAGGGCTAGAAGGACGGTCAACAACTCGAGGTAGTTGATGTGCCAACGCAGCTGGGCCCTTTTCCAACGGCCTGAGGCTGCGTGCCCGTTGCAAACGGTGCCCCAACCCAATCTGGAGGCGTCGGTCGTGACCAGGACGCGTCTGGACACCTGCTGTAGGGGTACTCCAGCCCGTAAGAAACAGAGGTCTGTCCAGGGGTTGAATGTTTGTTGGCAGGCGGGGGTGATTGTTACCCGGTGCGTGCCGTGGCGCCATGCTCATCTCGGGACTCGAGTCTGGAGCCAGTGTTGGAGCGGTCTCATATGCATCAACCCCAGCGGCGCGACCGCCGCAGAGGACGCCATATGCCCCAGGAGCCTCTGGAAAAGTTTTAAGGGGACCGCTGTGCCTGGCCTGAAGGCGGCGAGGCAGTTCAACACTGACTGGCCACGCTCGTTGGTGAGACGTGCGGACATTGAGACCGAGTCTAGCTCCATCCCGAGAAAAGAGATGCTCTGAACTGGAGTGAGCTTGCTCTTTTCCCAGTTGACCTGAAGCCCCAGACGGCTGAGGTGCCTGAGCACCTGGTCTCTGTGGGCGCATAGTAACTCTCTCGAGTGGGCCAGAATGAGCCAGTCGTCGAGGTAGTTGAGTATGCGGATGCCGGCTTCTCGGAGCGGAGCAAGAGCTGCCTCTGCGACTTTCGTGAAGACGCGAGGGGACAGAGACAGGCCGAAGGGGAGGACTTTGTACTGGTATGCCTGGCCCTCGAATGCAAACCGCAGGTAGGGGCGGTGTCGGGGCAGGATGGAGACGTGGAAGTACGCGTCCTTCAGGTCTATTGCTGCGAACCAATCTAGATGCCGGACGCAGGTTAAAATGTGTTTCTGCGTGAGCATCTTGAACGGGAGTTTGTGCAACGCTCGGTTGAGAACTCGAAGGTCCAAGATTGGTCGTAAGCCGCCGCTTTTCTTGGGTACGATGAAGTAAGGGCTGTAGAAACCCTTCTTCATCTCGGTTGGAGGGACAGGCTCTATCGCGTCTTTGGCCAGAAGAGTCGCGATTTCTGCGCGCAGGGAGTGGGCGTGTTCGCCGTGTACTGCGGAAAAGCGGACGCCCATGAAGGGGGGCAGGGGCCTGGCAAACTGAATTGCGTAACCGAGTCGGATGGTCCGGGCCAGCCAGCGAGACGGTTTGGGAAGTGAAAGCCATGCGTCCAACCTCTGCGCTAGGGGCACCAAGGGGATGGTTAATTTGGACGTACCCGGCGGGGCCTCGCAGCGGGGCGGAGCAGGTAGGGCAGCGTTGGGCGGCGACAGGGCGACCCGTGGCTGAGGTGCTGAGAAAAGACTCAAAGCACTTACCTTGCTCTGCACACCCGGCTGGGGGCGGGTTAGCGACTGAGGAGGAGGTCCTGGGTAGGCGTCCTCTAGACTCGTCGGAACCGGCCGGCCGGGGGACAGTCGTGGGGCTGAAGACGGGTGGTCCGTGTCCAGGAAGCCAGGACTGTTGAGATCTAAGGGCAAAGTGCCGTGAGAACGGCATTTGCGGGCCAGGTGACCCAGAGACATAGGAAATAGCTCTTTTATTGAGAATGTGGGTACCGCAACCCCGTCTAAGGGGGAGCGGCAAATTAAATTGTTTGAAAACAAAAGATTCTCCTCCCGGCCCTCCACTGGGGGACGGAGTGGTCTTACCACCTCCGGAGCTAACGTCTGTGTCGCTGGGTCGTCCGTCTCAGGACCGCCTAGGAGCCTTCCGGGTCCTCGGGGGAGTCCGGGAGACGGGGGGCATCTGCTTCCTGCGGTGTGCTCGACGCAGGGGCCGAGAGCTGGGCCCGGGTTGAGGCGGAGCAGGTTTCTTAGCCGCAGGGGGATGCCCTCGGTGAGCAGATGGGGTAGTGGCCTTGGCGGCAGGTTTGCGGCGAGGCAGGATGTGAGAAATAGCCTCCGTCTGTCTTCTCACCGTGGAGAACTGCTGGGCGAAGTCCTCGACGGTGTCGCCGAAGAGGCCAAGCTGGGAGACAGGGGCGTCGAGGAAGCGGACTTTGTCGGCCTCACGCATCTCGACCAGGTTGAGCCAAAGATGACGTTCCTGGACCACAAGGGTGGCCATCGCCTGCCCGAGTGCCTGCGCGGTGACCTTCGTAGCTCTGAGGGCGAGGTCGGTCGCTGAGCGCAGTTCCTGCAGCACATCGGGGTCAGGGCTACCCTCGTGCAGACCTCTGAGCGCCTTGGCCTGGTGGACTTGCAGGATGGCCGTGGCATGCAAGGTGGAGGCGTCCTGTCCCGCGGCGCTGTAGGCTTTGTTGTTCAAGGAGAATGAAGTCCTACAGGCCTTGGAAGGAGGTACAGGGCGTCCGCGCCAGGTGGTAGGGTTACCGGGACAAAGATGGAGCGCAACTGCCCTATCCACCTGGGGAATCGCCGTGTACCCGTGGGCCTCTCCGCCGTCGAGGGTAGCGAGAGCGGACGAGCAGGGCTTTTGACGAATGGAGAGCGGTGCTCTCCATGAAGATGTCAGCTCGTCATGCACCTCCGGGAAAAACGGGACCGGGGGGGGCGTGGCTGTGAGCGGCACCCAGACCCCAGGAACCAGTCATCCAACCGTGACGGGTGTGGGGAGGGTGGAGGTTTCCAGTCCAACCCCACCCCGACGGCGGCCCGGGCAAGCATGTCGGACATCTGCGCGTCCGCCTCAGCCTGGGCCTGCTGGCCTGAAGGCGGCAGTCCAGGGGAGGAGTCAGCGTCAGATGCCGCGCTCTCCGACGGAGCGGCGAGCTCATCGGCTTCAGGCTCCAGAGGATAGGCAGACCGGCCCGGAGGCGAGTCGCCGTTACCTCGAGGCTGGACGGAGGTAAACGAGCGTGTCGGGGGGCGGGTGGTCCGCGGGGACGTGCCCGGCGGAAGCGCACCCGCTGCCCTCCCTAAATCGCCTCCAGCGCCAACCGCATCGTCCTCAATCCCGTGGGAAGAAGGAGCGATACGGGGGGCGGCTGGAGTGGCATGCTTCCTATTGAAAGCGAGCCGCGACCGCAACGTTACCATGGTCATGTTCTCGCAATGAGAACATGAGCCATCCACAAATGCTGCCTCGGTGTGATCGGCGCCCAGACACACGAGACAGCGCCTGTGGCCGTCAGAAGCGGAGAGCACTCTACCGCATCCAGGAACTACACAGGGGTTGAATGGCATCTTTATAAAGACGCGCCCTGAAAAGGGCGTTCAACGCCACTGTATATTGCTCTTTTAGAGAAATAAACTCTTTGAGGAAATATAACTCTTTTGGAAAGGGAACTCTTTCAACTCTGCGCTGTCGAAGCGCCCAGGGGCAAACTGCACGCCGGCAGAGAAGAGAAAACAGCCGCTGAAGTGCGCCATAAATCCAACAGCAGCAGAGCGTTGAGAGGATCAGAAGCAGGATCAGTTGTGTGTAGCACAGCAGACAGCATTCACACGACCATCGGCTCCGAAGAAAATTACTGAATGAACGAGCGTATTTCTCTCGCCTTTATATCCGTATCCGGAGGCGGAGTATGCAAATACTGTTCGCCAACTCTCATTGGCCTTTTTTCATAGATCAGAGGTATCTTTCGGCGCTCAAGAGAGACCCCTAGTGTCGCTTCTTCGACACGACGTCGAAGTGAGCGACAGACGGGGAACTGCTTTTTACTTTATAAGGTATTGTTTAACTCCGTAAAAATTACAGAAGAGCACATGATGGCATGAAGTTCACCAATAATGGCTCTTCCAGGAGCAATGACCAATAAACATGTAGAGACAGTGCTCAGTGTCACTCACACAAACACTAAACCCCATCAGGGTAACACATGTGAAATTTAAATAATGTAGTTTAACTAAACTACATCAAATATAACACATAACACCCCAATGTACATAACTGATATAAAAAAATAAGAAACTTAACTACTCCCATAAAATATAATGAAATATGTTTGGCCATGCAGGGAATTGTGAATGCACAATTATTGTTTTTTACTGTAATTTAAAAAAAATTTTACAGTAAAAAGTACATGTACTCGATTGTTAAACAGTGTACATTTTTACCATACAGGAAAATCATACTGTATTGAAATAGAACGCCAGTTGAACTCTTTTAGTTTTTATTGAACACTTTACAAAGATAGGGCTACTGTTATGGCCGAAACCCACGTCTTTACACTTCTCAATCTCACAGCCGACTAGCTATTCTCACACGCTGCACACAACACACACCTCTCCTCTACCGGAGGAAGTATGAACAACAAACACAACTCTCTTCTTCCCACATAACTCTACGCCCCTCCCATAATGAGGTATAAACACACCATTATTATTTAACAAACATTAAGAACCTATAATGTAACTGTAATGACATTACAATACTTTTGTAATACATCTAAATGGTAGAATTTAAAAATTCATCGAAGTTCAAGTGTAATAGCCTGTTATCTACGAGCTAAACTCAACATAAAATCAAAAGACAGCAAGAAAAAGGGCATTGCATATATGTAAGTTAAGATGAGTTATCTTTATTTCATATTTCCATTGACTGACTTGCATTCGTCTTTTGAAACAGTTTGAGAAAGAGCCTATAGAAACTGTGTTTTCTGTGAGTGACACCAGCAAAGAGCGCCATTATTTAAATTTGTATCTGTTTCTTTTCACTACACATATTTAACGTGCAATCCAAACAAATCACTGAACCCAACTGTTGAAACCTATACTTTTATTTTATATCCTTAAAAAACAAACTGAACGCTTTTACTAAAAAGATATGACTTGCACTTAAAGGTTTTTAACATTACGGGCATATATACACTGGAAATCAAGCAGGCAAATGACGAATGACGAATGTTGAGCTAGATTCATTTAGATATCACATTGAAAGTAACCAGGCTGTTCACATCTAAGACACATTGTAAAAAATCGATTTATTACCACATATGAAATTGGCCCATATCGTATTTGAAAATGTCAGATTTAAAGCACTTTTGGCTGTTCACACGATCATCCAATTAACAGATCTGTGTCACATGTGAGTGAAAAAAATCTGATTTGGGCCACCTTCAGCTGCGGTGTGAACGTAGACAAAGAGTCAACTCGTTTGAACGACTGAAGGTGATGTGATGTTCTTTGTATATTATGTGACTTTCATTAAAGAGCCTTTCATTTAATGTGACCTCCCATTTTAGAAAGAACCGGAGCTTAACAATTTCAACAGTGTTAATTCTTTGCCAAGCCAAATACAAACCATCATGCTTTTTCTAGAATACCATAAGGAAATAGGAAACATGACCATATGAAAATACCTTCACTACAAATGACAAAAAGCCTCTTCCATAAACAAAAAGGATAACTCAAAGAGAGCAAAGTTGAAAGTTCACTTGCTCCGTTCTTCAAAGTGGTGCTAACCACTGCTTCAAGACTGCATTATGTAAGACAGAAAACCATCCTGGGCTGTTTGCAAAGGATACCACTCTCATGCCCCGCTCGATGGGGTCGGTGAGGAGCAAACCTCTAGGTGTATAGATCTTCTCATTCTGTTCCTGGATATACATGCCGATCTTTTTCAGTATCTGTGAGGGTTAGAAAAGAAATAAATGCGAGGAGGACAAATAGAGAAAATAGCTCATAGCTGAGCATGAAAGTCAACTTCTAATCAAAAGTTTTATGTTTGGTCCAGTTCTTAATTGTAGATGATTAATTGGTGCATGTTACTCTGAATGCTTGTTTTCATAAAACATTCTTTATCAAAATAAATTGACATTCTCCACCTCTGAAGCAACTTTTTTGCTGATGTCACCAAGCATGGAAGTGAAGGTTTGGCAGGTCAACTTTGGCAGTTATACCCTTACTGGTAGATACCATAACAACATGATCATCAGCATAGGAAATCAACATATTGCTTCCAAATGTTCATGTACCCTGTAATTGACTGAGAAGTGGTTTGGGTTAGGGGGGACCGTTAATTAAATATTAGTTTCTGTTGACTGTATTACATAGTTTAACACTAAAAATAACTCTAATTTGCTTTTGGCGAAACTCTGTGGAGCTTTCACCTAAAAACTGGAGATCTTATTTGCCTGTACGTTCGACAACACTTCCAGCTTTGGCCACTGGGGTAGTGATTAGAATTTTAGTGTAAACAGATCGATTTCATCTGTGTCCCTTTTTCGACCAACTGTCGCCAAATTCATATTGCAATCAGTCTGGCTATAACTACACCATTATGTGTGCAAAAAGCATGCTTCTTCATTGACAGACATTTTACAGTGACCATGTGTTGATGAATGTGAAAAATGAGATTGTTTGCAATTAATATATAAATCACATTTTTTTTTATTATACAGTATTAGAGTAAAGGTTTCAATCAGTAGCCCTCTTACTTTTTTAACATCTCCCTTCCAACCACCTGGCTCCATTCTGGTGTGTCCCATCCCCCCAAAAAATTCTGGCACAATAATCTGTTTCATTTGGAAATATGTCAGATTATTTAAGTAAAATGGCTTATGAACATTAATCACCCAATTCATTATTTTGCTGTAGCTAACTTACCATACAATCTTAATGGTGTTCAGTATGAGCGTTTGCCTGTAGACTACAGAGTTACACTCCTGTGCAGTATATTGCCAGGGCCATTTTTGACAACAGCAGATATGAGTTTATTTAGATTATTTTGATAACCCTTGAAACACGCTGCCTGTGTTTTTCAACCCCAGCGGGGTGAAACTGTGCATCACTTCTTCACTTTGCTTTCACACTCTACAAGGTGTGAAATAGGATGAGATGTTTGTGAGAGGGGCAAGAAAACCGATCTGTTCAGAGTTTAGCGGCCATGAACAAACTTCAGAATTATCTACAGTATCTATCTATATAAATACATATCAATATAAATAAATAAAAATGTATACAATTATATTTTTCAAACTATCAACCATATAGAGCTGGTGCTCTTTTTGCCATTTTATCTGGTCCTTTTCGTATCTATAATGCAGAAATAGTAAGAGTACTGTGGTATGGTAGTATCCCGTTGCAAAATGAGCCACTGTGTTGCACTTTCTTTTCTTTTTTTTTTTTTTTTTTGTAAGTGATAGTACTGGATAGGTAAGTTAGCCTATACAGCACAATAAATACAAATGGAAAGTGAATGAGAAAAAATACTTCTGGAACCAAGGCCACATAAAGACACATTATGTCAAATTTAACAGTACCCTTGCATACACCGCACTGTAAATGACCTCAAAGCTAAAAGACATGGACTTAAAGCTACATAACTCCAAATATATTTTTGACAGACTTTTTTTTAGAGGTGCACTCTATTTGCATGCCACATTATTGATGCCTGTATGTGTGCATTAATAACAAATGTATGTCTTCATTTCTTAGATTTCGTTTTTTTATTATAAAATTGTATTGAAACCAAAGGTTGAGAACGGCTGCTCTACAGAAGGAAAGGTTATTGCGTTATATACGGTCTTAAGCCTTGACGTGTGACATGGTGCAGCTAACTTTAAATCTTTGTTTTCGCTGCCCTGACTTGTGTGTGCAATCAATCGTCTTTGATGAAGAAGATGCTTATCTAGCTGTAGCCTGCGGGGTGAGGGAACTCATCCATGTCCACTCATGTGTGGCCTCCTGTCAGCTGGAGCGGCAAACAAAGATGCACATCTTGGGTGGGTGCAGTTTATCAGAGTTTGCCATTTAGGTGGGCATATTTACAATCTAGAGTTTACAAACAACTCTCTGCAAAGACCTGATGCAGGGGCGTCCTTCATTTGATTTGTTTGAGGGGGCACCAGTGGCGAACCTGCCCTGGCTCACTTGGTCCCCTAAGATAAACAAATAAATAAATAAATGAAAAATATGCTAATCTGGTAATGCTAAAACTATGTGTAGTAGGCTACTATATGCATGTTCATAAATGGAGGCAATTAAAACATATATAAAGAATTATCATAAAAACAAATTAGGAACTTTATGTTTTCATTTTGTGTGCAAGCGGAGCTATGTTCATGTCCTGACCTGGTATACAATTTTTGAAAACCAAGCAAAATTGCAGCTTGATAGCCAGCGATCACAATACACATCAGTTGTATGCAAAAGCAGGCCATTTTACTGGTTATCTCCTTTTGTTTTTTCTGTAAAACATAGTTAGAAATTAAGATTATTAGAAATTGAGTATGGATGTAAATGACCAACTGCCATTTTATTTTCTGCATGTCTTTACTTCTGAAAATGTATTTCATTATATGGTTTAAGATGCTAGTCTACATGTAACATACTCCAAGGCAAGCAATGTACTTCAAGGCTACATGCACACTTGAGCTCTCTAGCGACATCTGTTTTTGAAACATAACATTTTAAGCAACTTGCGGAGGAACATTGCACATGAGATGTGGTTCGGCACTGTTCTCCTGGCAGATGAATCTCATGGTTTGAGGTCACCTGCTTTGTCTGTGGTCACTCTGGGTCAGAGATATTTACCTACAGATCTATATTACCTACAGATCAGATGTCATTGTGTGCCATTTTCATGTTGATATTATGTTGTTTGTTTAAACATTTATAACCAATATATAACTTGCTTTGAGAAAGATAACACTCTTATTTAAATTGTTTAATAGAATTATTCAAGTGTCTTAATTCTCTACACAATACATATTAATGTTTGTATTGTACTACACATTAAATTGTGATCACTATATTTTTATAGTACTATATAAAGCCTCAGTGGATAATGTAAGTGAACTGTAATACTACAATAGTAGTTCTATGCATACCATATGACTTTAATATAAAAAAACTCAAAATGATGATTCAGTAATGATGGATATGAAATATACTTTATTGAACTTGAAAATTATATGCAGAAATATGCAATATAACAATTACAATAATAAAGGTTTAATTGTTTCTTTGTAAGTTTTAATAGAGAGAGATGGCTGAACTTCTATCAGAGGCTATAGAGCAAGCACAATTAATACATAACTACAGTCTTGGTTAAAATAATATTACTATGGCTATTTATTGCGAGGGAACCCAAAATAATTGAGACAGAACACAACACTTGTTGTGAGGGAATTCCCACCCTTTCCTCAAACAAAATTATTTTTTGCAGTGTTTTGCACGACATGAGAGTGGGTAAATGATTTAAGGGTGAATTAAGCCTTTAAAGCAAATTATTTCTAGAATGTGCAACTTGATTGGCTGACCACAGTTAGCAGAGTTGCATAGTAATGAAGTACAAATTCTTTGTTACTGTACTTAAGTACAGTTTTTGAATAGTTGTACTTTACTTGAGTATACATATTTCTGTTGATTTTCACTTTTACTTCACTACATTTTATAGAGAAATGTAATTTTACTTCTCCCGACCCTTTTTGTTATTTTTAGACTGAACGCAGCAAAGCAACAGTTTGTTGCTATGTTGTTGCTTTGCTGTTGCTATGTTGTTCTCGATGTTAGTAGCACATTGCTATGCAGTTGCTAGGGTGGTTGGTTGCCAGGTGGTTGTTTACTGGCCCACAAGTCTCTAATCTGGTCATTAAATAGGGCTCATTCTAAATATCACCCTCCTTCCATGTTTCAATTTGTTATGGACTGTTTTTCTTCATATGTCAATCATATGTCAAATCCACACCTGTTTAGCACATAACCTGTATAAAGAGTATTTCAGTCCAGTTATGTTGCAGTTTATGCTGCATTTAAGTCCTCCTGGGAAGTTTGTACTTATGAGTTCAGAAGTCGTAATTGCGATGCTATGTGCTTTCAAGTGATTTTTAGTAGGAAAGAATAGGCCAATTTTTCAAAAAAGAATTTTTCTTTTTTCTTTTTTTTTCTTCTTCACTTTTTCAGCAACAATGCAACAAAATTAAAGGGATAATTCACCCCCCAAAAATGAAAATTCTCTCATTATTTACTCACCCACATATCTCAGGTGTGTATGACTTTCTTTCTTTAACAGAACACATTTGTAGAAAAAAAATATCTTAGCTCAGCAGGTCCTTAAAATGCAAATTAATTGAGATTTCTCTTTTGAAGATCCAGAAATCACAGACAGTCAGAATAAACATCATCCATATGACATCAGCTGTTAAATTAATGTCTTCTAATGTGACATGATCGCTTTTGGTGCAAAAATTAAACATATTTAAGCTGGAAGAGCAGCGCTGTTTACATGCGAAAAGGAGGAACGCTGTACAGCTTGATTGGCTTTGGTTTAGATCTGTATTTATCTGTTTCTTTACTCACAATGGTGTGTTTGTGTGTTTATACTGGATGTCTCATCCAAATGGAGAACATGAGATTACATCGGTATAATGGCAACATGAGTACATCATGAGAGACCACTTGGACTAAACCCTCTCATGAAGCTTAACCTCATGTTTGATCATAGTTAAAAAGTATTTAAACATTGATCTTTTTAAAGCCAAAAGTGATCGTATCGACAATGTCATTGCTACATGGAGAGGGTTCCCTCATGGGGGCTGCCATGTTGAGATCTCATGCCCAGCTGAATACTACTTGCTCAATCTCAGTAGCCACCCCGTTATTGGACACTTTCACACTTGATTAAAATAATCATGGTTTACTGAAATTAGTGAATATCTGCAACGTCCTTTGTAACTAAAAACTATTGATTATGAATGATACTGCATTCACACAGCTAGGTGTCACTGTAACTCAAAAATGACAAACAAAAGAGTTACTGAGTGCACCTTTAAGTATGATGAATGGATACATTATGCAACATTGGCTGTTAGACATGTGAAGGGGATATTTCATCTTACAGCATCATAGAGAAACACTTTCCCCCTACAATACTTAATTATAAATTTAATAATCAAAGATGCCAATTATTCTTTTGTAAATTGCACTTTAAATAAACTTGGTTAAAAATCAGTGGGCATTGTGCTGACCTGATGTGACCTTAAATTCAACATCATCATTTTTCAAACATGCTAAAGCATGAAGATAAATGTGGAACAAGAAACAGAGGACTGGCAGGCACTTTCAACTTTACGTGTTTTATCTCAGTTGGAGCACACCTGTGAAGATTAATTAGTTGCCTTTTGGAAGTGTACCACAGCACAGAATGCCATGTTATGATTCGGTCAGATATGCCTACAGGAGAACAGGTGCACACATGAAGGAAACCATTGTCTACGTACGGCATATCCAGGCATATCAAACCTTATCTCAACTTCGTTTGACTGCTATTCCAAAATGATTTCCATCTGCTACTCTGAATGTGTGTGGTCAGATTTCGAATGGGCTGGCACATCAGAATGCACTTTCTAATGTTTAGATTCTTTGAGAATTCTTGGGTGACCAGGTCTGAATGATCATCTTTGAACATCAAAGCTATCCATGGGCCAGAATCTGTTCTCAAGCACAGATCTCAGAACTGACTTTGTGATGAATGTTTACGGTTTTGTAAATGAATCAAGAGAAGACTTTATCTCAGTACCTTTTCATAGCGTGTCTCCATGCACAGGAAGATGATGTAGGCTGTAGCACAAGCCAGACAGCCTTCCAAGCAGGACTGGCCACCAATCTTTTCAGCTTCTGCATAATAGCTGTTGAGTGTCTTCACAGTTTCCTCGAACAGGCTCCTCTCAATCTGCACACAATAGACAGTTACAACAATGTGAGTCTTTTACACTAACAGATTAAAAGAAATACTTTCACTCTGAAGCAAGGCCATCACTTACTGTAAATTCACAGGGCCCAGGACAATATTCTATGGGTGTTTTATAGTCTAATCTACATATTCAGACTGCTTGAGTTGCACTTAATTTGCATAATTTGACTTGAGACTTAAAGGGATTGTTCACTCAAAAATTTCAAATTTCTCATGCCATCCCAGATGTGTATAACTGTCTATCTGCTGCATAACACAAATTAGGATTTTTAGAAGAATATTTCAGCTCTGTAGGTCTTAAATATTGATCTGTTTCTTACCCACATCTATCATATCGTGTCTGAAGATATGGATTTAACCACTGGAGTCACATGGATTACTTTTCTTCTCCCTTTGTGTGGATTTGGCACCTATTCACTTACATTGTGTGGACCAACAGATCTGAAATATTCCTCTATAAATCTTAATTTATTTTTTGCAGAAGAAAGTCATATACATATGGGATGCCAGGAGGGTGAGTAAATCATGAGAGAATTTTCAATTTTGTGTAAACTATCCCTTTAAACTCCAAATTAAAGTTTCATACAAGAAGAAATATTTCCTCTGAATATTGCAACACTTTTCAGATACTGTACAGGGGAGCCTCTCAAGCACTTTCTGTTGATTTCTCCTGTGAAAATGTGGGTCTGCACACTTTTTCTAGGAAATCCCTAGAAATACAATACAACATTTTTCAAATATATGAAATGAATCACTCTGAAACAGGGTTTAGAAAACTAAACTGCAGTAAATAAACAGTGTTACTAAATAGATTTAGTTTACGAAAGCAGGGTTGTGCAAAATTTTGAATTTCAGAATTAACTCCCTTTCAGATCATGAGTTGAAATTTATATTGAATTGGTCACACCCCACAGGAAGTGGAATGTGTTGCAATTCAAAGAAATTCAACATAGTCACACTACACAATTTAATCAGTACAAGACACATTTTGTGATAAATAATTATGTTAGTATTTTTTACAAAGTATACCTATTTATTCCCTAATTCGTAAATTTACTTTAACTTTTAGACAACATTTTCTTTCTAATATAAATAAAAAAAAATTGTTAACATTTTGTTTTTGCTGTACAGCACCAGAAATGGTCCACCACATTGCTTTCAGATAACTTCATTAAATTCGATTCAATATTTCAATCTATTGCTTGTTTAATATATTGAGCAAATTACAGCATTCTTTGAAATTAAATGTGCTTCCACCATAGTCTATAAAATGATAATGTATTAAATATTGTGAAATAAATTAAATGCAAATTTATATAGGATGCATTTTAATCATTGTTACATATAATTCATGCAGTGTTGTGCACCATATTTTCCAAAACATTCCAGATAGAGTCAATGCTGAGTAAACTTGGAGTAACTTCTAAAACTTTTATAACTTTCCAGTAATATAAATAGTAGTATAAATACAAGGGCCTTAAGCCCACCAGTTCAGTTTAGCTCCAGCTGCCTAAGTGGATACATATCTGCATTTTTCTGAGATGGCATCAAGAGGTTGCAAGCATCCGGCAGATGCATTTTGCTATGTCTGCGGCCAATTTATCAAGATAAGAGTGAAAAAGTACTCTGTGGAAGCATCTGCTAAGATGTGTGAGGCCTACAAAGCATATTTCGACATGCCTGTCGTGGATCAAGACAACCCCTGGGCACCTCATTTCACCCGCGAGCACTGAAAAAAAACTCTTGAGGGTAAGATGGACAATTGTTGCTCGGAATATTATGTTATAAAAAGTGTAAATTTTTTAAATTGTAAAAGTTTTTAATTTTAAAATGTTTTACAATTTTCAATGTTATTGAAAAAATATTGCATATAGAAAAATGTTGCGAGAATCTCTTACACATTAGTCAAGGGTGAAATAAATTTATTTTTGTAGGATAGTACAGAGGGGAAAAGAGAGCCATGAAGTTCGCTATCCGAAGAATTTTGCGGGAGCCCACTGACGACTCAAGCAACTGCTACTTCTGCATGGTGGACCCTTCCAAACATCGGACTGGCAAGAATGCACCTGCTATCACGTATCCGGACCTTCCTTCATCCATCGCCCTGGTGCCACACTACCACAAGCTCACCGTACCCACTCCTCCAGAGAGTCGTCTTTAGAAGAGAGCAGAAAGTCAGAGAGCGAGGAAGACGTTGTAGATCCAGATGACAATTTCAGATGTGGAGCTGAGGAGAGAAACCCATACTACCTCAACCAAAAAGACCTCAATGACTTGATTAGAGATCTTGGTCTCACCACCAAGTCCAATGACGAGCTTTTGAAGTCTAGGTTCAGTGGAGCTTGTTGGATGAAAGTGTGCAAGTCGCAGCTCAGAGGAAGCATCACCAACCTTTTTCCAGCTTCTTCACCCGTCAAGATGGGCTCTGCTTCTGCCACAATGTGACCAGTCTGTTCGAGGCAATCGGAATGGCCTGTAACCAGAATGAGTGGCTCCTCTTCATTGACAGCTCATCCAGGAGCCTCAAAGACGTGCTGCTCTATAATGGCAAAAAGTACCCGTCTCTTCCCTGGCTCACTGAATTACAACAGCATCAAGACCTTGCTGGACACCTTGAACTATGATGAATACATTTGGGGGCAGATTCGTGAAAGTGATTTACAGTATAATCGTAAATATCGGAAAAACTACTCTAAATCTTTTGTAGTCATTTTTGTATTACTTTAGTATAAAAACATGTTCATTTGGATTCATATGTTGTTTTTTTTCTGACTTTATGTGATCGAAAAGACACAAATTTGCCCATTTTCTCATTGGAAATTGGTAAATTTTTAATTATCACTGTCCTGGTCACAAAAGCAACGTTTGTGGGGAATAATAGCCATTTTCTATACTTTTGAGGCATAAGCAATTCCCAGGAACACAGATTGTGTTACATAGTGTAATCAAGTAAATCTTTCAAAGTTTTTTCAGAATTGTTTACTTAATATGAAAAGAGTCTTTACAATGAAATGTTTCTGGAAATACCCCATTTGTCATGCATATGATAATATGTTTCATGGTATACTGAAAAATCGAATGTTTTATTAAGAAGTTAAGAAAATAGTCATATGAATTTATTTGAATTTTATTCCATTTGAATTCTACTTCCTTAAATTCAAATTCAAATTGCAACTCTACATCTTCTTTGATAACTCAATTCAAATTAAATCCAAATTTCAGGAACTGATCTGAAATGTGTTGGCATTCTTCATTCAATTTTGAATGGTGCACAACCCTGCTTGAAAGTTAGAATATGTTTACTTTTATTTCAAAAGATCAAGGACAATTTGAAAAAACTTTACATAATATGACCCCTTTATATTAAGGCATTCAAAAGTTTACAAGGATGAGCAATGCCTCTTGGGATGCGCAACAACATAAACAATGGTTATTTGATACATCAGTTGCCCCCTACCCTCTCGTGCACTACACACAATACAACAAATACACACACATGTTTTGCATTCCTCAATTCTCTCTGTATTTGTTTTTTGTGCTTAATATGTATGGGCAGGATGGAGCATTTTTGTCGCTGTCAGACAGTGCCTGCAGTCAGTGAATGCTCTTGTGTTGTGATCACCTCTGTGGGTCTGACTCAGGAGGAAGAAACCCACCCTGCTGTCCAGCTCTGCTGGGAATTTGGTCTGGAATTTGCAGATGGTGCCGTCATTGTAGTCTCTCTGGACAAAGACCTTGGTGGCCAGAGACGCACTGTGACGCAGCTCCTGGAGGTTGTGGAACTACAAGTAGAAACAAAATACATATTCAAAAAAGATGGCAGACTGATGATACACAGAAATGGTTAAAGGTTTTTAATTAAATCATTACTAACCAAATGTAATTACACAAGTAACTGTTTTCAAAAAGGTTTCCCCCATCTGCCATTGGTCCCACCCCAATCTCACACGTTTGGATGAACCAATGTTGCTCAATAAAACAGAGTAATGTGTGAGCCACAGAGCCACAGTTTTCACTCTTTTCAGGGGAATCATGGAAAAATAGATTTTTGCACCTTGAAATTGTTATATAAGTTACCTAATAATTTGACTTATTTTGTGTCACATAAGTCAGTGCTTTATGGTTTCTAACTCTTCCTTAACACACAGAAAGCCCACAATACAAAGTGACAGAGCTTGGCTCTTTATCAAGGGTTTCTCAAAATGAAAAATGGACAGAGGCTTATAAAGCAATAATATTTTAAAATATGATGGAATATATATGTGTATAAAACATGGGCCTGAAAGAAGAATGGTAAATGGTATCAATCAAAGAAAGGAAAAGAAAGAGTGAGTTTTATGTGCTAAAACCATCTTCACCAGTTCTGGAAATATCATGAAATAGATTAAGAGAGCCAACAACATCTGCGGGACAGAATGAGACTTGATACATCCAATAGGACACACTTTCAGCCATAATTACCATTTGCTTTGTCTTTTTTTCTCCTGATTTTGTTATAGACAATACAGTCGGATGGAAATATTCCAGCACTCAGTCACTCCACTGACAGTGGCTGCAGGCAAAAATAAGCTTAATAAATTTAATTTTCAAATAAAAATAACTAAATGAATTAAGAACAGATTTTCTTCAGATTGTGGATTCTGAAGCTGTCTGTCAGAGCATGCTATATCAACTACCATCTATTGTAAAATCTGGGTCTGCACTTATGTAGCGCCTTTTTAACCATAGCAGTATTCAAAATGCTTTACACTGTGTCTCATACACACACACACACACACACACACTCACACACTCACACACACACTCCAATAATGGCAAAGCTGCCACGCAAGGCGCTAGCCTGTCATTGGGAGCAAATTGGGGTTCAGTGTCTTGCCCAAGGACACTTCGGCATGTGGAGTCATGTGGGCTGGGAATCAAACCACCAACCCTGTGATTAGTGGACAACCCACTCTACCACCTGAGCCACAGCCGCCCCAAATGGATAAAGTTGCTCTGGACAAAAGCATCTGATAAATGTCTTAAAGATAAAAAAATATGTATTTCATTCTGATGCTTGTTAAGGCAATTATCCATTAATTACATTTACATTTATATATTTGGCAGACGCTTTTATCCAAAGCGACTTACAGTGCACTTATTACAGGGACAATCCCCCCGGAGCAACCTGGAGTTAAGTGCCTTGCTCAAGGACACAATGGTGGTGGCTGTGGAGATTGAACCAGCAACCTTCTGATTAATAGTTATGTGCTTTAGCCCACTACACCACTACCAATCCCAATTACAATTATTCATATTTATATATTTACTGTTAGGGATTTCAACAAACCTCTAGCCCGAAATATTGAAATCTGTAGTAATCACGCTATTCGTAGACATGAATTCCTCAAATTGTGCAAATTTTCTCTTCTAAACCAACAGCCCTCCCCCACCCCCTTTCTTTATACATTAAAAATAAGTTTGAATAAAACACATAAAGCATAACTATCCTAAACATATGAAATTAATTTGAAAAAAATTATATACAGTATTATGTCTACAACAGAGCCTAACATGATTATAACAGTTATGTTTTTGCGATAGTGTCTTAACTGTATTGCAACAGATATATTTTTATAGAATTTACTGTCATTCTTGACATCTTTAGCACAAGAAAAAAATAAAAATTCAAAGAAAGTCAGAATTAGCAACTGAAGCTTCGATAGGATGGACGTGAACAATAATTTGTCTTTTCTGTTGCCATGAGACACACACAGCATTTGGTTCCCTCCAAATGAGACAAACTTAATTATTCCTGCTCTCCTCTATGGAGGCACCGCTCAGAGAGATTCCAGCACAGGTTGGGGACACTCATAATAACTGTTCTGCTGTCTGAAATCCCCAAGCAGCTGTTGGCATTACTGCTAGAAAGTGTGATCTAGTTCTAGTCATGTGATTAACCACGGTTGGGTTTTTCCCAGAAGATATGGCCAATTATTCAAACTTGGGAGGTCATCTAAACTGTTATCGGTAAGTTTGTGGTTATTATAAGGAGAGTAGTCTTATGTTGCCAGACTTCTGACCATCAGTATAAACTCTGGTCATTTTCAAATGTCTTCTTAGACAGTAAAGGTCTGTCTGACCAACATGAAAAGCAACCAATGAAATATAATTTTGTTAATAATTTAGGGGAGGGTTTATATGAAAATGTTGATACCACAATAATAGACTGCCTTGGAAAATATTCATAAAAAATAATATTAAAATGGAAAATACAGTTCTACTCATGGGTATCTAGTCTACTTGCTACTAAGTGCCTCAAAGAAACCTAGATGCCACTAACCTGGAAACCTGGTCTCATAAAAACATGTTACATTTTTGCAAAATGACTTTAAAATGGTTTGTTGTATGAATCGTACCAGTTTCCTGTTAAAATGAACACTAGATGTACACTAGATGCGCTTTCATTTCACTCAAATTATGAGTAAAAGGGCACATAATCAATTAAACATTTACTTTTTGCCCTGTTTTCCACTTATGGCATCAAAACATTTATACATGTGTTTGAGTGTGATAATACTGCGCAGGAGCTCAACTGAAAGAGTGTTGCACTTGCCATGCACGCAAATAGAAATGTGAGCCGAAAGTGTCCTGCAAGAACCACAAAATGACGTGGTTGGTTCAGCAATTGTGTTTGACCTTACAATTGCTTTTTATGACATTATTGGTTAGGTTTAGTTTTACCTCAATATATCACTAACCTTAAATACTTGCTTTTAGCGCCCTCCAGTGGATATTTCACCTTGGAACTGCCGCAATATGTTTAATGAGCCATATAATATAATTTTGGAAAAATATCAATACAGACATGTTTTGTTTTTTTTTTCTTACGCAAATACAGTGATTAGTCTTTCTTCAAAATCAGTCATTCTATCAATCCCGTAACTTGTACACACAACTTTGTTTCCACTCAGTTGCACAGTGCCAGCCAGTCAGGGGTGCTTTTCCCAAACTGTGATGAAACTCACTGCTTAACTTCCATAGTACAACGCTTTGTTGGAGAAATTAACAAGCTAGTCATGAATGTTTCCCAAAACCGTAGAAACTGTCACACATGCATCCTTCGTATCACATTGGTTCAACAATATAGAGCTGTCTTTAATGATGTATCGCAAGAGATGGAGTAGTTACTTCTGAAAATATTACATTTTAACAGCTCATTTACACGTACACCAGAAAGTCATTTAAAGTTGCTAAAAAATGGCATGCCCTGTGTAGTATGACATATGCATTGCACTGCAACAGTGGGATTACCCTCTACATCAGACTTCAGGGTTCCCCCATGCACTTGAGCACATACGCACATGAATTTAAACTCCACTCATGCATTAACAAACACATGATAGTCATGTTCTTCGACAAACCATGTGATAAAGTGCTTCCTCTTAACAGTCCTTTGTCCCTTAATTGAAATCCCTTAAACAGCTGCATTTTCATTAACACGATGTTTCAGAACAAAGCTTTCTGTGAAACCACGGAATGATCAGTTTTCATAAATACATGTAAACATGTTCAAAGTGTTGACAGAATTAAAGATATACACAGAATAAAAGATACAGAAGCCTCAGCAAAGTGAAATTATATCCACACAGAAAATTTACAAGGAACTATGCTTCTAACCACAGGTAAAGAAACATCAAATCATTGAACTATGTTGGTAAGGATGGAACTTGCGTCCATAATTGGCTAACAATGGTTTTGGGAAACGCCCCCTAGATTGGAACTCTTCATTTCTGCCAGTTATTTTGACATTTTGTGTGCAATATGCACAATATGATGGGTGGAAAGGTGAGATTATTATTAGAGGAACTATCCATTTTCTTTAAAGCACATGCTGTCAAAGTTAGCATAGCTGTAATTGGTGAGTATGTCTGAAAGGTAGGATAGAGTCACATTTTTGAAGTGAGACCATTAGCATCACCAGCCATCACGACCCTCAGCAGTGAGGTATTTTCAGCCAATTAAAATTCATCAGTTGAGGAAAAGGTTACGCATTTTAATGAAACAGTATGTATGGCAGAAAATCTGAGGATTCAGAGGTTGAATCCAGATGCTGCCAACACCGAGAGGTAGTTCATAAGTAGCTGAGCAGATCTGCAGAGGAAAATTAGGAAGAGAGATGTGTAGCTTCAAGACTTCATAGGCTCTAGAGGCATTTCCTCTCCTTTCCCTCATGAATGTGGAAGATGATTTTAACCAGATGTGACAGAGGCAGAACATTAACAGCACTCAAGTTTCTTCTCACAGAAAAAGGGAAATGCTGAAACCCTTCAGCAACAACTGTAGAAGAGCCAGAAATCACTTTATTGACCATGTCATGAGGGAAGGACTCCAATCAACATAGTGATAGAAAACCTCCATCCTGCCCATGAGTGCTGGAATTTTAGCAGTGTTTTGGACCCATTACACAGAGAAAGAGTAAATCATCTAATTGGCCCTATTTTAACCAGCACATAAAAGACATTAGAAGCATTAAAATGCAATATGATATCAGTTTCAATCATATCAAGTTTGTACTCGATGATGTGCAAACCAGCTGGCAAACATTGCTGAACACAGTTGTCGTACCATAAGATTTTTTTTTTATGTTCATTATCTAGACCCAGAGAAACAACATATCTGACACAGTGTGATTATGTAAATGAGACCAAAAAAAAAATGGGAAGACAAAAAAAACAGATCATTAATATTCCATTTCTATTGTATGTGGTATTATGGGTGAATTGCTCAAGGAAATGTCTGAGTAATTTTATATTTGTTTATTTTACTCATTTATTGATTCATTTTAGTTGTTTTTTCAACAAACATGGGAACATTTTAGGAATATTATTATTATTATTTTTGCATTTTGACCTTAGTTTCATCAAAATAAAATGAATGAATGGCTAAATGCATACATAAATATGCATTTAGCATCAAAACATCATTTTAATAAATCAATATAAAAAATAAATCTAATTCTCATTACTGTAATGCAGAATTAAAAATCATCTTTTTCCATTACATAGTCTACTAACTATTGGGTTATGGGGAAAATGTGCTTAATTTTCAAGAAAATACTTAAACAATGCAATAAACGGGTCGAGCAGAACCAATAACATACAGATGCCATTACAATCAAACACTGCTGATCTTAAATTTAGCACATTTTCTTTTACATGTTAATTAAAAATCAAGAGACAATAAACTCAGCTTGCTGTCACCCCAAGAGACTCATTTGCTCTTAAATATAATCTGTCTGTCTTCTGAAGCTTGTTTATGAGTGAATGATTATCATGCAAAATAGAGTTCTATAAATAAAAAATAGGTAAACATCTAAGTACAGCTCAGGTAAATATAAGTATTTAGTTTGAATGTGCATTAAGCATTCGGTACCATATCACACCAAGTCGTATTTATTTTAAAGTAAAATGACAATAAAAAATTAATAAGAAATAAACCAGCTGGTTTAAAGTAAATGCAAAACTGACTCAGAAACGTGAAGTTAGTTCTAAGAAAAGGTCAAGTTTGCAGATGCCATTTGATTTCACATGTTATTCCCTAATGCAAAGGCTAATTATATAATTCATACTTCTTAAAGTGTGACATAAGTGTATAAATACTTTTTTGAGGGCCACTGTATGGCTATAATCTTTCTTAAAAGGACACTGAGAAGCAAAGCAGTTCATGACAATTCATCACAAGTAGGCTATTCTTGTCCAAGCACCATTTATGAATTGCTAACTTTGCATATTTTTACTAGTTTTATTCAGATTATCAACTTTTAGCTGACCTAAAAAGGCCAGCTAATGTGCCACGTACTTAAAACTGAGAAAATCAAAGCAATTCTGCAGATATTTAAGATTAATTGAGTGTAAACAGTGCATGAATGTCATGCCATTAGAAAATGAAGCAGCTCCTGAAAGGCCAGCATGTTGTTCTCTAACTGCTACCAGATATGCACTTGGCCTCACGGTCGCATTAAACAAATTGCAGGTTGTGTTAGCTGTGACATTTTAAGAGGGTCATTACACAGTAGAGCTGCTTTCTGTCTTGCTATCTCACTGTCCTCCTCTCTTGTCCACTCACTTACTCTGTGTTTCTTCCTTTCTCATAATAAGACCCCAAAATCTTTTCAGCTTTCAGCATTCAGCTTATTACTGTACAACTGTAGCAACAACATTTTGAGCTTTACTGTAATGTGGTCTTATTTTGTTATTCTGTCATGCACATTCTCTTCGCACAGTGGAAATTTAAAATGCAAATTGGGATTACTCAGATTGGAGATCAGAGTTAACAAAAAACAGTTAATTGAAAAAGTCTAGACATGTACTCAAGTAGTATGTATAAATAATTGGGCTTGGACCAGGGTGCAAGTATGTAACCAGAGATGGCTGTGTTGAGTTCTACCAGCCCCTTAAAAACAACAAATCAATGTGGTGATCTTTAAAGTATAAACCCAAAGCAGATCTTCTGTCATCATTTGCTCACCCTATGTCATTCCAGTCCCATTTAATTTTCTTTCTACAATGAAAAAGGATGGAGATCTTTAGCAAGAATGTCCAGGGTTCTGTTTTTCATACAAGAAATGTGAATAGTGATTCATAATGCTCCAAAATTAACAAAACGTATACATATATTTTTTTAAACTGTTGGCTGATGAACTGTAAGTCTTTTTAAGTTGTTTACTGATAATCTTCCCTTCAACTGTACGTTAGCTCTAAAACTTCATTAGTGGTTGTGTTTTTCAAACTTGCAGCGTAGCGATATGGTAACATGACGTGCAAGAACAAATCACTTGTAACGTGATTCTTAAATTTCATTCTACTCCTCACATAAAGTTATTATTTGGCTTAAAAATACTTTGAGTATAGCACACAAGTCATATAGATTACTTTTATTATACTTTTATAGTACTTTTTGAAGGTTGGCAGTATAAATCACCCTCCACATTCATGATATGGAAAAATTCTTCTTATCCATTATGCTTATTATGTAAAAAAAGACAATAATGCAGGGTCGGAATGACATGAGGGAGAGCAAATTATAACAAAAGCTTCATGGTGAATTATTCCTTTTTTAGTCATTTTGATTCCCCTGAACAAGGGTAAAAAGTACGCTATTAACTTTGGAGTCTCATCGAGACTGATGAATAGCAAGCAACCCTCTAAAGGCCTTCTTATACAGCAGCCCTGTGTAATAAACAGAAACACATCAAACATCACATGTCACAGGGACACAAGAGCTTGCATAACACAGCCTGATCTATTTTCAGAAGTAGTTATTTTAAGAAATAATTGTACTTGATTTGGGGATCTTATTGTCAAGAAACTATAAGATCCATCTAATGAAGCATCAGAAAAACAAACGCAGAGTTAACAAGCACTGAATGCTAGACTGACCAGTGAACCGAAAGAAATGCACTTGGTGCATTCTTAGATCATTCAGATGACTCATTACAACATATTTTAATAAAGACAAGCAGGATGGAGGACAACCAGAGCAAAAGATGCCCAAAGCAACTGTGTGACAGTTATTCTTGTGACAGGAAAAACATTTTCTCTAGTAAACACTGGCTTGGCGAAAGTTAACAATCAGTTTCAATAGGTGCATCCCAGTACAGATAACTAGTTTGCTGAGGAATAGAATTGTTTCCCTAAAAGCATTACAAACAGTGGAATCTTATTGTCTATTCTCACTGGAGGGATTTGCCTGCCTTTTGAATGAATCTGTAATCAAGATGGCTGAGTAAGTAGACAGAAAATGGGTTGCCATGCAATCTATATGGGTATATAAACCATTTATGATGCTATTTGAAAGGAACTGATGATGGATACAGAGAAAAAAAATATTTGTTTGGGAACAGATGCTATTAAAAAAATATCCATGCTCTTATTACATGTCCAATTGAGAATAATGATAAAATAAAAGTGTCTTCATGTTTGGGTGTGTCTCTCCTCATAAGAGATCACTTGATCGATTCTTTCTACATATTTGACATAATTCATGAGTTTGCGTGCGAAGCAATGAATCCAAGAGTGGAAGTGTCCAATAACAAGACATTTAAGATTAAGAGTATTATTCAGCTGGTCATGTTATTCTAAAATAGCAGCCCCCATGAGGGCGCCTCTGGCACATGTAGAATTTAAGAGCTTTTATAAGGTTACTGATAGAGTCCTCGTGTCATGTGAGTGGTCATGATTTATACACGTTTCAAAATGACAATTAATTTCTTTAGAAGTAAAAGTTGTTTAATGGGGAAGTCAGACAGACAGACAGACAGACAGACAGACAGACAGACAGACAGACAGATAGATAGATAGATAGATAGATAGATAGATAGATAGATAGATAGATAGATAGATAGATAGATAGATAGATAGATAGATGGATTCAATAAACACATTCAGTGTGTGAACAGCCCTAGTCTACGGGATTTATTGGATTCACATTATCTGCTATGGGAAGTGTCATATGATCAGTTAGAAAATACATTGCAACCTTACCCAAGTCAGAACAGTCTGAAGGTCTGTACTGAGTTTGGTGAGTGCTGCCTGAAATCTGTATTGACAGTCAAAAATCTTGATTTAGGGGTTTTGAAAAACCATTGACTCATAATATGTATGTTGGTTTTGTCAAGCCAATATAAATGAACACTAGTCCGCCAAGTAGTATCATTACATCACCTAACTCCACGCAGTTTAATGTTGCCAAGCAACGTGGCAAATTGGTGGTTAAATGTGTATTTTAACAATTGTGCCGTCACATCGTTGGTTGTTTTGAAACAGCTTCGGACTCGAATACAATAATATTCTGAACTATACTATTTGTAACCATTTTCCAGTGTGAATTACCCTTATGGCATTCTATCAAAACACGCAGCGTTTCCTCAAAGACATTTCTTTTTTATTAGACTTTTTCTAAAAGTAAAGGCAAGATTGAAACGAGTTTAAAAATGAGTAGTAGTCAATAGCCAATATAGTTTTAATAGTGAGTCCGCGGGTTGTGCGATGGACCTTGATTCAGTCTGTATGTTTGTGTCTCTGTCCAGGGTGCTGAATAATACAACAGTCTGTCTGTTTCACTCACTCAATCTTCATCAAGCCCCGTCTGCTCTTACCACAAGATATTAGTGTTTCGGGATAAAATAAGAACTTTAAGATTACTTCAATGATAAACTCCGTATAATGTCGACGAAATTATTTTAAAGAGAAAACAGCGACTAAATTTCTAAATTGGCTTTTTTTGATCGCGTCTGACTAAAAGCACTAAAAAAGGAAACGTGATGAGATTTCAAACCTACAGCAGGTGTCAAAATAACTTTACAAACCATCGTGAAAAACACGGACCTGCTGTCCGCATGACGCTCATCGTCTCATATGAAGCTCCGATGAATTGTGTGTTAATTCTTACCTCTGTCGCCATGATTTCTGAGACGGTGGAGTATGTGTGGAGGATCTGTCCCGGTGCTGAAATCCGATGTTATTCACTCGTGGGACAGTAAAGGATGGATGAATGCGATGGAGAGGGTGGAGCACGGTCATACTGATAGAGGAGGAGTGACTAGTACAGATGCGCTTCACTTCATGCCTCTAAATACACAGGATTTTCATAAATACTCCCGAGAAAAAGAGAGCAGGACCAGATGAGCATATCACCCCATAAACTGAACTTTAAGTGGTCTCTAAATAATGACACAAATGTTAACTGAAAATGGCTTTTAAATGGCAATTTTATATATATATATATATATATATATATATATATATATATATATATATATATATATATATATATATATAATTGCCATTTAAAAGGCTATGTATGTATATACTGGTGGCTATGTATGTATATACTTATCTTATGGAAATAAATTGGTACTTTTATTCACCAAAGTGGCATTCAACTGATCACAATGTATAGTGAGGATATTAATAATGTGAAAAATTACTATTACTACTTCAAAGAGTTCTCATTAAAAAATTTTCCACATGCAGCAGTGAAAGCTTTGCAGATCCTTGTGATTCTAGCTGTCAGTTTCTCAGGTGACATTTCACCCCACACTTCCTGTAGAACTTGCCATAGATGTGGCTGTCTTGTCGGGCACTTCTCACTTTACAGTCTAGCTGTTCCCACAAATGCTCAATGGGGTTAAGATCCATAACACTCTTTTCCAACTATATGTTGTCCAATGTCTGTGATTCTTTGCCCACTCTAACCTTTTATTTTTGTTTTTCTGTTTCAAAAGTGTCTTTTTCTTTACAATTCTTCCCATAAGGCCGGCATCCCTGAGTCTTCTCTTTACTGTTGTACATGAAACTGGTGTTGAGCGAGTAGGATTCAATGAAGCTGTCAGCTGAGGACATGTGAGGCATCTATTTCTCAAACTAGAGACTCTGATGTACTTATCCTCTTGTTTAGTTGTACATCTGACCTTCCACATGTCTTTCTGTCCATGTTAGAGCCAGTTTTCCTTTGTCTTAGAAGACTGTAGTGTACACTTTTGTATGAAATCTTCAGTTTTTTTGGGCAATTTCAAGCATTGTATAGCCTTCATTCCTCAAAACAATGACTGACTGAGTGAAAATGACTTTTTTTCAAATAGTGATGGTGCTGTTTTTTTACATCAGTAATGTCCTGACTATACTTTGTGATCAGCTGAATGCCACTTTGTACACTGTATATATATATATATATATCTTTAAATTGAAGAAAGTTGAATTAGAATGTAATTAAAGTTTATAACTCTCTATGAGAATATAAAGTAATTAAATATTGTATGCACAGTTTGTAATATTTTTCAGAATGAAAATGATCTATAAATGTGATCATACTACAACATATGTAGTATATCCAGAATTGTATGTAACATGGAAGAATGTGTCACTTTCCAGAATGCTTTAATTTATCTGAATTTTATATATCAATATAATATAAAATAAAGTTAACTGGCAAAATGTGGTGCTGTATGGAAAAAAAATATTTATGCATTCATAATATTTTATACATACTGTTTTAGGGATAAGATTTGCACAATTAGTCAAAATTAATAATGTAATTATACTTTGTTATTACATATGTGGGACTAAGGAAATCCCTCTGTTGTGTGACAACTATTCTTTGAATTATTATATTCCTCTTCCTATATTTTAATTCATATTGTCCTGTGCAGTATTACCTATTTAATTCAAATTCCAGCTTCAGAATGAAATGGAAGCCCAACCTTAAATTTTTAATTCCGCCAAATCCTGATTTACTCTCATAAACATCTGGGTATTGGAGGATGCTCTAAAGTGCTTACTGTAAAGTGATGGAAATGTTAACAATGGGCCATTGACATTGACAGCATTTGACATTGACATTACTTGATGTAGATGCTTCAATAAACATTTAATATTCCATCTGAAATAAATTTATGAAAGAGCTGGCACATTCTGTTTGTTGTTTAAAATATATACATAAATAAACCTTCTCTGCCAATCATTGCGGTGGCTCAGTCTGAGTCATACTTGCATAAAACAGACTGCATTAGTCACAGGAAGGAGCAAAGTCCCTTAAAAATGTATTGATGGTGCTTCTGATGTTTGGATAGGTGCTCCTGGTATTCAACCAGTCTTGTTGGGGTCATATTTTAACCATGACACTTCCTTTTTCATCTCTAATGGTAAACAAAGCAGGAAGCATGCAACTAAATTTAATAGTGTATTGTGTATTGTTTGTCATGAGTATGATTAAAAGGTGAACTACAAAGAGCTAGATAGACAGACAGACAGACATAACAGGAACATTTGTTATTTTTCATCACTGGAACTGAAAAATGGCTAATCTGTATCACATTGGACACAAGACAATACCATCTGCTCCTCTTAACGACTAAAGGCTGTAATAGCTGCGCACCACATAATCATTGCAAAGCAACTTCACCTAATATCCAAACAGCAAAACAATTTGCATTACAGCCCCATGTGAGCTGACATAATGAAAACAGCATAATGCCCAGAGCATGCATGCATGCACACACAAACACATGCACAAACACACACACATGGACACACATTCAGGCATGATATATCCTGAAAAGACAGAGGAAGTGTGTACACTTATCACTGCTGATTTGATAAGACAACACAATGCCTGTGGGAATGTCACAGAAAACAAGGTCATACAGTATTTTAACCAACATGCTAAAACATGTGGGAGTCCTCATGAAGTAAAGCCGCTTAGTTTTATCTACACATTTTGTTAAATAATTTTTCCTCCATTGTCAAATTAAATGACTCCACAGTTATATATAAGTCATTTCCACAGACTGTAGGATGTGGGATTTCATCCTGCCATGTTTTCTATATGAAAATAGAACACATTGGAAAACATGCAGAACTAAGAGCATTTACAAATGGGCTATTGTGTGAAAGGAACTTCAGAGGCAAACCAAGGGAAATGTCCCAAATTCTTTTTATCCGTGTCATAAATGTCTTGTGCAGAGGTAGCATCATGCTTTGGCACAAAAATGTCTGTCTTAAAGGAGGAAACAGGGAAGATTGAGGCTGTTGCACATAGTACATATAAATATTTTTTTTGTTGTCTTTATATAGGGGTGATAAAAATAAAGTGTGTAATATCACTGCACCCATTCACTTACAATGCAAAAATGCAGCTAAAAATAGTACCTAAAGTGCCTAAAAGATTTCTATGGCAAGTGATTAAAGCTGATCTTAAGAACATCAGATTTTTCTTTTTACATAAATTACAGCTCAGATTTATATTAACACACAATGTTTTTTTTTAAATAATTAGTTCTGCCTAATCAAGCTGAATCATTTTGAAGTTTTTCAAAAACTTCTGCATTTGGCCCACCACCAATGTTTAGGTTACATCCTTGCAAAGGACAACCATCAATGTTTCTAAGGAAACTTAACAAAAACAGATTACATTTTTTCTTCATCTGACCTGGAAAAATCTCTGAATCACACTAAAATCTCTAAAGGATCCTCAGGCACATTGAGATGGAGAAATGTCTGTGTGAAAAAGACATATTGCAAAACTTCACAAGCCATGGAACTGTTGACTTTGGTGTGTGAAGTGCATTCTTAAGGTTGTTTCCATTCACTTGGCATGTCGCTTAAGAAATCTGGCATTTTATTGGTAATATTAGACTTGTGTTGAAATATACGTCTAACATTGCTTTGTTGTTGAAGGAACCTAGGAAGACATTAGCGGGACAAAGCACAATCATCGCTCTGTAACAGAATGTTCACCAAATGTCTTTGACTTCTCCCTGAGATCTTGGCCTTCAGTATTTTTGTCAATAACTTCTTACTGAGACTATGGTAAGATTTGAAGCTATGCATTCAAGCTAAGCTATGCATGCATATGGGACTAATGTATGGACTTTTGACCACCGGAAAGTGTCCACATAATTTGTTTTAATTAATTTTAAAGTTATCTATTCTATTCTAATCCTAACAAACATATTTTTGTAGAATGGTTTGCTAGATAAGTGCAATTACATAATTTTTAGATGTAGCTTGAGTGTTCAAATCATTTTGGGGTCACTGTATATTCTTTGCTGTACCATTAACAATAGCTCAATGTACCTTCATTGCTATACAATGTAAGACCACCTATGTTGTAATTATCTAGTTCACAATGTAGTTCAGTGCCTTTGAAAAGGACAATAGTGCTTGATAATGTTGTTTAATAATATTGGAAAAAGTGGTTTGAGCATGTGTTTGAATGTTGCAGATCTTTCCAAACATTATATGTATTGACTTACATTTAAGCAGCTATTTACAAAATTATAGTAATAACTCCAATTTTTTATAATTTTTCCAGAGTGGAAAAACATAGTTTGGAGACCGCAGGACAGTGTGTGGCCAGTCAAATGATGCTGTCCAGTGCATTCCCTGTGTGGTCTCCTTACCACCCTCAAACTAGTTTTTTTTTTTTTTGCTGGGGGGTGGGGTTGGATCCTAAATATTTTGGGCAGATTTTTGATCCAATTTTCTTTTTTTGTGGGGGTGTGTGTGTGTCTCTATGCTTGTGTGCATGGCTGGTCAGGCTCCTTGCCACCACAAATATTCTTCACATAACAGCTGACTTAACAACTGGAGGAGATGTCTGGAATGTGATCAAAATCATGTTCTGTTCCAAGAACACAGGAAATGAGAATTCTGAAAATGCAAAAATTAAATATTATTAACTTGGAATCTTTAGAAAAGAAAAGAAACATTTATTAGAGTCTGTGAGCTTTAAAACACTTGGGTCAAGTAAACTTTGTCTCTTTTTCCCCATGACGTATTGGATATAACAGAAGTTGACAAGGCATGTGGTATTGCTTCATAAAAGTATTTGCTGAAATGATAGACCCATGATATCATATAACTAAGACTATAAATACATTTTATAGAAATGTCATGATACATCGTTTCTCCTGCATTTCTGATTAATGCTCTATTACAGTGACAACACTGCATGGGAACACAAAACAATAACATATAGTCTCAAAACACACAATCATGTGGAAGAGAGAATGAGAGTAAAGTTGTATTTCTTTGATAAATAAGACTTTGCTATCAGAAAGCCAAGTCTGGCAGAAGAGTAGTCTGCTGTCGCCAGGGATCGACTGGGACTAAAAAAGAGCCACGGACCCATGCTGGCCTAATACAAAGTACAAAACTGCCTTCTGTATTAATTGGTTTATTTTGATTTTAACAGCTGGATATCTCTGACATTTAAGGTTTTACAAAGGCAGAAGAATTGGTTAGAAAAATATCTACTTTTTGCCAAATTGAAAGGCAGTAGTTTAATATAATTAACGTCCTCGAATCTGATTGGACGAGAGATGTTCCATGAGCACTGATGGTCTGACATCATCAGCACTCCGACGCTTCACTGTGTGTATCACTCTGCTTGTGTTCATGCCATTTTAAACTAAAGTGTAAGAGCAGTTCAGATCTGTTAAGTTAGTTTTTTTTTTTTACATGTATTTTTTTACATTACATATGTTAGCCAGCAGGTGGAGGCTAAATATATTTTTTATGTGTAATATGAGCCAGTTAGGTGACATGAAGTGAAGTTTACATACAACAGCTCTTTGTGACCACATGTATTACTAATTCTAAAGCTAGGAAATAGCTTTAAACAGTTTTAAACTAACAACTTCAGCATTACGGCTCATCACAGCTGAGAGACACAACAGACTGATTAATTACATGAAAAGCTCTTACATTTAATCAGACACACTGTTTTAAATGGAGGACATTGCGGTTTCTTTAGTGAATGACTCTTACACACTGGCTATCGTGAAATAGGGAGAAATACCCCCACTTGGACCGCTATTTTTCCACTGAGAAAGCTGATCTTCAGAAAGCTGACAGCATCTCTGCTTGGTAGTAGCAATAGGTGATCACACACACTTCGTTTCTCTCTCTCTCTCTCTCTCTCTCTCTCTCTCTCTCTCTCTCTCTCTCTCTCTCTCTCTCTCTCTCTCTCTCTCACTCTCTATCTCTCTCTCTCTCTCTCTCTCTCACACACACACACACACACACACCCACATCCATCCATCCTTGTTTATCCAATAACTTGTTAGAAACAAGCTTTAAAACTCTGTAAAAAGTCAAAATACACATGTTAAAAATAAAATTTCTGAAAAATCCTAAATATCTTATGTGTGTTGTTTCTAAAACAAGAAAAATCTAATTTATCTTGTGTTAAGAATTTATAGGTATTTTTACAGGAAAACAATAAAACACTTATTATCAAGAATATTACTTTTGCCCTAATATCAAAGGTCTTACTAGAAAAAAGAAATTATAATCTAATGTCAATTTTCTTGATAAGAAAATAGTGCCTGGTAACATGTGCATGCATAATGGCTAGAAATACCATTTTAGCTTAGCGTAAAGCTGACAATTTATACAAGGTTTATTTCTATTTCTTCTGCTCCAAACTTACTTCAAACTTACTTCTCTGTCTGCTCGTATGAATGTAAAACATCATAAGAAATAGTTTTACCACTGTTCAAATGCACTTTGAATCTCATCATTTATATGGATAAATGTTTTCCATCTGAAAAGACTAAATATTAAATTAAACAAATGACAATAAAATGCAAAGTTATCTCTTCAGTAATCAAAATACTTTTTGAATGTAACTGTATTAATGTTAATGTACTAATTACCAATGACTTAGTGGAATACAGTTACTTATATTTTGTATTTTAAATACGTAATACTGTACACTTTCCACAAGGTGGGGCGTGCTAAGACTTTATTGTGCATTTGCTGTTCTGCCGGGTTTCGAGCAGCTTCTTGTCTGTTTCTGATTAATCCTAAATGATGACTTCAGTATTCTGTGTCCCTTTGAATACACAGACCACAATTATTTCCACAGTGGAAATTTATGAAAAATCTAAGTCAGTTTTTGTTAAGATTTTCTAATATCACAAGGAATCAAATTTTCCTTGATATTTGGAGATATGAGCAGCCATTGTACTACAGTACTGTATGTAAACAAACTATACATTTGAGAATTCATAACTTCCTCCCCAGTCCAAAAATATTATATTTATTGAAACTAAGCAGTAAAAAAACGGCTTTTTTCATATGTTCACAACTTTTTGACACCAAACAGATGAATGCATTTACACATGATCACATGGCCACCCTCATTTACATGTCAATGGCACATATTCGGTAGTCAGAAATTTGGCCTGCACAGTCATGGTATGGTAAAAAGGAGCAAGTAGGATGGATTTATTCTAAACAGAAATGTAAGTGCATCGTAGTTCTAGCAGGAAGACTAGCAGCTGTACATCATTGCACCATTAGCTGGGTAATTCCCAGCCAATCACATGTAAGCCTTTGCTTTATAAGTCTGCTCACAATCTATCACATTGATGTTTCAGTGTGCTAACACGGCAACATTGTTCTATAGCACTGTCTGACATCGAGTCCAATTCGGCAATTCTGACTAGTTAACATCAAGTATGGACACAGACTTTTTCACTGCTCCTTACCTCTCATCCAGTAGCAGCAATCCTCACGCAACACACGTCTGCAATTTTCTGGTTTCTCAGTGGGATCGTGCTCCATCCTGGAATCATAAAAGACATGTTCCGACCTCTCCGGGCCACAGAAGAACCAGTTCAACATCTCTGGAAGCCCGCCTTTCCTTTCCAAGGACGTCATAATTTCATCTCAACTTCTGCCCACATCAAACCCATGAGGAGTAAACAACCAGCAAACCCTGATCTTCATCCATGTCTCATTCACTTAGGAGATCTCCCTCAATCGAGCCACCGCATCCTCAATTGGTGTGCACAACCCGGCGCGGAAGGTGAGCACTCCTCGCCAAGTCCGTCAAAATCATCGGCTCCGGCAGCAGCTGTTTTCCATCAGAAATAAATTAATATGTTCTTATCATATTCATCAAATGCATTCTGATTTAGTCATGGGTCTAGGCCTTCTGTTGCCATGCTGTCTGTTCATCATAACGCATCCGCATCAATATCAAAAGCCAGTATTTCATGTCAACAGCGCATTCGCTTTCATAGTGCAGGCAATCACACGTTCACAACGTGATCGCATGAGGGTAACTCGGTCAAAGTTCACTCACATGTCATTCACTGTGTTGCATGCCCGAGTGTTCCCCATCGGGGAATTAAGATGGGTCCCTTCACCACTCAGTAAGACATCCCTGTTTTGTTGGTCGCCTACACTCGAATCATGTAGTGGGTGCTTTCTAATATAATTTATCATCCCTATGACCTACTCGTTCGGAAAGACAGATCTCACACTTTGGGCACTCTGAGGGAGCATGGCATCACAGTTTAATATAGCCTTCACTAAAGTCTTGTGAAAGGGTCCTTGGAAAAATAAATGTATTTTGTTCGGTACAACATTTTGAGCAGTGTTCACTACCCGAGTGGGCGCATTAATGCAGATCCGCATTAATGCAGATCCGCAAAACGCAGCGCTTTCTTACTCAATATGTACTTCCACATTCTCATCGGAAACACCACTGGTGTTGCGCACCTCTGACACCTAGCGGCAGGCTCCACACCGCATCATTTAATTACCAGCATAATGCATATTGCCATATGATCAGGTCATACAGGGAGTAATTCTTATTTCATGGCACATTTACGTTTTATAACTCATTCAGGCATCATTAAAGTGCAGAAATTTGTATGGTATGTCTTCATAAATCATCTCTTTGTTCAGACCAAATTTAAATCTATGGGGATCTTCAAGCACTTGGGGCTTTATTACTGTTCCAAATTTCAAAGCTCATGAGTCTAACAGTCATGTCATTACATATGTCACTACATTACTTTTAAGTATCAAAGCATTTCAATATGATGCCATTCACTTTTAATGTGCATGGTCAGGGACATTACATTTTAGTAGCAGGTAAGTAGGTCTGGCAATCATCGGATAAAGCCTGTGCTAAGTCAAGCTCATTATATCATCTTGTTACCTTTTAAAGGAGACCTATTATGCTCCTTTTACAAGATGTAATATAAGTCTCAGGTGTCTCCAGAATGTGTCTGTGAAGTTTCAGCTCAAAATACCCCACAGAACATTTATTATACCACGTTGTAAATGCCTCATTTTGGGCGGAATCAAAAACCTGCTGATTTCGTGTCTCTTTCAATGCAAATGATCTGCTGCTCCCCGCCCCCATTCCGGCAGAGGGCTGTGATTTTACAGCTTGCGCTTCGGACACTACAGCAACAACAAATCTGTACCAATATGACTGACAAAGTAAATACCAGAGTTCAGTCATATCTGTTTGTATATATATGTATATCTGGTCTCCTTGAATACAATGTGATAATGGTACTTTAGCTGCATTAGCCGTGGAATCAGCAAACTAACACAATCGGAAAGGCGATTTAGCAAACATTCACAAAATATAAAGTCCGATACATCTTCAGGATGTAAAGATGGAACCCGAACTGTTGGTACTGATCCATGCTCGAGAATATATATATATTTTTTAAGATTCTGATTTATATTGACACTCATTCACAAAGCACTCCGGTATAAAATGATTTGCAAAAACATGTACATATTTTTGTATGTTACATTACATTTCCTTCAAAACAAAACTTGTCCACTGCGTCTTCAGTGGCTCTGATGCCGGGAGTACATTAAGACTTATGTTCACTTTTACAGCTAACAACAGAACACTTATGATGCTTACGAAGCTGAGACATTATTCTTCTCACTGTATTTGCTCCAGCACGAGGGAAAAAAAAAAATTAAATAAAAATGGGCCACATCTCTTGAATTTCTAGGCATCACGCTCTATTCTCTAAACATGCAAGCTTCCCTGCCTAAAGAAACTTGACAGGATCGGGTCAACTCACACGTCGTTCTCTGGTCAGTTTGGGTCTCATGACGCGATCTCCTGTCCCTATTAGGCCACCTCAATTTTGCCATGCACATAATTCCTCAAGGCCGCTTCTTTGTTTCCCACCTCCTCACACTAGCTCATTCCGTAGACTACCTCTCCTGCATATCAATCGATGATAGCTGCTGCGAATCTCCGGATGACAGGTCCCTTTTCACGGACACGGCTCCCTCCACAGGATTCGGGGTTTACCTCTAGGATCATGGTTCACAGGGAAATGGCCAGACCTTTTTTTTTCTCAATATAGCTTCCTACACTCCATCCTCTCTCTTTGAAATATATCCCATCATCACGGGGTTCACTTTGGACACGCAAACACGTTGTAGTTATGCGACAATTCCACAGTCGTCACTATAATCAATAAAGGCCAGTCCTCCTCGAACCATCGTGTACCTTATGAGATGTATGACATGGTAGAGCATTTCCTGAAACTTCATTATCTCAGCCAGACACATTCCTGGGTTTTTCAATGCAATCTCTGACTCCCTCCCATGTTTCGCAGGAGCTCCACAGACCAAAACAAATAAATAATAATAATTTCCTCACCACCCCTCTCAGACCTCCTGCCAGATTAAGCCCCTCCTTACTACCCCATTTAAATTCCCCTCCAACTCCCATGCAGAAAGGACTTGCCCGGTCCACACTTCTACTCCACCTGGGCACACTATTCCTCCTCCTGCCAATCATGCAGTACTCTATTTTCTGTTCCGATCTCCCAGTGTGTGTGTTCATTTCCTTTTGCTTTCACACAAGGCATCTCAAATGTCCTCCCCTATTCATCACTCCATCCCTAGCTCCCATGTAGCGCCACTGGTTAAAACATTATGGTCTCTCCCCTCATTTCTCTTCAGGGTATTCCTTTCACATCAGAGCAGCTTCTACTGGCGCTCTTTGAGGTATACTGGAATCCACTGTCAAGATGCTTGGGCGCTGATCTTCCTAATCCTACCTAAAATATAGTCGACCTAACCAAAATCACCAAACAAGCTCAACTCTCCATCAGCCATAAGTGGTGGTGGTTGGTGGCTCTCTTCCAGCACATCCTTCCCTACACAGTGATTCAATCCAAGCATGTCCACTGTTCGCAAGGATGGTGCATAACTATGTCTACCCTCCTCGCCAGGGTTTCCATAAGCTCAAGCATGGTTCCTTTGCGTAGGTATTGTACAAGTCAGCCACCCTTGCCGGAAAGCTCAAAATATAATGGGATATCTTTCAACAGGGTATTGCACAACAACATCAACATTATCGTATGGCTTTATGTATGCTGTTCGCCTTGGAAATGATAACCATTAAACAACGGCCGCCCTCGTTCGAGGGCTTGAGCCTCATGGAATATCTTTCTACGAAGGGTATTGCACGCAATGTCGCCATTATCGTATGGCTCTACGCACGTTGTTCATAAAGGGTTTTCATAATCACATGTTGATTTCTTTCAACTAAGGGAATGCACGCAACTGTTCTGAGTACAACTTCAGACCGCCAGGCGGGGCCTACGCCAAAGAGAGATGTTACTTTTCTGTTTTATATTCATCAAATAAATGTCATCTTAAATTTCACACAAGTCTGCGAGTCTTCCTGATAGAAGTACTAATATTAAGAATAAAACTATGTCCATTCCTCACACAAAGCTATTGTATGACTTTAGGATACTTTGCACAAATCATATTGAAAACATTTCAGATACTAAATGTTTTATTTATTTATTGAAGCTCCTTGTCACTGTATGCATTCATTGAACTGAAAAGACCAGTGAAAGCGTTCAGCAAAACATCCTCTTTTTGTTTTCACTGGTTTTGGAACAAGATGAGGTGAAGGTGAGATGACAACATTTGAAAACTATTCCTTTAAAACAGAAGAGTTGTTAATCTAATCTGTATGCCAAAGCTCATTTGAGCATTCTGAATATCTGTTAGAGTCATTTTCAGCATGTGTCTCAGTCACTAGTGGTCTCACCACTGGAGGACAGACACCTCTGTCATGGTAATCTGCCCAAACCCTCAGTAGTATTGGCTCTAGATTGGCTTACCAAGACTTTCTAACAGCCAGTGCACACCATGTTCCTGTTCCTGTCAAGAGTTCAATGCTCCAGAAGTAGTTCACATGTTGCACCATGGAAGAATACCCTCTACAGAACATACCATGAACCAATAAAAAGCTTCTCATAAGTTTCTCTGAGTAACTTGCTCTGAATTCCTGCAAGCCCTCTAAAGAAGGAACATCGATATATAATGTATTTTAAGAACCTCAAAACATTTCAACAGTGAACATGTACATTTATTGTAAAAAAAAAAATGAATCATGGTTGACTGGAAATATCATGGAAGTTCATTCGTCAAAATGTGTGGGAACCCAATCCAGTCATCGTTGCACATTTGGGACAAATAAATCCTGCTCAAAATATGAACCTCAACACAAGTGTAGCGGCAATAACTTAAACTTCTGGTCATCATATGGTAGGGTAGATGGACATGCCCTCCAGGAAGAACCTGCAGACGTGTTTATCCTGAGACAAAAGTGGCAGGTTTCCACCATCCCACTCAGAGCACTGTGGGCAAGGGCAATCTGGCGTGGGAGATATTTACCGCTTTACAAATCAGTGCGTCAGAGACACAGTTCATCCATTCATTGTATTTATGCCAACAGTGACAAAAGGACAACATGACTGAATACAGAGAGTGACTAATTATAGGGCAGACCAAATCATAACATGGCACAGAAGGGTCTGGAGATTGGTCTGTGAGAACAATACCCTCAAGTGGACCAAGAAGCAACTATTCACAAGGTTACCAGCTAACAGTCTGATATAATAGCAAATCTGCACAAGTCTTTGAAAATGTTCTGCATTAAGCTTTGCCTGGATCTACATCAAATCAAATACATGAAGTTGTACTTGCAAAAGCAAGCCTTATTTAGCAATTTATAACAGCAGGGAGTGACTGACGTGCTTAATGTAATGACCCATTGATCTAATTACTTAAGCTTCATTGAATAACACCAGTTTACAGGTACATGCATGATTAGTCAATAATTGTTCTGAATCTCAACTTCATCTCTGTGAGAAATATACTGTATCTAATAAACTGAACAGCATTATTTTGTCTGCTTTTAATCATATACTGTAGTAGTCCATAAAGCTACAGTTTCACTGTAAAGGAAAATAATCTGATGGGCCTACTTCATCAAAAACTACACTATAAACTATTAGATAGAAACCCAATCAGTCTTCTGAGAGAAAGGCTAGCCAGGCTGTTTGAGATAAGTTTAGCCATTATATATTGTACAATGTTACATGTGCTTATTAAAATCTTTATTACTGTAAATCTGTAGAGGCCAGACTATAAATAGATGTATTCATGCATGCAATATGGAAGTTATAACTGTTGTGTTCAAATGCTCAAATTGCCCACATAAAGCCGCTTACCCTGAAGCGACTAACAGACAGCGCCTTATTAATCTCTTTCAGGCTGGAAGAGTTGGAAAAAATAAACACTCATTATTCAAGTACTGTATACAAGTGTTGTAAGTGCTACACTAATATTCCCCAACCAGGGGACTGAAATCACAGCAACATAAACAAAAATCAAAAATACTATGTGTGCATAGCTGAAAGAGAAAAGAGTATTGACAGTTTGAATGAGGAGTTTGTGATCAGTGATTTAACAGCCTTATTTTATGTTTTTGGTCATGCAAACTACACCTATTCAATCAAATCAAATTATTCAGATTATTACAAGGCAAATTAGGCAGAATCCAACATGCACAGGTTGCGTAACATGCCCACATCTTCGAAAAAACCATGAAGAAAAACTATGGCAATACAAGAAAATACAACACAGACAATATTAATATAGATTAATCTGCAATGTGAATAAACATGCCCACAATATAGGGTAACCAATTATAATGTAAGTAACCAAGTAACCAATGTCTAATGTTAAATCTGGGTCCTGAAACAAACCAGTTGTGAAACACTATCTTAACCTTACTGGACTTTTCTTGTCATTTCATTTTATATATATATATATATATATATATATATATATATATATATATATATATATATATATATATTTCCTCAATCTGAGTGGTACAAGACTTTGTGAATTTTCCTAGACTTGAAATCTGAACATAAAAAAAAAAACCAAAATAATAATTGGACTTGATTCCATGAGTCTAAGTCTTCGTAAAATAGTGACACCTTTACTGTTCGCAGTCAACATTGACAGACCATAGGAAATGGAATGGGAGAAACACTGACACGGAGAAATTTTGTGTTTATATTTGTCAAAAACAATAAATAAATCAACCACAATGCAGAACGCTCAAAAATAGAAATGAAGAGGTGGGACTATAAATCATTCAAAACAAACAGACACACACACACACACACAGACACACACACAGACACACACACACACACACACACACACGTTGGTGCAGCTATCCTTATGAGGACTCTCCATAGACATAATGATTTTTATACTGTACAAACTATAGATTCTATCCCCTAAACCTAACCCTCACAAAAAACTTTCTGCATTTTTATATTTTCCAAAAACAGTCGAATGTTTAAGCTATTTGAATTATGGGGACACTAGAAATGTCCTCATAAACCACATTTCTAGCATAATTCCCTTGTAATTACCAGTTTGTAACCTAGAAAAAGTCCTTGTAAACCACCCAAACCCACACACACACACACACACACACACACACACACACACAAACACACACACACACACACACACACACACGTTGGTGCGGCTATCCTTATGAGGATTCTCCATAGACATAATTATTTTTATACTGTACAAACAATAGATTCTATCCCCTAAACCTAACACAATCCCTAAACCTAACCCTCACAAAAACTTTCTGCATTTTTCCATTATGGGGACACCGCCACACACACACACACACACACACACACACACACACACACACACACACCCAGTAGCATGACAGTAGCTCAGCTATTTTTAAAAAGGTATAGATTATCCAGTAATAAGCTATTTCTAATGTGTAGCGATGTAGTGTCACAAAGTGCTACATTTGTCACATTGTATTGCGAACGCAACAATGGAGCCAATTCATTTTAGTTGGTTGGCTCTCTCGGACAGTTCATGGAAATTAACATAAATGATTCACTGTTTCACTTGAGCCCTCCACAGTCTTAAAGGGACTTTGCTGTCTTTGTTGAAGTGACATATTAAGTTAATTGCTCCTGTTTATAGCTAAATTTAGATTCAGCTATATAAAATAAGGTGTTTTCTAGTTTTACTTGTGTATATTAAGTATAAATGTGTGTTCATTTTAATGTTGTCACCCTTTTTGTTTAACACGTATGAAAATGAACCATGGTTTTACTTTAATAATATTGCAGCATTTTTTTTTTGTGGTGCGGGGTCCATGATTTTACTGTAGGAATATTGTAGTAACCATGTAATTTTTACAAGTGTTAAACAAATAGTCACATTCTTGATTCAGATTCATTTCAGCACTCTTTTGAAGGGTTGGAAATAGTGGAATGTTTTGCTTGGATTTTGAATTAAAAAATTGTATACACCACTGATGCAACTAAACAGAGAGGGATCCATCATGTCTATGACACTGTCATAGAAACTGAATGGAAAATACTAAAGCATTAGTGCACTACGTGAAACAGAAATGACACCGTTCAGACTCCAACCCAGCTGTGACAATTGTAGGTTGAAATCTTTAGTAATGAGTACAAAGACAACTTTATTCTTTGCTCTCTCAGTTCATTCCTTATAAAAGGTGTAAGTCATGGTCCATTTACCTAGAGCTGGATCTTACATCATGGATTCTAAACATGGAATCCTTGTGAGAGTTATACAGAGCCAAATCTCCTCCCTGTTCCTGGAACCACTACGTTTATTCACCTAATCAGAACTGAAGCCATTTTGCACACTTTGCATGGTCTGTCTGCACAAGGAGGCTCTGTTAAAGGGACAGGTCACCCAAAAATGAAACTTCTATAATTATTATTCTGTAATTATTTATTGATGTTGTTCCAAAGACTTTCTTTGCTGGAACAAAAACAATTGTTTTAACAGACTGAAATTTTAGATGTTATTCACAGAAAATCCTGATATCCAACCTTGATTTCTTGATCTCTACTTCTATGACATGCATCCTAACAAAATGACTAGCAAACTCTTCAAGATTTCATATTTTGTGTTTCACAGAAGACAGAAGTCTTATGGGTTTGGAACTAAATGAGGGAGAATAAATGAGGATTTTTGGGTGAGCTGTTCCTTTAAAAATTGAAAGGCACTCCAACACTACATGAATGATGGGGGAGGAAGGAATGGAGCAGGAACAGCCAAAATAATAATAACTCCCCCCTGCTCTGGATTAACTTGTCAGACATTCCCTTCCCTTCTCCCTCTCTCCATCTTATGAAGGATCTGCCAACCTCTTGATGCTTTGAAGTCATGTCTGTTTTCCAAACTGTCAGAGCACATCCCACCCTGCTTTGGCCCTTGTCTGCACACAGCAGGCCAAAATCTGTGGGGCCTCATTATGGTGAAATGGTTGATAATCACAACAGTGCGAGTCTAGGGAAATAACACCGGGAAACGAATTGTGATCCTGCAATGTGGGCTGACACGACTATTTCCAACATTCTTGACCATCAACAGACATCCAGAATGAAGATGAGTGTATGTTGTCATCCGTGTACAAGTTACAAAGTAATCAGTTACTGTTATCTAATTACTTTTTTGAAAAATGTTTTTATGAGATAGATTTGACGGATATCTTAAAACGGTATTGGGAAGTTTTGTATCTAATTTTGGTTTTTGTTTTCCAGTTTAAAAGTATTTGTAAGAGTTTTAGAAAGTAACGTAGTAACGTGAATACTTTTTCCGTAGACGTAATCAGAATTAGTCATCTGTAGACTACTTTCTTTGTAATTTTCCCAACACTGGTTGTCAGCTCATATTCTATGCCTAAATGCTCTTCTTTGGCATAATCGTTGCATCTGGAGTCCACACAGTAATCAGTAAGGAAATTAAAACCTCTCTCAGGAGTGCCATCATTCACTGATGTCAAACATGACTCCCCATATTGTAATATGAGTGTACAATTTTTTAGATCTGTTAAACATCTGCTGCAGTGGGGGCCTGGGTGGCTCAGCGAGTATTGACGCTGACTACCACCCCTGGAGTTGCAAGTTCGAATCCAGGTTGTGATGAGTAACTCCAGCCAGGTCTCCTAAGCAACTAGGGAGGGTGTAACCTTCACATGGAGTAACCTTCTCGTGCTCGCTATAATGTGTGGTTCTCGCTCTCTGAGGGGCACGTTGTGAGTTGTGCATGTATGCTGCGGAGAATAGCATGGGCCTCCACACGCTCTACGTCTCCGCGGTAACGCGCTCAACAAGCCACGTGCTAAGATGCACGGATTGAAGGTCTCAGATGCGGAGGCAACTGAGATTTGTCCTCCGCCACCCGGATTGAGGCATGTCACTATGCCACCATGAGGACTTAGAGCACATTGGGAATTGGGCATTCCAAATTGGGGAGAAAATAGGAGAAAAAAAAAACTTCTGCTGCAGCGCAGAACATTTGCTTTTGCAGGAAACAGCAATGTTTCTGGATGAGAAAGTACAATGAAACATGAACAAATGTTATCAGTCAGTTTTGTTTTCAAAAGTCACTGCCAAGATTCCATAGCTGCAGGACTATTCGAGCATCGAATCAAGTTAGTTAATGCTCTCAGAAGCGCTGACTGAGTTTGTGATTTACAGAAGACAAACCCCAGGCCAATTACACAGGACTGGAACGAGAGGCTTCTGTTTAGAGTGAATTGCAAGAAATACTGAATCGCTGAAAATACTGAAATAACTAGATCATAAAAATATGATTTTCTGTGGGTTTACTCTCAATATTTATCTCCTTAGTCTCACTGCGCACTAACCCAAAAGACATTCCTCATGTATGTTTATGCCATCATATAATTCAAGGTGCACTCAGTAATTTTTGTGCTTATGTTGCACTGACACCTATCGGCATACATTCAACATCAAATATAAGAGCAGAACTTCTCACTGAAGAATGCGTGGTGGTGGCGTAGTGGCTAGAGCACAAGGCTGCTAATCAGAAGGTCGCTGGTTCGATCTCCACAGCCACCACCATTGTGTCCTTGAGCAAGGCACTTAACTCCAGGTTGCTCTGGGGGGATTGTCCCTGTAATAAGTGCACTGTAAGTTGCTTTGGATAAAAGCGTCTGCCAAATGCATAAATGTAAATGTAAGAATGCCATTGTAGAAATGCGCTATTCACAGATCACAGGGAAGAGATTTTGCTCGAACTTCATAAGATAACACTACCGGTTACACACTGAAACAATGAAACAATATAACACTGAAAAACTGTAAAACTAAAATTTGGACAACACACATAATTTAGTAAAAAAAAATCTTATTTTTGCACTCTTGATTTTTTTTTTTTTTTTAAACAAGCATGCTTTGTCATAAACATTGGAATTCATAAACATTCCCATGTGTCTGGATAACAAAATTGATTATTATGCTAGAGAAACAAAATGTCAAAATGCTACATTTCATTGTGTTTGACAGCTATTGTATAACATTTTAAATCCCCACAATTTTGAACAATTACCCACTGGAAGTGTAAATGAAGTGCTACAGAAGACACAGGGTTTATTTTGAGCTGGAATATGAATATGAGCCTTTGTTTAAAGACTGCTTAGATATTGACTCTCATGCTTATTGAAGTTCAGTTTTCCTTCTAATGAGTCTTGCTTTTAAACAGAAAGCTTACATAATAACCCTTGGGACGTTTTGGGAAAAGACTGACAGACTGCAGCACCATCATTTTTAATTAACTTTACCATTTTTAAGGAAAAAGTGATTAGTCTTTTGTTACACACCAGAATCTATACTGGAACGACTTAAGAGTAAACTACTCACTTTGGTCTTTCTATTGTAGCTTTGTTTCCAGATGTAAGGATGACATTAGAACAGAGAGAGCTTTAGTACTTCAGAGCTCATATCATGTCATCTGTTGAGATGAAATTGTTCATTATACTAAGAAAACATGCTATGCAAAACTTTCTCCCCAATGGAGAAAAAAAAGCAAATAATAATTATAAAAATGCATTTAAGTTTAACTAAGCTGCAAAAAATATCTTCCATAGTTTCCAGGTTATTTGTCACAAAGGCTATATCTCAGTATCGGTATGATTTGGAGTCAAAAGTCTAATTGTGCAGAATGTGTGTGCTTTAAATGTCATAAATGTTTACAATACATGAACTGTAATTCCTGTTGTCCAAAACAATGTTTTGACATTTTTTAACTTTTGTTGGTTTATGAATAATTTTGTGGTCACATAAAACCTACACCATTAGTTTAGTGGCAAGTGCCTCTGTGGCAACTTGCTCCATTTAGTGTGACAATATGCCCCAACATGTGTTCAATGAAATATATATTTTGTTTCCTGGGTAAAAACAGTAAAAATATTCAAAAACTTTATGCAGCCAAGACTTCAAGGTATGTGGCTGTGCAGAAATAAAATTTAAAAAATAAACCTACCCTGAAATATATATATATATATATATATATATATATATATATATATATATATATATATATATATATATATATATATATATATATATATATATTAATTACTTTATTTATATATTTATGTCAGAATACGCTTCATGTCATTTTTGTCAACTTTTGATAAGCCTACTTTTGAAATGATGGCGAAAGGTGCAATTTGCCCCCAGGATATTGTAGTTACAGCTTCTGCCAGCAGGGGCTGACTGGCCCATGCTAACCAGCCAACTCAGCTCCTCAAGCTCCTCCTGTCCAGTGAATGTGTATGCACATGAACACTTCCATATGGAGCATCCGTGCCTTGGCCTATTAATCTGAAATAGTTGATGCCACAATAATGGATTGCCGTGAAAAAAACTCTTTCAAATGATTGCACAGCAGTGTCAGTCTGTGAGTGATTGTACAGAAAGCACCAATTATATTGAGAAATGAGTGCAGACTTAATGATCAGAATTCATGTCTGTCCCAAAAGCAATAGTTATCAGTGGTGCCCTAGGTGAGATCAGACATTAGCCGCCCCCCACCACACGCCACAAAATTATTATTATAATTTTTTATCTAATAATTTTTTTTATTAGGTATTACTCAAGTTATTATAGAAAGAAAATGTTTTTTTTATAATACACCATCAAATGATAGGCCTATTAAATATAAATCCACTGGTTATTGGTTGATCTTTGCTGTCTCTGAGTTAATCCTTTATCTCTGGATATCGCGTGGCCTTCATGACATTGGGTACTCAATTTAAGGATAAAATTTTATGGACTACGTTTCCGTTCCCACAGGTCAGTGTGAGATCTATTGATAAGGATGCTTCCCAAACATTAACTTGTAGATGATTACAATGTTGGTCACAGTTTCAGCTCTGATGGGGGAGGTGTGTTTGGGTTATATTGCAGTGCTTAAATTGACAGTAATTTTTTTTATGAAGACAGTGATGGAGCTCTAAATTAGGACTCAGTCGGGGTCCTGCTGAGATACAATACATTGACAGAATCCCTCACTCCTCAATGAGAGATTGCATTACAGCTAAAGATCCCAGAGCTGGTCCATTCTGCAAGGAATATTTTTTGAAATATCATCAGATAAGACAGACCTCAGACTTCGCAGTATAGGGATAACCATGTTTTTGTGACCTCAGTGTAGAATCTATTTCAGGCCAGAACCCCAACCATGACACAAAATTAGATCTTTTAGTTATAAAGAAGTGGTTTTCCCCATAATGGAAAATTCTGTCATTTTTTACTCACCCTCATATTTTTCCAAACCCATATAACTTTCTTCAGTGGAACACAAAAGGCATTTTTTTTTTTAAAATAATATATTGGCAACAATTTTCCATATTGAAAATGAATAAGAACTGAGAACTGTCAAGCTCCAAAATTATAAGAAAAAGCACCATAAAAGTACCATTTTTATGATCATTTTATGGTGCAACCCCATTTCTCATACATATATTACATGAAAAAGAATGACCGGGATTTTTTTTGTTCTACAGAAGAAAGTCATAATGGTTTGGAATGATGTGTGGGAGTAAATGATGACAGAATTGTACTTTTTGCGTGAACTATTCCTTTAACAGTCTGTTGACAAAGTACTTTATTTCAAATATGTAGAGCCCAAAACAGAACTAGCTTAAAAGCATGATTCTCTGGGTAATGTCCACTGAAAGTATTTGATTTAGCATTTTTGCAGATCATAAAGTGTGCCTGTGTATTTGCTTTAAATGTTGCTCAGAGGATTAGGCTCTAAAAGTCCATATATCATCTATTGCAGTTGCTGCTCTTGGAAGATGCCGCATTTAAAAGGATCGTTGAAGCACACCATGCCACATATCCTGAAGACAAAATCCATCCTCATTATGGCCCATACGGCCAGCTCAGCAAAGCAAAGGGAAAAATAAAAGAACGTTCACATTTTCATCAATAAGGCATTGTGTCTTTGGAATATTAGCTGTGAGATTGAAGCTCAGAACAGCCATTAGAACAGTCTGGTTTGGTTTGTGTCCAGTTTCCTGCTGGTGTTAGAGAAAAACTACACCCAACGCTGGTCTGGATTCTACAGAGGGTTCTGTGCTCTCTGCAAACATGATTCCACAGCAGCTGTGACTGATCAAATGGTGTATGAAAGCACATTCCGTAATTGTACGTCAGAGTATCTATATTAATGTTTAAGTGGGCTGATCCTGTTGCTCACCCCTGGACTATTTCAAACTAGCTTTTATCATTGGGATAGTCTTTGGAAACAATTGAAGTTTGTGATTTTGTTTGCAGTAACCTTCTCAGCATTGTAACTTGTGCAAAAGTTTTGTCCAGTGAATGAGTATGCACATGAACACTTCCATAAGGAACATCCGTGCCTTGGACTATTTATCTGAAATAGTTGATGCCACAATAATGGATTGCCGTGAAAAAACTCTTTCAAATGATTGCACAGCAGTGTCAGTCAGTGAGTGATTGTACAGAAAGCACCAATTATATTAGAAGAAATTATTGCAGACTTTATGATCAGTATTCATGTCTGTCCCAAAAGCAATAGTTATCAGTGGTGCACTAGGTGAGATCAGACATTAGCCGCCTCCCACCACACCCATCTACTTTAAATTGTACGTAATTTCTGGCACAAAAACAATGGGGATCTCAATTAGGTTCAGATTACTATAACAGGGTGGTATCATTAAATTGAACATATACATTTAAATGAAATACGACTAATATTTTATATTAACTGTTTCAAAATCATAGACAGCTTTAATTTTCAAAATATTTTGCATCAAAATAAGATGACGCAATGACTTATACAGTGCACGTCGGTTTAAGTGAATTGTTTATTTGAACTGATTAATTTACATGAACAGACTACAGTCATAAATTATTAGCTCACCGAAATATTTAAATTCAGTCATTGTTTACTCACCCCTGTGTTGTTATAACCCCATTTGACTTTCTTTTTATTTACACAAAGGGAGAAACACGCAAAAATATTGTACTCAGTGATGTCAAATAATGGCAGTTTATGGTGACCACCACTTCATGCTTCAAAAGGACAAAAAGTATAATTCAAAAGTCTAATAAATTATTCCACGAGACTTCCCATCATCGGTGCGTGGTGTGGCAGAACGTGGACACCCCAGAGAACACTGCCACCCTAGGTGACTGCCTACAATATGTGGTATGCTGGAAAAATATAATAATATTGGTGAATTAAAAAAGGTATTTACAGATTATCCAAATAAATGGAGACAGATAAAACTGTTATAATGTAATCACTTTATTTAGAGTTTAAAATAGAGATACAGTAATTAATGAGTTTCATTCAATTAATGAGTTGTTATATTCAATAAGAGACTATATATATATATATATATATATATATATATATATATATATATATATATATATATATATAGATGATGTTATGTTATGTGTGTGTGTAATTAAGTGTATGTACCTGCATGTCCATGTTGTCACGCGCATGCACAGAAAGAATTCTCGCAATGCGCTTCATTCAAGGGAAAGTGCCACAGAAGAAGCACCACATCTGTGTGTCCCTTCTGTTTAATATTCTGCCTTTTCAGGTATTAATGAACAAAACATACACCATACTTTACCTAATTTTTTAAAACAATATTGATGTATTTCAAGTCTTTAAATGTTGGTTTTAGATCAGTGTTTTACGAGTTAACTATATTCAGGGTTGGGAGTAAAGAAATACTTGTAACGGGATTCCTGGTAACATGTGCACGTAAAATGGCTAGAAATAGCATTTTTGCTTTGCGTAAAGTTGACAATTTACACAAGGTTTATTGCTATTTCTGCTACTCCAAACTTACTTCAGACTTACTTCTCTGTCTACTCGTATGAATGTAACACATCGTAAGAAAGTGTTTCTGTTGAAGCGCTCTTTGAATCTCATCATTTATATGTATAAATGTTTTCCATCTGAAAGGACTAAATATTAAATGAAACAATTGACAATAAAATGCAAAGTAATCTCTTCAGTAATCAAAATACTTTTTGAATGTAACTGTATTCTAATTACCTATTATTTAAATTGTAACTGTAGTGGAATACAGTTACTTATAATTGGTATTTTAAATAAGTAATCCCCAACCCTGAGTACAATAAAATGTTCTTCCATCTTCCTCACACTCGTTTTCTGACTTGTCACACCACAGAGTGTCCTTGTTTCACCTGCTACAGGAACTAGAAACAAAGCAAGGGGATTAAAAAGTGGAAAAAAAAGAAAGGCATCAGAAATACAAAAGAATGAGGGCGAGTCTCTCTCTTAAAGGAAAACAGATGAGATCTTGCAGACCGTTGATCATCTGTAAATTTTCACCAAAAAAAGATGTGTCCAACTTTTGCATTATAGCACTTAACAAAACTTGTATAGAATGAGAACTTCTTCCATCCTGCAGATGCTCTAAACAGCAACACATTTTCTATAATGACAATTCGGAAGGCAATACATCCAAATCAGAACCTTGTAAAATTACATAAAGGGAAGAACTATTTTCCATCCTCAGTTACAGCAGAATCAGCAGGCATGGAGGGGACAAGCGCAGAGTGCAAATAACAGTGATATGTTTTAGAGAACATTTTTTTTAAAATAATGAGATATTTCTCATCTTTCAATTGTTTTACTTCAATTAAAGTTTAGATTTTTGTGAATATTTTGAATGAAAGATCAAAAGGATAAACAATGCAGATTTTGTTTCATAGCCTTCTTTGTTCATATTTACCAAGAGTGCCAATATTTTTGTCCACCACTGTATTGTAGTGTCATCCAAAAATAAACATATTATTTTTTTTTTTCACACGGAAGCATTCACCAATTTACAGCTAAAGGAAATGCCATTTCAAACACACAAAGTGTTGCTGCTAGCTTTATCTTTAGTAACATTTGTTTAACAGTACTAGGGGTGTCAAAATTACATTTCTTTGCATAACATGATCAGACTGCACACAAAAAAAATCATCTATATTAATTCTGGTAACACTACAATAAGGTTCCATTCATTAACATTAGTTAATGCATTAGATGTCTTGAACAAACAATAAACAATATATAATTTTACAGCATTTACTAAGCTTTGTTTATGTTAGTTAATAATTGTTCATTGTTAATTCATGTTAGCTCATAGTGCATTAAATAATGTTAACAAATACAACTTTATTTTAAAATGTTTATATGTTGAAACTAAGGTTAATAAATGCTTAAGTATTGTTAATTGTTATTTCATGTTAATGTTGTGGACTAATGTTAACAAATGGAACCTTACTGTATAGTGTTTCTGAAATTCTCTTATAAAAGTTTACCTCATTGAAAGTCATTGTAATTTATATAATCTGCACACAGAAAAAGAGACCAGAGGAACGTGTAGGTCAGTATCAGTGTGGATATAGTGTATATGGGTTACTGAAGAGTAAATAATTCACATGGTTGGCACTCTTGTGTGTTTGGCAAAGTCAAACTATGAGTCATATGAAAAGAATCTCAAGAAGATTCACGAAGATGGCCTGCCAGGTTCCTTTACATGTCCTTGCATGGGTAACACCATGCAATGGGCAAATGCAAAAAGAGCGAGCAAGCTGGTGATCATTAGAATCAGAGTGAATTCACTAAACAATTGCACCACTATTGTGCGCTTCAATTGACAGTTCACTAACCACCTGAAATCACATTTAATAAGGCAATATCTGTGCTGGTTGTGCTGTGCTATAAGTATTATAAAGACATTGTCATTTTTGTCTGTGTGAACACCCCTCCTTTCTATGTTATTTATTCCAGTTTCACTAGTTGTTCTACAAAACAAAATATACTTAAATTTAAGATTTGTTCCCAGATAACAAGTCTTAAGATCAAACACTATCTTGTGAACTTATATTGGTTTAAGGATGTTCAGATATTTTTACTGGAAAACAGAACAAAAATGCCTAATAAGGACATAAAGAATAAAAGAAGGACAAAAAGATAAAACCAAGTGGTTAGAGAAAGAACTGAGCACCCATATGCAAAAAAAAAACAAGTGTAGGGGTGCATCCCAAACTGCACACTTCTGCACTATTCTATGCCATTTTATAAGTAGTGGAAGCAGTATGTTAACACTGAAAACGCAGCAAAAAGAATATCACGTGTTGAAACGTCACTTCCATCAGCTGTTAAACAGCAAACTCTTCCATGTAGTAAAAAAACATTACGTTTTCCATTGGGGATAATAGTAAACTTTGAAAATTCATACACTACACGGCTGTCTGCATAGCATATTTTGTAAGTGCATAGTGTGTCTTTTGGGACACAGGGAACTCTTCCAAATGTTTTATTTACTGTCTTTGCCTTTTGTTTTCATACATTTTTGAAATGTAGTCACCTTCATACCATTGAATAAAACTTTATGCCCTCTCCATCCCCGGTGTAACAGACCATTATAGCAGCTGAGCCTCAGGCATCCTTGCAGGGTAAACAAGATGATTAAGAAAAACCTCTGGAGGGAATCTGAGTAACGTTTTAAAAACCACACTGTGCAAAAACATTTAGCCAGCGAGACAGTCGAAGAGAGTCTAGAATTGTCTGAATGCCTGTTTTTTTTTTTTTGTCACTGCTTACACTTGCCATGCAAAAGAATGGCAGGGACCTTCCTAATTATTCACGGTTTGGCATAAATCATTAGACACACATGCCAGACTCTAAGATAATGCCAGAGATTTCGCCAGACACAAATTGCCATTTGTTTGCATTTAGTTTACTATTAACATGCACAATCAGCACTCTTGATGATAAAACGATTTGTAGCATATGTACTTCCTAAATATCTTCAACTGCAAATGCCATGCTATTTGGAAACCACAGATAGTAAAACATTAAAAATAATTATAAAAAAGCTAAATGTGAAAAAGAGTAAGATGACAATTGTGTGACTTTTATTATAATACAAACCCAATGGATTAAGCTAAATGACCGTCTCGGTTACGTATGTAACCTCCGTTCCCTGATGGAGGGAACGAGACGTCGTGTCGAAGAAGCGACACTAGGGGTCTCTCTTGAGCGCCGAAAGATACCTCTGATCTATGAAAAAAGGCCAATGAGAGTTGGCGAACAGTATTTGCATACTCCGCCTCTGGATACGGATATAAAGGCAAGAGAAATACGCTCGTTCATTCAGGATTTTTCTGAGGAGCCGGGAGTGTACCGGGCACCTCAACGGCTCGGCTCAGCGACGTGGCCGGGAAGACACGACGTCTCGTTCCCTCCATCAGGGAATGGAGGTTACATACGTAACCGAGACGTTCCCCGTCTGTCGCTCACTTCGACGTCGTGTCGAAGAAGCGACACTAGGGGTCCACTTCAAAACTCGCCATGCGCTGAGCCGTGTACGTGTACTGCTGACACAGGAGCGGGCAGGTATTTGCACGTGCACAAGCGACCAACTGTGTTCAGGCTGCACGTACTCTTCCCCAATGCCCCGAAAAAGCGTCAGCATCCTTTTGGTTACCCAGGGGGGAACAAGGTGACGCTCCCAACTTTGGAACGGGCCAAGCCTGGCTGGGCCTCTTTTCTCTCTATGTTTTCTCGGCATAGAGCAAGAGCAGCCGGGGCCCTTACCGCATCGAGGGAAGGGGGTCTTATTCCTATTCTTTCAGGGGGAAAAACCCTGCGGAGGCCACACCCGCCCAGCAGGGGAGGTAAAGGTGGCAAAATACATCACATGGCCACTTTGGGCATGTGGGAGGAAATGGCGCGGTGGTAGATCCAACCTCGAGGAGGGGGGAGTTGCTACAACACGGCGACCGGAGGGCAGCGAAGGACTGCCTAAGGGAGACGCGGGTCAGCTCGTAAGGTGACCGTACAACGGAAATACACACAGGAGGAGTCCCGTAGGAGGCCTGATCTGTGGAGCACCTATTCCAGTAGGGGTAGCCGGAGGTACCTGTAGTGGACTGGACCAGCATATTCCTCCGCTGAACTGCTGCGGGCCCGAAGGGCTAGGGAGGAATCAACCAGGGACCTAGGTCCTCTGGGACAAAAGCGCACTGTTTTGCCTTGGCAGAGGGAAACGGAGCTGGAACAAGCGGTTCACCCGGTCAGATCGTCAACGTGTACCGAGTTCTACGGGCTAGGACCTGAGAGAACACGGGACGAGACTGACTCAACCCTGAGATCGTAAGGGTGTTAGGTGCTGCCCAGCCCGCAGCTCTGCAAATGTCTGCTAGGGAGGTGCCCCTCGCCAGTGCCCATGAGGATGCCACGCTCCTAGTGGAGTGGGCTCAAACCCGTAAGGGGGGGGCATGGCCTGGGTGTGATAGGCCAACTGAATGGCATCCACCACCCAGTGAGACACCTCTGTTTGGAGACAGCATTCCCATTCTGCTGTCCTCCAAAACAGACAAAGAGCTGCTCAGAGCGCCTGAAGCTCTGGGTGCGTTCCAGGTAGGCACGCAAGGCACGTACCGCACACGACAGTGAGAGGGGCTGGGTCTGCCTCCTCCCGGGGCAGCGCTTGTAGGTTCACTACCTGATCTCCAGAGGGCGTGGTAGGAACCATGGGCACATAGCCCAGTCGAGGTCTTAGGATCACATGAGTATCTGCCGGACCGAGCTCCAGGCAAGTGTCGTTAGTAGGGAACGCTTGCAGGTCCCCGACCCTCTTGATGGAAGTGAGTGCGATCAGCAGGGCCGTCTTTTCAGGAGAGGGCCCTGAGCCAACTGATTCTAGCGACTCGGGGGGGGGGGGATCTCTGAAGACCGGCGAGGACTACCGAGAGATCCCAGGAGGGGAACAGGTTTGGCCGGGAGGGGTTTAACCTCCAGGGCACCTCTTGGGAGCCTGACGATTAAGTCGTGCTTACCCAGAGACTTGCTGTCTACTGGGTCGTGGTGAGCTGCGATAGTGGCAACATACACCTTCAAGGTGGATGGAGACAGCCTCCCCCCCAAACTCTCCTGTAGGAACAGGAGCACAGACCTAACTGCGCACCTCTGTGGGTCTTCTGCCCGGGAAGAACACCAATTCACGAACAGACGCCATTTCAGGGCGTAGAGTTGCCTAGTAGAAGGGGCTCTGGCTTGGTTGAACGTGGCTACGACCGTGGGTGGTAGACCAGCTAGATCTTCCGCATCCCGTTCGGGGGCCAGACGTGGAGGTTCCAAAGGTCTGGGTGCGGATGCCAGAGTGTGCCCCGTCCCTGAGAAAGAAGGTCCTTCCTCAGGGGAATTCGCCAGGGAGGGGCTGTCGCGAGGAGTACAAGGTCCAAGAACCAGGCCCGAGTGGGCCAGTAAGGAGCCACGAGAGTGACTTGCTCCTCGTCCTCCCTGACCTTGCACAGCACCTGTGCAAGAAGGCTCACTGGGAGAATGCGTACTTGCGCAGCCCAGCCGGCCAGCTGTGTGCCAGTGCATCTGCCCTGAGGGGAGCCTCTGAACGGGCGTACCAGAGCGGGCAGTGGGAGGTCTCTCGGGAGGCAGAGGGGTCTACCTGGGCCTTGCCGAACCGTTCCCAAATCAGCTGAACCGAGTGGGGGTGAAGCCTCCACTCTCCACCAGGCAAGCGTTGTCATGACAGCGCGTCCGCTATCACATTGAGGTTGCCGTGGATGTGAGTGGCATGCAGCGACTTGAGTCGGTGCTGGCTCCAAAGGAGGAGACGACGGGTGAGTTGTGACATGTGACGGGAGCGTACGCCGCCTTGGCGATTTATGTACGCGACCGCAGTGGTGCTGTCTGACCTGACTAGGATATGTTCATCCCGAATTAACTGGAGAAACTTCCGCAGGGCCAAAAGGACGGTCAACAACTCGAGGCAGTTGATGTGCCAATGCAGCTGGGCCCCTTTCCAACGGCCTGAGGCTGCATGCCCGTTGCAAACGGCGCTCCAACCCGATCTGGAGGCGTCGGTCATGACCAGGACGCGTCTGGACACCTGCTGTAGGGGCACTCCAGCCCGTAAGAAACAGGGGTCTGTCCAGGGGTTGAATGTCTGACGGCAGGCGGGGGTGATTGTTACCCGGTGCGTGCCGTGGCGCCATGCTCGTCTCGGGACTTGGGTCTGGAGCCAGTGTTGGAGCGGTCTCATATGCATCAACCCCAGCGGCGTGACCGCCGCGGAGGACGCCATATGCCCCAGGAGCCTCTGGAAAAGTTTTAAGGGGACCGCTGTGCCTGGCCTGAAGGCGGTGAGGCAGTTCAACACTGACTGGGCACGCTCGTTGGTGAGACGTGCCGACATTGAGACCGAGTCTAACTCCATCCCGAGAAAAGAGATGCTCTGAACTGGAGTGAGCTGGCTCTTTTCCCAGTTGACCTGAAGCCCCAGACGGCTGAGGTGCCTGAGCACCTGGTCTCTGTGGGCGCATAGTAACTCTCGCGAGTGGGTCAGGATGAGCCAGTCGTCGAGGTAGTTGAGTATGCGGATGCCGGCTTCTCAGAGCGGGGCAAGAGCTGCCTCTGCGACTTTCGTGAAGACGCGAGGGGACAGAGACAGGCCGAAGGGGAGGACTTTGTACTGATACGCCTGGTCCCCGAACGCAAACCGCAGGTAGGGGCGGTGTCGGTGCAGGATGCAGACGTGGAAGTACGCGTCCTTCAGGTCTACCGCTGCGAACCAATCTAGATGCCGGACGCAGGTTAAGCGTGAGCATTTTGAACGGGAGTTTGTGCAACGCTCGGTTGAGAACTCGCAGGTCCAAGATTGGTCGTAAGCCGCCGCTTTTCTTGAGTACGATGAAGTAAGGGCTGTAGAAAACCCTTCTTCATCTTGGTTGGAGGGACAGGCTCTATCGTGTCTTTGGTCAGAAGAGTCGCGATTTCCGCACGCAGGGAGTGGGCGTGTTCGCCATGTACTGCGGAAAAGCGGACGCCCATGAAGGGGGCGAGGGCCTGGCAAACTGAATTGTGTAACCGAGTCGGATGGTCCGGGCCAGCCAGCAAGACGGGTTGGGAAGTGAAAGCCACGCGTCCAACCTCTGCGCTAGGGGCACCAAAGGGACGATTAAATTTGACGTACCCGGCGGGGCTTCGCAGCGGGGTGGAGCAGGTAGGGCAGCGTTGGGCGGCGACAGGGTGACCCGCGGCTGAGGTGCTGAGAAGAGACTCAAGCACTTACCTTCCACCACGAGGGTAGTGAGAGCGGAGGAGCGAAGAAGCCTTAGCTTTGCTCAACTCGTCGTGCACGTCCGGGAAGAAAGGAAGGGGGGGGGGGGGGGGTGGCGTGTCTGTGAGCGGCGCACCCGCCCGCGTGACCGATCAAGTAGCCCGGGAAAGCATAGCGGATCTCCGTGCGTCAGGCTCAGGCTGGGCGGCAGACCCGAAGGTGGCGGCCCAGGCGAGCGATCAGCATCCGATGCCGCTGTAACGCTCTCCGATGCAGCGGTGATGTCATCCAATTCTGAGGCAAGCAAGCGTGCCGGGGAGGCGGGCGGTTCGAGGGGGTTTACCCGGCGAACAGAGCCTGTCATTCCCCAAATCGCCTTCATCGCCCGCGGCGCCTGCGCCGATCCCGTAGGAAGAAGGCGGAGTGCGGGGGGCAGCTGAAGTGGCTTTCTCTCATTACAAAAGAAAGCCGTGCGACCGCAATGCTTAACGGCCATGTTCTCACACTGAGAAGATGAACCATTGGAGAGAATGCTCATCCCGAGCTCAGACGGAAGCAAACAAGCGTGCCGGGGAGGCGGGAGGTTCGAGGGGGTTTACCCTGGCGAACAGAGCCCGTCATTGTCCCCAAATCGTGTTCATCGCCCGCGGCGCCTGGGTCAATCCCCTAGGAAGGAGGCGAGGCGCGGGGGGCGGCTGAAACGGCTTTCTCTCATTACAAAAGAAAGCCACACGACCGCAATGTTGCCATGGCTATCTTCTCGCACTGAGAACATAAACCATTCATAAAACGCTGCCTGCGTGTGATCGCAGCCCAGGCATGCAAGACAGTGTTTTATGACCGAGAGAGGTGGGGAGAAATCACCGCATCCAGAAACTACACAGGGGCGGAAATTACATCTTTATAAAGACGCGTCCTGAAAAGGACGTTCAACGCCGCTGTGTAATGCTCTTTCAGAGAAATAAACTCTTTTACGGAGAGAATCACACTTTCAACTCTTTTAACTCTGCGCTGTCGAATCGCCCAGGGGCAAACTGCACGCCGGCAGTGAAGAGAAAAGCCGCTGTAGTGCGCCGTAAATCCAACAGCAAAGCAGAGCGTCAGAGGATCAGAAGCAGGATCAGTTGTGTTACTCGCAGCTGACTGCATACACACGACCATCGGCTCCTCAGAAAATTACTGAATGAACGAGCGTATTTCTCTCGCCTTTATATCCGTATCCGGAGGCGGAGTATGCAAATACTGTTCGCCAACTCTCATTGGCCTTTTTTCATAGATCAGAGGTATCTTTCGGCGCTCAAGAGAGACCCCTAGTGTCGCTTCTTTGACACGTCGTCGAAGTGAGCGACAGTCGGGGAACTTATTTTACTTACCCAATTGGCAGATTTTTACTTACCAAGTCTAAAGTTAACAAATTTTGTCAGATTTATCTTAAAACAAGTCTTAATATCTTATCCTATTTTGCTTGACAAGTAAATAAATCTTGTTTTAAGAATGTTTAGATAATTGTACAGGAAAACAAGACAAAAATACTTTTTTGCAGTGTACAGAGAGGTGTCAGGAGCACAGCCTCTCCTTCAATGTCAGTAAGACCAAGGAGCTTGTGGTGGACTTCAGGAGATAAAACAGAGAACACAGCACCATCACCATTAATGGAGCACCGGTGGAGAGAGTCAGCAGCTTCAAGTTCCTCTGTGTCCACATTAATGAGGAACTCACATGGTCTGTCCACAATGAGGCTGTTGTGAAGAAGGCTCACCAGTGCCTCTTCTTCCTGAGACGGCTGAGGACGTTTGGAATGAACCACCACAACCTCACACGGTTCTACACCAGCACTGTTGAGAGCATCCTGACTGGCTGCATCACTGCCTGGTACGGCAACAACATCGCCCTTAACTGGAAAGCTCTGCAAAGTTTGGTGTGAACAGCCAGACACATCATCGGAGGTGAGCTTCTCTCTCTCCAGGAGATCTAAACCAGGTAGTGTGTGAGAAAAGCTCAGAGAATCATCAAAGACTCCAGCCACTCGAGTCATGGGCTGCTCTCACTGCTACCATCAGGCAGGCAGTATCGCAGCATCGGAACCCGCACCAGCTGATTTCATGACAGCTTCTTCCCCCAAGCAATCAGACTTTTGAACTCTTGATCTCTCACTATCGATATACATCCGCACTGCACTTTATTAATCTCACACTGGACTGTCATAAATTATATTTTCTCTTAACAACACACTGGCAACTGCCCATCAACTGACAGCTGTGCATTCCATGAGTGCTCCGACTGCCCTGAGAAATATTTACTCTCAGAATATTTCATCAATCTTGAAATGTGTCCCGTATTTCTGTTGGCTGTATAAAAGAACTAGAAATGCCCAATTTTCAAATGAATAATTCTTTTGAGTCCTTTCTTTTCAGTGAATTGGACAAACAGGCTTGCAAAATGGTCTGAATCGGTTTGTGATTCAGTACAATTTGTTCAGACTGCTCTCTCAATGAATCATTTGGAGAAGTTTCACACACAGTAAAACAGTATCGGGATATATACGAATATAGAAAACAAACAGCGCTGCATAGAGTGGAAATTTATCTGCAATCAACTGAAAGAATGTCTTTTTGAGAGGTAACTTTGAGAAACTTCAGCTAGTGCTGTGTCATGTGAACAAGGGGCTGTTCAAACTGATCGTATTTTTGCATCCTCTCGCATTGTTTTTCAATAATTTTCCAAGTAAACATTCGCTAGATGGATGTCTTTTGACAACTGCGTCACATTTCACTGTGTTTTTAGCATCTTTCACGGGAGCACTACATTTATAAATGCTGTAGAGTTGAAAAGTTTTTAGCAGGAAATCGCATCTGGCTGAAAGGTTACCGGAAGAAATGCTTTAACCAATAGTTAGCCTACATGAATGCTACTCATACTCGAGAAAATAAAACAAATGCTTATCTTAAAGTTACCAGAATTGAACGCTTTGGTGTTGTTTTTCTCCGGGGGGAGCATATCCCCGGACCCCACTAAATAAAAGGTTTATTTGTCAGATATCTGTGCGTGCCCTCTGATTAAATCCTGCAGACGCCCATGGCTGAATGTCAACACAACACTTTAGATTTATTTCCACCAATTACATGGGGGGCGGGGCGTGTTACAGTGTATTATTATTATATACAGTCTTCTTATTTTGTGTATACTGTATATTGTGTATATGGTTGAGTGACAATAAAGGGATTTGATTTGATTTAATGCCACTGGGCAAATGCTGCTTTAACTTTCTTGCATCTTGTTTCATCTTGGCAAATTAATAAACACCTTTTACTCTCCATTCTTCTCAGAGAGAATTCTCACTTTCTTAGTGATGCATTGTAAACTGACACGCAGATCTCGCATTCAGAATGGCTTATGAAACATCGCCTTTGGAAATAAACAAATAATGGCATCATCAGAGGTACATTTAAATGGAGGTTTTCATTGAGACAAGAAAGATTTCATCATCACGATCTCGGTAAAGAAGCAGATTTTATCTCTTCAATACAACACACAGCAACAAGTGAATGATTTACTTACTCTTTTACTATAAATTCTGAAGTTAGAAAATGATCTGACATTAGGCGATTATTCTGCTGTACATCTTGTGGTTGTGTGACAGTTTATAAATTTATATCAATAATTTCTGGTTTTATTATCCTTCTATTTATTTAAATTGCGGTCAATGACAGTGGAAACTTAAACATTTGCAAATGCAGCCGCTGCTTACTTCCGTGTTGCAAAATAAGATGGATAGATATTTTAAATCCCTTAACCCTAACCCAACCCCTCAACATAACCACTTTAAATAATATAAAGATGTAAAAGACAGATTAATGAACAGTGACACATTTTGATTCAATATTTAAATTTTTTGATATTTTACAGCTACCAATCTCAGACCAACATAGACATATAGAGGGGAGAGACAGACAGACTGGTGTCTTCGTGTCTGTCACCAGAGAGAGAGAGAGAGAGAGAGAGAGAGAGAGAGAGAGAGAGAGAGAGAGAGAGAGAGAGAGAGAGAGCCTTGTGTTGTGTAATGCTGAAAAGAAGACTGTTTATTGGAGTTACGCTGAAAAGCCGTCTTGTGTTTTGAGTGCTGGTTATATGTGAATAAAACCGAATCAAGTGAACTGTGGAAACCGGTTCCGCTTCCTCCTCTATCTGCCCAACCCGAACCTTTGTGACACCGTTATGATGTCAAATTAGGTAAATACATCAACTGTGTGAACCAAACTTTATGTAAGAATATATACAAATGGATGCCAAAAAATTGTTTGTACTTTTTATGGAGATCAACCTACAAATAGCTTACTTGTAGTTGTCTCTGGATATTAAACTGGGATAAAAGAAAGTATTTTACAAAAATACCTTTAAGAATTGAAACTTTTTTTTTGTTTTGTTTGTTAGTATGTTAGTCAACTGAAGAAGCCTATTCATATATACAGTACAGTATAATGTATATCAGTGTTGTCAAATTTCCGGTATTTTGGAACCAAGTTAGAACTAAAATAAAAAAGATGTAACGATACGTTATTCTACAGTACCGGTAGTACCGAGCACCAATTTAATTTGGTACCCGCACACTTATTACATGACTGCTTTCAAATGCTCACATGTTATTTTAGGATGTGCTTTGCTAACTCTTTTACACTGAAATGCACTAGTAAACAAATTAAAAATGTGAAATGTCCCAGTGTGAATATAAAACTGCAAAAATCTGCAATCTTAATCTGCATAGACCTTTTTCACAGACTGATGACGAGTTTCTGATTTATTTATTAGCGTAAATCATATATATATATATATATATATATATATATATATATATATATATATATATATATATATATATATATATATATATATACTGTATATATATATAATATTTTTTTTTAAATGTGTAAATTTATAAAATTATGCTTTGTGTTATATTACCCTTGAATTAGTTTTTTTTAAAGACGAATTACCACAGCTGTGAGGGGGTGTAACGATCCACACCGTCTTTGGTTTGTGTACCTTTTATTTTAAGTTCTGGCACCTTTTATGTTCCATATTGTTCTTTGTTTATGCACTCTTATTTTAAGTTTTGGCACCTTTTATGTTCCGTATTGCCTTTTGTTTTATGCACTCTTATTTTGAAATTCACTCATGTTCCTGTTTCCCAGTCTTGTCATGTCCTGTTTTCCCTCCATGTCTATGTGTCTGGTTTTCATTGGTTCATTGTTTGATTACTTTATTATCAGTTCTAGTTTTGTCATTGGTTTTAGTTAATTGCCTTACCATCTTGTTTTGAGTTCTGTTTTCCCATTGGCTTTTGTTTCCCCTTTGGTTTAGTATTTAAGCCCTCATGTTCACCTTGTCCTTTGTCGGTTATTGTTAATGTTTGATGCTCTGTTTCTGTAGTTCCTGAATCCTGCCTTGGTCCGTGTTCCTGCCTGTGCCCTCCTTGCAAGACCCCCCGTGTTATTTTCCCCTCGTGGATGTTTCATTTGTTCCTGCGTTAATACTTCCCTTTACTTTGTGACTTTTCAATAAAGCTGTACCTGGATCCTCACTCCCTCGTCTGCCCACTTCGTCACAGGGGGTTTCTGTTACAGCTGCTGAGAGAGTGACCGTAAATATGGCATCTTCTCCCATTTTACTGTCTTAATCCACTTATTTTTTTCCACTTCTAGAAAGTCATTCAAACATAACAGTGGATTTTTTTTTTTTTTATGTTGGTCTTGGGGAAAATGGGTAAATGAAAATATTTGCTGTGACCTCCCATTCACAATGATCCTGCAAACGTTTAGCCTACTTCCGTGTTCCAAAACCCGGAGTGTGAAAAGGGTCTATTCGAGTGGAAGCTGACCGCTCATACACTGGGAACTCCACAGACTATTGGAATAATTTGCATTGTATAAGAGATGACAGAGCATTAATACACCGTGAAGCGTTATTTGTATATAATTTATATATAATTAAATCACATTTTCGCTTTAACAATCACACTGGGCAATGTAGCAAACTGTTTATCAGAAGTTAATCTTCCGTCAAACATACACAACAAAATAAAAGCAGGATTCATAATAAAAACTAAACGCCTGAAATTGAAGAAATTGCAACAGTAATATATTATAACTGTATAGCAGTGGCGAATTCTCAGGGCCAGCAAAGCCTTTTCTGCTGGCCCAACATGCCATATAAATAAATGTTTAATCCTTTCATTATCAATCACCTTGCCTATTTGCCTATGTATTTTAATCGCTTTCCACTCTTAATTAATCTACAAACAAATAGAGAAAAATGAAAAGTTTATCCAGTTAGAATGTATTCCTTTGATGCTTACAAGCAAAGCGTGACAACTGTTTCACAAATCACACCCCCAAAGCCGAGGACGTGAGTCTGAGCTCCACCCCCTCAGACCTTCAGAATTGCCACAGAATCCCTCAACGGCGCAAATGAATGCGCATCTAAATTCAGATTGTCAGATTCATGAGCCAATCAGATTTATTTATTTTTTCTTGGTGGGTGTAATCTTTAGGATATGTCCCGGTCAAGGCCTTCTAGCTGGCCTTGAGTGACGCAATCACGCTTTAACCCAGCCAACACGTTTATGTGGGGCCCATATGGGTTATACATGGGCTACAGGGGTACAGCGTGGGCATGGGCTCAAAATGGGCTTCTTATCTGGGGCCCACTTGGGTCAACTAAGTAGGTCCAACATGGGCAAACCCAGTTGGGCTCCCTATGTGGGCCCTAGTTGGTTCACTAATGGGAAATGAGTACATTTTGGCACTTTAACATGTGACTTCAATCTATTAAAAATCTACAAATGCCAACACAATTGCAATTTTACCCAATTTGCTGCCATTTAAAGGATCAAGACCCTGCGGATACTGTCACAGTGTGGTGCAGGCAGAAGAAGAGGAGTCAAAAGTTCCAATGCATACTTTTACTCACAATAAAATTCAAACACATAGAAGACGGGCAGTACATACAAACACTTAATACAACGGTTGACAGATACAGAAAAAAGGCAGGCACACACACACACACACACACACAGCAATTCCCATCCCCCACGCCGTGTTCGCACCCGCGCCACATTCACTCTCACTCAGTCTGCTGTCATTTTCGGGAAAAGATTCCATGGGGAAATTCTCGCTGTCAGCGTAGTCAAGGTAAGAACTACATTTAAAAAATGAAATGTTAATTCAAATACATTTCAAAACATAATTTTAACCAAATTTGGTTAACATTGTGTTTTGAAAACAAAAGCTTATTGTCACGTTAGAATTTCAGTTAGAATTTCGAATTCCCTCGCGCCATATTTTCCCTTATTTCTGGCGCCATAACCAAATTTGCGATCTGTACGCTATTATAGCAACATTCTTTTTTTTTAATAATTGTTAATACATCAACTGTGTATTATAACAAATTGATTGGAGTAACGTTAGTTGAGACTCCAGCTTTACAATTTTACCACTGTTTTACGATATAAATCCCACAATGGCAGCACTTTCTTAATTTAATGTTATATAAGTTAAAATGTGCACATCAAACACCCAAAATGAAACCAGGACTTATTAATTTTTCGGAGAATTTTGTGATCACAGAACAGCGCCATACCATTTTAGCTTTTATTTTAAAGGTGTGCACATTCAATGAAATATTTGGATTCTCAAATGTTTAATTTTAAATAAATCTTTAATAAATGTCTATTTCGTCACAGAACAACACTGAATTATGAGATCTGAGAAGCTTTAACACCATCTCCCCCATTATGATAATCTTGTTTTTTCTTAGGTTGGCGTGGTGGCAGAAATTGGAGGGAGAACTGTGGATGAAGCCACACGAAGGATGATGGCCTTTCTTTTAGACCACCTGCTATCAAGACAACAATTTTGTTGGTCGCCATGGAAAGCGAGAGTTTGGGGGGCTCAAACTGTTTGAAGTTGTGTATGGTATGTTTACTTGCTGTTTAACATATTAATGTGCAAACAGAGGTTATTCTTTAGAGTTGAGTTCTTCATAAAACAATTTGATTGTATGCATATAATTGTCCATACTTGGACAGAATACCCTGAATTATGACGATATGGACCAGGTATACTGCCAATTCAGTGATAAGTAACTGTTAATTAGTGTTGTAGCAATCACACAACTTATGGTTTATAATAAATAATACAGTTCAAACATTATTAAAGACAAGTGAGGTAATACAAGAAGTACTACAAATAAAATAAGTAAAAATACACAAGTTATAAGCATAGATAAATACAATAAAACAAAAGTTACAAATTAAAGGATTAGTTCACTTTTATAAAAACTTTTGTTGATAATTTACTCACCCCCATGTCATCCAAGATGTCCATGTCTTTCTTTCTTCAGTCGAAAAGAAATTAAGGTTTTGATGAAAACATTCCAGGATTTTTCTCCATATAATGGACTTCACCGGGACCCAAACGGTTCAAGGTCCAAATGACAGTTTCAGTGCAGCTTTAAACGACACCAGGCGATGAATAAGGGTCTTACCTAGCGAAACCATCGTCATTTCAAAAATAAATAAAAAAGTTTAAGTTTTATAAGCACAAATGCTCACCTTGCTCTGTTATGTGATGCGCGTTCGTTCGTGACCTCACATGAATGCGCATCACATAACAGAGCAAGGCGAGCATTTGTGTTTCATCAAAAACCTTAATTTCTTTTCGACTGAAGAAAGAAAGACATGGACATCTTGGATGACATGGGGGTGAGTAAATTATCAGCAAAAGTTTTTTTAAAAGTGAACTAATCCTTTAAGTTAGGTCTAACAGTAGTATTCAGGTACAGAAATGGGGGGATTACTCTGGGTTCGGGCCGAACTCCGAGCTTGAAGCCCTCTCCCTGGACAGCATACCAATATGCATTAATTTTTACCCCCTCTAATTGTATGTAAGTGTGAACTCGTGAAATATTGCTCTGCTCTATTGTTTGTTTGTTTAATAAACCAGCAAAAATTGTGTATGACAGAATATTATATCTGATACCATTTTTGTATTTCCTGAAAAATATCAAGGTGGAGATATCTGCTTTGTTGCAAGGGCTCAAATATGGAATTTAATCTCACTCTAATGCTCTTTATGTATTTTACAGGAAGCTTGAAAAAAAATCCCCTTACAAACCAAATTAACAGAAGAGAGGCTGAAAAGGCAGTGTCAAAGTGGCTAATCGGTGCCAGGGACAGGGGAGGAAACCGTACTGCGAGGGCACGTGGTGGAGAGCAAGATAGGTAAAAGTCTTAAGATATGCATATTTTTATGTGAAAATACAAACTTTAAAAAAGACAAGAATGGTAGTGCAAATCAATGCAAATTCATAGAGTAATCAGCGCTCAAACGCACGCACACATAAAGCTTGCCACTGCACCAGGGCTGTGCACAGACCTTTTGAGGGGCATGTGCTGAAACTGAAAAAGGGCACCCCCCCCCCCCCTCACTTTTCTTTTATATTAAGATTATTTAGTAAAACTAAAAGAAAGAAATGGTCACATCTTCATGACAAATTCAATAACACAAAATAATAGTCTCAAAAGCTTTAGATTTATTTACTATTAATAAAACAACCATAATAATAATAATAATAATATAGATAATATAAAGGGCTAAAGCCCTAAGAAAAACATATTTTACTACATTTATACATGTGAAGATGAGCAGAGAGTATAGAATACTAGGCTATCAAAAATGAGCTAGCGAATACGTGCATATTAACACCCTTGAATTAACCATAATTTAATATTATTGCCAGAACGTGATTAAATGATTTAATGCGGCAATCATAAATCAAAGGAGAAATTTCTTAGAAATATATGTTACCTAGGTGACGAGGATCACTCAGTCAGTTGCAGTTGAGTAAGTTCCAGTACGAAACAGCGCGGGGGTGCACCTGTGCTTATGATTATCATTTTCCGATGGTAAAAAACAAATGATATGTTGTTGTATTACTTATCAATATATTGTTAACATTTTACAAAAGTCAAACTCAAATGCAGTTACGGGGTTTTTGACCAGCGAATGTGTGCAAATGTGCACACATGTCTGTCATTAAAACGGCGCCGGCGGCGCCACATTACTTTCATCAACAGGTTACAAACTAGTTTGTTGTAGCTATATGGGCACTCAGTTTTTCCTGTTGTAGCTAAATACATTTGGCCAAAATCTCATTTTATAAAATATTAAATGCTAGTCTACTGTATGCACAGGCTATTTAAGTGTAGGCTATGTATTGGCTATGACTAGATGACTTCTCTCTCAGGTCCCACATGTCTCAGTCAGACATCAAATAAATAAAAAATGAGCCTTTATAGACATAGTGTTTAGTACTTATTCAAACAACAAGATCTTTGTTTACCCTTGCAAAACTTCGGGTGTCTGCTGAACTTCAGTTCATTCAGTCACGGCGATAGAGGGGGCGGAGTTATCAGGTTTACTGACAGTTTAAGGATCGAACAAGATTTGCACAAGCTCTTTTTAAGAACTTTCAGTGGCTAACATTTGTAAAACAGACCGACAGACATAAAGTGTGACCAATAGCATTGATTTATAATAAAAAATAAATAAATAAAAAACACCAAAATAAAAAGGGCACTTCGGAGTGTATGGGCAAAAAGGGCATGTGCTCTGCACAGGTTGAGCCCCACCTATATAAAAAATAAAAAAAAAGTTGCATAATGGTTTATTCATTTATTTTCTCTTTTCAAAGGGCTGTTGGGAGAGCGACAACAGAGGAGCGAGAAGCTGCACTGTTGTTTTGTTCGTGAAATGCTTAATTTTACAGTTTTCAGATATGCATATATATAATCAATACAAGTTATGCCAAATAAAGTTTGTCAGAAGCTTTAACTTTTTTTCTTTTCTTTTTTTTATATTTGTCTTTTAATAAACTTGTACATGTGCAAGTTCTAATAAAGTATGAACAACTGGTTTCTGTTCATTGAATACCTTTAACATTTTAGTGTAGTTTAGTGGATTACATGTAATGTTTGTATTTAGGGGTTACTGTAAAATAAGGTAACCCAAACAGACAAATATGGTAGCCCATATATATACCCGTTGTGGCCCATAACAGCCCTAGATAAGACCTATCTGGGTCCCATCATCAACCCATGTGGGCAGACTCCTGTAGGCCCTAAATGGGAGCTACTTGGGTTACCCATATGGGCATGATATGGAGCCCATCAAGAGCCCATCATCAACCCATCTGGGCTAACCCATGTGGGTCCTCCATGGAAACTGAGGACAAAATTAGCTGGGTCCCAGTTGGGTAGCCCAGGTGGGCCCCAGATATCAGCCCAAGTGCAACCCCTTTGGGCCCCACATGGGTGTGTTGGCTGGGAAGTGACGTAATTTGAAAGTGAAGGGTGCACGAGCGTCATCACGGCCGCTATCATCATCATCATCATCATCGAGAAAGAGATCCTTATGGATTTAAAAACACAAGATGTTCTGCATGACCTTGTGATTGCTTAATTTATTTAAACAGGAAAGGAGGACTGATTTTCACTTCAAGTAAATTGGTAAGTGCTGTTTGCATAGTTATAGCAACACCAGGAGTTTTCTAAGTGTGAATTAGGCTGCTTGAGAATTTTGAAAACTCGGAAAGTCGGATTTTACAACTTCCTACTAGGAAAAGTGCAATGGCATACATCTTGAATTGAAGTCAGAATTACAACTTGTAGGCTCGTGCAGAAATTCTCAATTCCGATTTCGCCGAGATGTAGGGGCATTAAACACAAACATGTCGAAACTCAGGGATATACACAACATAAGTGATAAACATTCACTTTATTAAGTAATATCAATAAATGAATTTGTTTCCACATTACGTGATATTAAAGCTTGTTTAACAAATGCCTGCAGAAACAAATGTATAAAACATTATAATCTCTTTTGATAATCGTACACATGAAGTATAAATGCTAGCGCTGCAGTATTGTTTATCAGTTGGGTTGCTAGGAGACATCTCTAATGAGAGTCAAACCGCTGCTAAGCTAACGGGAGTGTTGCAGTTCCGAATATCTGGGAATGGAATGCATTTGTGGTCGGAGATGTCAAGTAGGAATATCTCACATCCAACTTCAATGGAACACAGCATAAACGTGTACCCTGACGAAACGAAATTTATTGCAAGCAACATTTAAATCTAAAATATTATTAGATATATTTTCCAGGTATTATAGACCTCCTTAGTAGATTAATATGAAAAAGTATGATTGCTGAATGTCTTTTCGGAAGACCTTCATTTTACAAAACAGTCATGCAGTTAAAATTAGCCTTGCTTGAGCATTAAATGCCATTTCAAGTTCTGGCTTTCGTGCGCGGACGTGTTTTTAAAATATCAGTTGGTATTATTAGTTAGCTGCGACATAATATATGATGCTCAAAGTTATAGTGTGTCTTATTCATTGTGAAACTGTTTTCTTAATGGCATGAATCACACTGAAGGCCAAGACTTTTAAAATGCACGGCTTGCCACAGCTGTATAGTCAAATGTAATCCTCACTGTAGATATAATTATAATAATCATAATCATAATAATACTCATTAATAATTATTGTAATAATAATACAAATTAAACAATATATCACAAGCAAGAGAGCAGTTTTGTACTGAACAAATGTTTGTTAAAAATGGAGTGGCATGTTGAAAAGTAATTGTCCTCTTTTTTATTTTTTTACTTGTTAAAAGTTTTTAAACGTTTACCATTTTGATAATGAAATTAAACTTTAAAACATGGAATTAAAAAAAAAGGATTTGGGGAAAAATAAAACAGATTTGAGTAAGGCCCTGCTTAAAAACAAATAAGTGTTAGAAACACTTGAAGAAACATGCATATCTTTTCATTTGTTATTTGCATTGAAATAGCAAATAGGCTAAATGAGTGTGTTTAATAGCACATTATCATATTTTTTGGTATCGAAATTGGTATCAAGAACGATGAAATTTCACCGGTATTGGTACCAACTACTGAAATTTTGGTACCGTGACAACACTACTGTGTAAATATAAAATAATAAATTAAAATAAAAAAAAATTATACAAAAAAAAAAAACACACATATATATATATATATATATATATATATATATATATATATATATATATATATATATATATATATATATATATATATATATATATTCTGTTGTTTCTGTGCTCCAATTTCATCCATTTAAGAACACTTCTCACATACTCTAAAAGCGTTTTATTTCTCGGACACGTCAGTGGAAGTTTCACATAATTGCCTGCTTGTGTAGACCCCCAGGACTCCTGGACCCCTCTGTCCTGTGCACTAGTTCCCACTTTGAGGGCCCTTTATTCTCTGATCTGTCCCTTTGAATTCTGCCCCATGACCACAATCTTTTCAAGGGTCTCTTAAATGCCTGCCATGTGATTGGGGGAAGCGCAATCCAAACTGAAGTGCGTTTCCCACAAGCATGCATGACTCCATGGCTGCTGTGCAAGTGTGGCGTCCCTTGAGCCATGCCAAACAATGAGCTTAATACAGTGAAAATGTGATCTTGCATTTCCAACTATAATAAATACATTGTTTCACAGTCCTATGTCCAAGTGGTTTACATGGAACTCTGACTGTATTCCTCAGTCTCATTTGCCAGTGTAGCACTTATTTTAGGGCTATCATAAGTCAAATCTGCGGTAAGAAATTTGCCCTCATATTTCATCACATTTCATCACGGCAACTTTGTGACTTTTATAACATACATACCTAAAAATGTCAGTGGAAACATATATCGTGATGCAGTCCTTTTGACTACACACTTTAAACTGTAAAAACGGCAGACTATGAAAAACTGGTCTGTGCCACCTCCTTTGGCAGGAAGACTGGATATCTTTTACATTGTGGGGTTGATCACAGATTCATCTTGGTTTTGACTTCATACACACTATAAACAAGTTTTGATTTCCATGACTGAGCTTTGAAGAGTGTCATTAAGTAATATATTTAAGCTTCTTGCTTCAGTTGGTTTTCTCCAGTTGTTGTTGATATCTCATCATATTAGGTTTGATTTTGCATTCAGATACCATCTGATCCTATTTGTGATTTATACTTTGACCAAGAGGCAAAACATGATTGCATGAACTACTTTTTTGGAAACAACAACAAAATCGAACCAATCAAACAAAAAACTCTCCAATCCATAGTCAAGTCAGTTTGAGGCATTTTTATTTGAATAGCGCTTTTTACAATTATTTTTTTCTGAGCAGCGGAAAAAAATAAAAAAATAAAAAAATAAATATATATATATATATATATATATATATATATATATTAGCAATGCAAAAGCAATTTGGCATTCTATTTGAAAATTTCACAATAATTCAGTGGCATGTATTTGTTAATTAAAAATTTTTTTAGTTATTATTTACATATGTTTTGGTACATTGTACTTACATTTAAATTACCTGCATTTAATTACGTTTGTAGTTACACTGTCAGCCTTACCCCCTAAACCTCAACCAACCCTTAGCCTAAAACCTAACTCTAACCCCTATCCCTACCCATACTCATAAACCTTCCTGTATTTCAACCTCAGTAGCAGCAATTGGGAGTCTTGTGAGAATTTTGCAGAACAACATGTAGTTACACAGTAAACGCGCTGTATTGTACATATTGTAATGTTGGTTCATAATAGTTAAAGACACCTAATATAAAGTGTGACCCAATTTTATATCAATAATGGAAATCATGCACAGAAACTGGCACTGTTCCAAAAGTTAGAGAGTTGCCTCGCTGTCTAATACCAACATAGGTAGCTGCCTTCTAAGGGGCCGTTCACACTGAATGAGTTTTTGTGTCTGTCCACACTGTTTTTCAATATTTTTTGTATGCAAACATGTGCAAATGGACGTCTTTGACCGTTGTGTCATGTCTCACTGTTTTACAAGTGTATCTCCAAGGAGTGGAGACACTTGCGTTTTGTTCTATTCATTGCACTGCTTTTTTTTTAAGCATGAACGCGTTCTGTCTGAATGGTTCCTAAGGTCAGGGATGGATTACCAACCGGGCCAATGGGGCCAGTGCCCAGGGCCCTTGGCTACCAGGGACCCTTGACTGCCCCAGGGGGCCCTGGGCTTTAAGGTTGTGCGATCGAAAACCCATCAAAAATGAAAATGAAAACCACCCCCACCCCAACAGCTTTTGGCCATGAAAATGACTCCCTGCTCAGCAACTCCCCCCAACTCTACAACTTTTGGAGGGGGGCCCTTGGAAATAATTGGCCCCGGGGCCTTTGCAAGTTATAATCCGTCCATGCCTAAAGTAGCATCCTAATCAAAATGGATCCTAATAAGTGACTGATTTGTAACATTCTACATAGGCAGGAACTCTGCCTAACACATGAATAGCCACGTGGGCAAGTTTGACATTAGCATGTTGCTAAGCGACTGAATTAAATATATTTTGCTGCCATTTCGCAAAGAATTGTAATATTGTATATGTAATATTGTATATTGCATTCTCTGTGAAGTACATGTTTTGCCTTATAGTATTTTTCAGATGCATAATCATTTTATGATACATAAATTTCTCCTCATTAAAAAAAAATTACTCCTATTTTTACACCTAAAGAAATTAATAGTAATTTAAAATAAAAATATGTATAATAATATGACCACTCATATAAGATGTGTGACTTCAGTTACCTAATAAAAGCTGTTTTATTCTACATGGAGAGGGTCTCCTCAAGGGGGCTGCCATGTTAGGATCACATGACCAACTGATTACTACCTGCAATCACTGTAACCACTTTGTAATTGGACACTTTCACTCATGCATTAAATGTGAATAGTGAATTTCTGAATGGAATCGGCTGCAAACTATTTTTTTGAATAATGCTGCAGCCATGCTCCAGGGTGTCAGTGCAAGATGAAATGTGTAACAAATTACTGAATGCACCTTTAATATCTACATTTGAAAAATTTCACAGTAGGTTTATTTTTATTTTATTTATTGTTATTTTGTTGCAACATATTGCATCTTTATTCCTAGGACATTTACGTTTTACACTGAATAAAGTCTTGGATAAAAAATAAGTTTGTAAGGAATGATACAGCAAACCTAATGATAAAACCTCTTGTTAGAGAAGTAATGCATGTGGAGTCTGAACCCCTCCTGTTTTGAGAGCTCTGTAAGTTAATCCTCTTATTGACAAGGCAGATATGAACAACTGACTGACTTTCTTGATATCACAGCGGTTATGCCAGAATTGTGTGCCCAACTCAGTTATGGCGAAACCACATGTTATACTAACTCTGCCAAAGGGCTTCCATCTAAGCAACTAAAAAAAACATAATCTCCATTGACATTATTTTTCCCAAACTAAACAAATTTGGCCTACTGCATTATTGAATTAAGATTTACATTTTGCTTTTAGAAAAACATATACTTTAAATATATAAACATCGTGTGCATTCAGCTGACCAAAAGATGATCTCCATTTTTCAGGATTTCCTTGCCTGGCTTATCAAATATTTAGTGAGCATATCTGGGCAGCAAGCCACCTCTCCAGCACCAACAATTTTCATAGTCACTTAAAATCCTCTTTTTAAGCAGTTGGCTGAAAGTGCACTTCCAGCGGTGCTTAAACTTAATCTCTAAATGCTGACCAGTCAAAATGTTGGAAAAGGTTGAAGTGTAGTGTTGAATAGCCAATTTTCAACAGCCCTGTATGCTGATGAATACTGCAGGAGTTTGTCTTTCACAGACGTAAAGATTATCTAATGGGAGTCTACTCAAACAGCACAATTTCCACTAGCTACATCTGACCGAATTAAACTGCCTTATTCAACTACTATCATTATTTATTTGAGTACTGGATTTAAATGAACACAGAAAGGGATAAAGATAGAAAATAAATAAGTGACACAAAAGCCACTGTCATCTTGTCTTGTTGCAATGCAGAAAAAAAAAACATATTTGCAAGCGTCTTGTATTACAAAAGAAAAAATCTGAACACCCTTAATACCTGCTTCAAGCAACATGATTGTGCTTGATGCAAAGTTACATAAGACTTGTATTTGGAGAAAATAAAATATCTTGAGTTAAGTTTTTCTTAACCAATGGGAAAATTTTGTTTTAAGCTTGTTTTTTAGAATAAATCTAGAAATGTTTGGGTTTGCTTCTAAAATACATTTATTGGTAACTCTTTGCAATAAGGTTCCATTTGTTACCATTAGTTAGCAACATTAGTTAACATGAAATAACAATAAACAATTCTTTTAAAGCATTTATAAATTTGGTTAATGTTAATCTCAACATATAATATATTTTCTTTATCAAAATGTGTATTTGTTCACATTGGTTATTGCACTATGAACTAAAAATTAACAATAGTATTTGTATTTAACATTAAAAAAGATTAATAGCCTAAGTGCTGTAAAATATACTTCATATTGTTCATGATATGTAATGCATGAACTAATGTTAACACATGGAACCTTGTTGTAAAGTATTGTTTAGTTTGGAATGTTTAGATATATTTACTGTAAACCAACATGAAAATACTGATAAAGCAATATATATATTTTGCTGTGTGAAGTAGCTGTGAATAACATATTGTAAAGGGGTTCAATGGAAAGGAGAAGGCGAGAACCGGCTTGACGATATAAATAATAGTTTAATAAAGAACTAAATCAAAAGACACAAACACACAGAGAATGGTCAGCTGCCCATAAACGATCTCTCTCCTCACACCACATTCCGCAGTCGGCCTTTATCATTCTCGGAGGCTTAATTAGCCTGATAATGGACCGGGTGTGCAGAATCACAACCCAGCCCCACGCTCCGCCCTGTCACATTCCTCCCTCGTTCTCTCAGGCCGGGGGGCCCCGGCATGATGTACACCCCCCCCCCCCCCCCCCTTTCCCTGGGGTAGAGTGTGCCCTAAGCCCTGTTTGCCGGTAGGTCATCCCCGCCTTCCTGAATCTGTGAGGGGACAGGAGAAGGGAAACAGAAATAATTAAAATGGGGGGGGGGGGGGGGGGGGGGGGTACTTCCTGTAACAGTGTAGTACCCCCCAAAAAACACTGTAAAACGTAAAAGAGAGAGAAAAGGCCAACGCGAAGCGGTAGTGAGTTATTGTGGAGTGGCCGATCACTATATATCCACCTGTATAGATTCGTCTTCCCAGGCTGCTGGTAAGCTCTGTTTCCTGTGAACCAGTATGTGGGAAACCCTTTTGTATAGATGTCACAGGTTTGATTTCCAATTCCTTAATCCTTGTACATGCCGTTCTAGACTCCGGTTAAGCAGGCAACTTCATCACACCCTCACTTGTCAAACAGCTCCACCTCCGGACAGAACCAGTTACTAAGACTTGACGATTCCACAACAGACCTCATACTCAGTCTACCATGGCTTCTCCACTACAATCCAGTCATTTCCTGGCCCACCAAATAGGTAGCTGCCTGGGGCAAGCGCTGCTTTGTCCAATGCGTTGCATTACCCACTCGCCCTTCACCCTCTAGATCCATCTATTGTTTGGTCACTTCTGTAAAGAGCCCTCACATCTCGATAAACACCTCCATCCCATCGGCTTAGCAAGACTATCTACAAGTTTTCAGCACTCAGAAGGCCTCCCAACATTGTCCACACCATCCCTGGGATTGCGCCATAGATAATCTCCCAGGCTCATTACTCCCTAGAGGCAATGTGTATCCCCTTTTGGTACCCGAGCAGGGAGCTATGGAGGAATTTTTGTAGCAAGCCCTGAAACAGGGCTATATTCGCCCATCTACTTCTCCAGCCGCCTAAAGTTTCTTCTTTTTGGCCAAAAATGATGGGGGTCTTCACCCATGCATTGACTACCGTGCCTTTAACAGTATCACTGTGAAGTTCTCTTACCCGTTGCCTTTGGTGCCAGCTGCTTTTGAACTTCTCAGAGGGGCCAACATTTTCACTAAACTCGAACTCCGCTGTGCCTATAATCTTATCCGTAAGGGGGACGAGTGGAAGACCGCTTTCATAATTTCTAGTGGCCACTTTGAATATCGGGTGATTGCCATATGGCCTGGTCAATGCCACATCAGTTTTCCAGTCTTTCATGAATGAGATCTTCCGTGATGTACTCCACCATTTTGTCCTGGTTTACATTGACGATATACTCATCTACTCGACATCCTTAAGGGAACACATCCACCATGTAAGAATTGTGCTACAATGCCTACAAGAACACAGTCTGTACAGGAAGACTGAAAAATGCCTCTTCCACCAGTCCTTGGTTCAGTTTCCTGGGTACATCATCAGTTCTAGCAGAGTTCAGATGGATACTTCCAAGTTGCAGGCTGTAACTATCTGGCCCCAACCTACCACTGTTAAGGAGAAACAGAGGTTCCTTGGTTTTACCAACTTCTATCTGAGATTTATCCAGCACTACAAACCTAAAACCCTCTCTTGGTCTCCACAAGCCTCTAAAGCCTTCCAGCTGCTAAAGACTTCCTTAATGTCAGTGCCCATTCTCAGACATCCCAATCCGACCTTCCCTTTGTCGAGGTAGACGCTTCAACCTCATGGGTGGGAGCTGTACTCTCCCAGCATCAAGGTAATCCTCCCAAACTGTTCCCATATGTTTTCTATTCCAAGAACATTTCTCCAGCCAAGACTAACTATGACGTTGGGAACAGAGAACAACTGCCATCAAGATGGTGCTCGAAGAGTACCGCCATTGGCTGGAGGGCGCTCATCACCCCTTAACTGTTCTAACCGACCATTGCAACCTCAAATATCTGCAATCTGCTAAATGCCTAAACCCGCATCAAACAAGATGGGCACTGTTCTTCACACGTTTCCACTTTACAGTCACCTATCGCCCTGGTTCCAAAGATATTAAAGCTGACACCCTTTCCCGGTTGCACTCATCTGACCAGTCCACATCACCAGAACCCATACTCCCTCCTTCACCCTTTGTTGGCCCCCTACAGTGGGACATTGATCAACGAATCACACAGGCAGCTTCCTCGGAACCAGCACCAGCAGCCTGTCCACCCGGTTTATCCCACGTTCCCTCTGCACTCCGCACAGTACTCCTTAAGTGGCTCCACTCTTCTCCTCGATTTGGACACCCTAGAATCTTAGAAGTGTCAGCTGTGGATCACTGGTTCCACAACAGAAAACGGATCAGGAACTCTGCTCATGTACACCTTCAGCGTGCTGTTTACTTGATACTCTACATCACCCAAGTACCATCCAGGACAGAAGGTCTGCCTCTCCACCAGGGAAAATTCATCTCCTGTCAAAAGCGAAGTCCTCGTTACATCGGCACATTCACCATCCTAAAACAAGTTAACCCTGTCACATACCGTCTAGCACTGCCTTTACATTATCATATCCATCCTTCATTCTATGTATCCCTTCTGAAACCTCACATTCTCCCTGTTCTCCCTCCACAGAGCCTGATGAGGGTGACCTTCTACCTCCGCCACTGCTCCTGAAAGATGGCCCAGCTTACATCTTCAGGGCCATCTTGGACTCTCGGCGTCACGTGGGTCGACTAGAATACCTCGTTGACTGGGAGGACTACGGTCCAGAGGAGCACTCCTGGGGTCCACAACATGACATCCTGGACCCATCACTTCTTTACTCACTTCCATAGTCAACATCCTGATCGTCCAGCTCCTCGTGGTCGAGGCCTAGATGTTGAGTGTTCTGGGCTACGGGAGCTGTCCGGAGGGGGTGGTACTCATGCCCTCATCAGCGTCTGATCCTCCACACTCCTCTTACACTCCTGATTATTAATTACTTCCAGCTGCTCCCCATCAAAATCTGGCAACACACTGGATGAGTTTTCATGTACAGAGAGATTATTCCTGGCAGAAGATCCCTCACAGAATGTTATGAACTTTCTAAAGAATCAACCATGGAGGGATTTAAGATGCAGTTGTCTTAAACAACAGGACAAAATAGTCTTGCAGCTTTTTCTAAAACAATCAGGGTTTCTGTCTTTCAGCATTTGCTGTCATGTTTTAAAAAGGCTTGTTTTGTGGTGTGACATTTTTAATGTATATCTCTCAGCTAACTTGTAAGACTCAGTTTTTCTTATTTATTGTAAGTGCTCGTCATTTGCATGTTGCCCCACTGATACTTAAATGGCTCCACTGCATGTGCGAGGGTGTGAGCTAATCATCTGTGTTCTGCGACCGCTATAGGGTCATTGAATAACATTATAATTGCAAGAAAGGGCAATTACGTTATTCGGCAACTATATATTTAACATTTTACAAAGATAACAATGCAAGACTCTTAAGAATAAAAATATAACGCTCAAACTTTGGGCTAAAAAATTTAATTATGGATTAGATAAATATTTGTATTATTGCTTTTTCCAGACAGAATGATATATAAACATTTTATTGTTTTCTGGGAATTATTTCTCTGCAAATAATATAAATGTTCCTGCCTTAGAATTTGGCCAAAAAGACCAAGAAATTCTGCCTATGGTACAGCTCAATGGCTGTGGAACAAAGTCTTCCGGTCTAATTGTTTCCTCCCCAATTATACCAGAATAACATTTGTTGTAAAACAACATTTTCTTTAATTTAGTGTTTCATGTGTGCAGATCTAATTTATTTTATTCAGATATCCAAAAAAGATAATGTCTGGAAATGTAATTTAGCAGAAAGTGAATAAACTTCAGAGTCTCACACTGTTCATTAACCAACATTCAACTTTAACATTTGTCATCCAACATATAAAAAGGACAGCACAGGAATAAACAATAGGGAAGGGAAAGAAAGAATAAGATGAAAATAAAGAAACAGAAAGAACAAGAGAATTGGAAAGAGACAAGGAAGAAAAAGGGACACAGATTCAATTTAGGAAAGGAATTAAATAGATTAAAGGTTAAGAAATAAATGTAAAAGGGAAGGTAAAGGAGAGGGTGAAAGGAATGAAAGGAAGGGAAAAAGAAAAAAAAATGAAAGAAAAAATGGAAAGGAAATTAAATGAATATTAATTGATAGGTACAAGGAACGGAAATGAAAATAGAATAGAAAGTGACAAGGAAAAGGAAAGGAAATAAATGTAAAAGGTAGAAAGGAAATGAAGTGAGAGGGAAAGCAACAAGGAAAGGAAAATTAAGGTAAAGGAAAGGAATGGAAACAAAGTGAATAAAAGGACATTTAAGGTAAGGTAAACTAAAGTAAAGGGAAAGTGAAACAAAGTAATGTAAATGGAAAAGGAAATAAAAGGAAAGAATTAGGAAACAGAAACAAAAGGAAAGGGAAGAGGAAATAGAAAGTAAAGAAAAGGAATGTGATAGGAAAGAAGGGGGAAATGGAAGAGCAATGGACAATGAAAAGGAAAGGAAATTAATGTAAAAAGGAAAGGCAAGTAACAAAATCAGCTAACTGCTAATAGAAGAAAAGAAGCAAATCTGATAGTTAGATTTCTCTGTTTTTGGATGTTTGCAATAAGGCGGTGCGGCCCCCTGCTGCTGGGTGGCTGTGGGCTGAAATCTGGGCCCTACAGTGTGACAGCGAATGATAGGAGACGGAGAGAAAGCCTGTTTCTATTCACATCCAGCAGCAGCATTAGAATATCTCAAACAGAACGGTCAAATGCCCAGACCACCTGTAGATGCACCACCATTAAATCTTTTTTCTGCCTGCTGTTTATTTCCTAATAAACTGGAATGTGCAAGGCCAGGGCACATGATGTGTGAGAATCTACAGTGGGTTCAAATGTCTCAGACCACTTAAGAAAATACTTAAATTTAGTATTTCTTTCATTTATTCATTTTTTCCCCATACACAATTTAAATAAAAAGCATTTGTCATGATTTGACATGAAGTGCCAACGAGCATCTTTTGTGTGTCAATGGAAAGAAGTAAATCTGAACTTTTGTGCAAAAGGTTTTTTATGATAAAAATCATAAAATTGCTTATTTGATTAGTGACCTGGTAGTGCAAAATCTTACATATTTCGTATTTTGTCCAAAAAAAATAGTTTTTTTTAAATCCTCAAACTTTCTTTATTTCCAGGTTTAAATTACATTAGAACCCCATCGCATATGAGCTAAATAGAAACTGAATGAGACCAGCACACTCCACACATGCATTGCGCTGCAGGACAGCGCGTGGTCTGCCTGTAGAAGTGTCTGCAAGGGGGGTGAGCTGTGTGGGTTTGACAGTCCAGGCATGAGTGCCGCCCACTGTGCAGCAGTTGGCTGTGGTTGGGAGGGGGCGGAGTTTAAAGTGGACAGGGGAAGCCAGTCCACAGAAGGAGGTGGGTGGACAAGCTTTCTCAGGGGTTGTCAGCTCATAGATCTCTGAGTCCACTGGCTTTTATACATTAGGTACACTTGAGACAAGCTAGAAAGAGCTTTGCTCTGAGACCTGCTACTTTTTACTGCTTCAACCAGCTTCTGAAAGGCTGAAGCCAAGGAGTTTCTACTGAACTGCAGGACTGACAGGGCAAACTTAGGCGTATAGGAGGAAAACCAAGCATAACCGACTCTTTTTGTCATTTTTTCATATTTCACAGCAAAGAAAAGGATTTAAATTCTTCTTATTCTTCCATCCCCCTCCCCCTTCTAAAGTACACTAGAACTGTAGGAACATGGCAGAGAAGAGGCAGGTGTCACTGACCCAGGCTCTCACCCTGGTGTTGGTTCTTCTCACCTCAGTTACTTCAGCAGAGGAATACGACTACTACAGCTGGCAATCGGACAATTTAAACAATGGCCGGTTTTATGCCAAGCAACCGCAGTGTGTGGATATCCCAGCTGACCTGCGGCTCTGCTTCAATGTGGGCTACAAAAAGATGAGGCTACCAAACCTGTTGGACCACGAGACCATGCCCGAGGTCAAGCAGCAAGCGGGCAGCTGGGTACCCCTCTTGGCAAAGCAATGCCATGCTGACACGCAGGTGTTCCTGTGTTCCCTGTTTGCTCCAGTCTGCCTGGACCGGCCCATCTACCCCTGTCGCTCTCTGTGTGAGGCTGTGCGGGACAGCTGTGCCCCAGTTATGGAGACCTACGGCTTCCCCTGGCCAGAGATGCTACAGTGCGACAAGTTCCCCATCGACAATGACCTGTGTATTCCCATGCAATTCTCAGAAGGGCACGCCACTCAAGCTCCAGGTAGGACATTTGTCGTTAAATGTCGTTGTTATTGATTCATGATTTTAATACAAGTAATTTCCACAATATGGAATGTTTATGAGTGCAACACAGACTTTAAGATGTGACTAATCTAAACCAATTTTTTATTGACTTATTTATTTTTTGGTGCAAATTTAAGAAGAACAATAAACTACAGTAAATTGAATGTGTTGAAAAAAAACTGGAAAACATATGAAAAATTATTTTATTTCAGCAAGCTACAGGCTTAAATCTGATTAAAATTATCTGAATATTTTTCTGATTAAAGAAACAACTTTCTTAAAAGAAAGAAAAACTAAACAAAACAAAAAAACAATGTAGTTATAGTAAGGCACTTATAATGGAAGTGAAAGGGGCCAATCTGTAAATGTTAAAATTCTCACTGTTTTAAAAGCATAGCCACAAGACATAAACAATTTGCATGTTAAAATTATTTAGTGTGATGCAATCACTTAGTAAATGTTTTGTTATATTTAATTGTACAACTTTGTTGCCATGACGACGTAATGTAAAGCCTGTAATCCCGGTAATTTAGCAGTCTGCCACAAAACAATGATTCAAATTTTTTTTTTAGAATAATTAATGTAAGTGCTTATAAAGAATGATTAGCTTCACATTTCTGCCTTTAAACCCTCCAAAAATTGGCCCCATTCACTTCCATTATTAGTATCTCACTGTAACCTCAATTTTGCTATCTTTAAAAATTCAGAATTAAAAGTCAAAATTATCTTTTTTATGGTCATCAATATTATGCCACAAGCATAACTTGTATTGAACCCAGAACATTTTAAATATACTTAAATTACATCTAAATAAACTATAAAATGAATGTATCTAAATACAAATTATTTTAAAAAAAAAGTTGCAATTATTAAGTCTAAATAGATCTCCACAACAAGTCTAATTAGTAGATTTTCACTTACTTTTATTTTGCCTGAGGGTCTTGAGAAAGTAAAATTAAGGCTCTTGGATGGACAAAAAAATGTCACTATCTAAAGCAAACATCTGATGTGGAATGTGGAGTGGACAGTGCATGCTGCCCCTCTTACTCTTTGTTTAATCCTGCATTTTGGTTTCCAATTAGCCAGGCAGCCAAAACTCTTTGGATCACTAATTAGTCTGGAAAGTTGTACATTGCTTTGTCTCACTGAGACTAGTAGTTCTATTGTAATGGACAGAGGAGACAAAGGAATAAAGAAGAAAAAAGGGGGAGAATACTTAGTGCGCTCAAGGATAATTCTGAAGATGGTGTTGAGCAGCATGAACGGAGTTTAAGGCACGACAAAGCCAATATATGTATATGTATATATTTGATAACAAAGAAAATAATTACATATTCTTAAATTTATTATATAAAATATATTACATATATATAACTATATATTATTACATATAGTTAAATTTATATTATAGCAATTACATGTTGCAAAAAAGTAACAGGTGGCCAAAAAGATTTCCAAAAATGCATAGACAATCTTCCCTACAAAACAATTTGGAAGGAAAGAGATCGCTTCATATTCTGCATACTGTAACATAACCAAGTGAGATCATTAAAATAAAGTTGAAAGTTACAATCTGTAGGAGAAAAAAGTCAATAAATAAAACAAATTTTTTTTTAATTTTTTTAAAAAAAAATATGTTAAAAAGGGATAGTTGTCAAAAAAAAGAATCATCCACAAAAATGGGCTAAATTTGACAAAACCTCCCTTTGAGGGCAGGGACATCCTCATTTGGCCAAATGATGCAAAACAGTGTTTTTTAGGATGTTGAGTTAGGGTTAGTCTTTAGTAATTAAAATGAGCTTATATTAAATAAAAACAATTGAAGCCCATGGTATGTCCCGATTTAGATAGTTAAGTATGCACGTATGCGTGAGTAAATGTGGCATACAGCTACTCTTTTCGCTGCAAAGATTTGATGGATTACAATGTTACAATGAAAAAATGTACCTCCACTACTCTGTTTTCATACTTCTAAGTTAAGTAGCTTGGCTTCTGTTGGAATAATATGCTCCTTAAAACGGTGGCAAAATCAAGAGCAAAAACAGCAAGAGAGACCTTTGAGACAATATCAATTACAAACATAGCTGTACTGAAATGACATGATACTGAGAGTATGGAAACTAGCAGAGCTGAGTAAAATGTGCTTTCCACATTGCAGCTGGATGGTCAAGTCACTCACAGCCAAGCATTTGGTGTGTTTTGTTGAACATGCACATCGATGTGAAACAGGAGTCTAGAGATAACATGACAGCACAAACCTTTGTTTGGAATGGCCAGTCGCTCCGGCCTGCAGCCATCAGCTAGAGTAGCAGCCCTGGGAGTGAAGGGATGTTTTGTCCCCTGTGGTTTGAGGTGAAATATTGAGACGAGGCCCGTTCACAGCCAGAACCACACACAAGTTTCACTGGCTGTTTGTGGATACTGACATGACAGTAAATGATACACTCCACTGCATCATATTTCAACTGCACAACAGTACGTCTTTTTAAACAATGTAGTTTTTCAAATAGGAAACTTTTCTCAAAGGGACAGTTCTACCAAAAATGAAGCCATCATCTACTCACCCTAATGTCATTCAACACCCATATGTCTTTCTTTTTTTCTTTTTGTGGCCTCAGTCACCATTTACTCTCATTGTATGAAACAAAATGCAATAAAAGTGAATGGTGACTGAGCCTGTCAGCCCATCACATTCTTCCTATGTTCAACAGAGGATTGCAGGGTTCCCAAACTTTTTGACCAATGATTGTCCATTTTTTTTTCAGTTACTCGAGCATTATTGGATAAAGATTTTTTTTCAAATAATTGTATTTGATTGTACTCAAAGGGCTTTATTCATGAAACACGAGCAGAACACATTTTTGTGTAAGTCATTCGTAAAACCATTCTACATAAACTGTTGCAATCAATTCAATACAGCAATTTACTAAAGATCGGATTTATGAACGATTTACACAGAAAATTGTGCTGCTCATGTTTCATGAATGAGGAACAATATGAGCAGTTTTTAGCTGCTGAAACATTTTGGAGCTCAGAATAACTAGAAAAATGTGTATTCACTATATGACTTTTCCATGACTTTTAAAGATGTTCTTAATTTTTTTCTTAATAGTTTTCCAGACCTGAAAAAACAATCACTATTTTAAAATGCCCTGATATTTCCAGGTTGCCCATGACTGTGAGAATCATGTAAAGAAAGATATAAAGGAAGGAGAAATACAATTCATCCTTTGTTATGAAATCTATCATGTCTAAACTATGATGAGTCAGGAGCAACACGATTAAGACAAGTAATTTGGCTATAAAAAATGTAATAAAAATAAAACAGCATAGAATAAACCTACTACTGGCCTGGACTGGGATAAATTTGTACTTCATTGTTTGCAGGATTCCAATGAATGCTGCTCTGATAGAGAGGTTTTCATGGCTCTGTCACCGCTCACCTCACATCTAAACAGACATAAATCACAGCAGTTTTTCATTCTGATTAATGTTTTATGTCCAAAGTGTTGCTGCTCATAACTTCAAGGATCCAACTGAGCCATAAAATTATGACCTGTGCGTAGTTTACACAGAACGTTTTCCCCATAAACTCTGATAGAGAGACTCAGTGGTGCAGAACTTGCTCTGCTGTTTGAGGAAACTGTGAGGACTTCATAGATTCTTAAAGGAATAGTTCACCCAAAAATGAAAATTCTCTCATCATTTACTCACCCTCATGCCATCCCAGATGTGTAAGACTTTCTTTCTTCTGCGGACCCCAAGTTTAGAATTTTAGAAGAATATTTCAGCTCTGTAGGTCCATACAATGCAAGTGAATGGGTGGCAAAATTTTTGAACTCCAAAAATCTAATAAAGGCAGCATAAAAGTAATCCATATGACGCCAGTGGTTAAATCCATGTCTTTTGAAGTGGTTTTATAAGTGTGGGTAAGAAACTGATCAATATTTAAATACATGTTTGCTTGAAATTCTTCCTGCCCAGTTGGGGAAGTATGCATGAACAATGTTAATCACCAAAAACACAATAATAATGTGAAATTAAAGGGGCCTGGGTAGCTCAGCAAGTAAAGACGCTGACTGCCACACCTGGAGTTACAAGTTCAAATCCAGAGCGTGCTGAGGGACTCCTGTCAGGCTTCCTAAGGAAATAATTGGCCCGGTTGCTAGGGTGGGTAAAGTCATGTTGGGGAAACCTCCTCGTGGTCACTATAATGTGGTTATCGCTCTCGTTGGGGCGCGTGGTGAGTTGTGCGTGTATGCCGTGGAGAATAGCTAGGTCTCCGCTGTAACATGCTCAACAAGCCACATGATAAGATGCGTGGACTGACGGTCTCACTGATGGAGGCAACTGAGATTCATCCTCCTCGACCCAGATTGAGGCAAGTCACTACGCCACCATGAGGACTTAGAGCGCATTGGGAATTGGGCATTCCAAATTGGGGAGAGAAGGGGAGAAAAAAAAAGAATGTTAAAGTGCAGCCCGACTAATCAGGGAGGAGATTTATAGTCAAATTGGGCTTAAATATTGAACTGTTTCTCACCCACACCTATCAAATCACTTATATTGATTTAACCACTGGAATCATATGGATTACTTATATGCTGACTTGTGTGATTTTTGGAGCTTCAACATTTTGGCACCCATTCTCTTGCATTGCATTGAACAAAAGAGCAGAGAAATTCTTCTAAAAAACTTCATTTGTGTTCTGTAGAAGAAAGAAAGTCACACACATCTGGGGTGGCATATGGATGAGTAAATGATGAGAGAATTTTCATTTTTGGGTGAACTATTCCTATAAGTGAGGACTTTCTGATTCAGTTCAGCAATCTACACTTACACTCATGATGACAGTGTAAAGGATTTTACTATTAACTGTTCTAGTCTTTCTACTTCTGAAACACTTTATTCAAGCTCTTTCTGCCAAAAATGTGTCCACTCTATGGCCACCTACTATGCAGTAAATGGCCAGACTGATCTCGTGAAATTTACAGGACTGTGGCGACATTTTTGCAAAATTATATTATGTGGTTTTGTAATGCATCAGTTCGGAGGTGAAATGTCCAATGAGTTGCACTAAAAGCAAGTTACCCCCAAAAGGTTGTGAGGTTTTTAAGGTTAAAGGAATAGTTCACCCCAAAAATGTAATTTTTCTCATTTATTCACCCTCATGTCATCCCAGATGCATATTACTTTCTTTTGCCTGCTGAAAAAAAAAAGATATGTTTTTTTAAGAATATCTCTGCTCTGTAGGTCCATGCAATGCAGGTGAATGGTGACCAGAACTTTAAAGCTCCAAAAACCACATAAAGGCAGCATAAATGTAAATATGACTCCAGTGGTTAAATCTATGTTCCCTTTACAAAAAGCTTCACTATGATGCTGCAAAAAGAGCGCTTTGGGAACACATCTTAGTTGTGACCAGCTGTGAATATGTGTACAACATGTCAATGAACATTGACCGGAATTTATAGCCTCTGCCGGTGTAATCATTGGACGCACCTGGTCCAGGGCTATACATAGATGCGTCACCGGAGCATTGTCAGATCTTTTGTCTTCAGAGCCATTGTGTTGTGTGCTATCACGAGCCTGTCAAACTTTATTTCCTCTGTTAGGAGTTAGAATCTGTTAGGCAGTGCGCAGTGAACCTTTTCTCCTTTCTCTTTCTGACTTTCAAAAAGAAAAAAGGGGGAAAAAAAGAAAGAAAAGGAAAATATGACAAAGTCAAGGCAAACAATGCCTGCCTCCGCTCTATGACCGAGAGGGACACGCATCAGTTTTGCTTCATTTGTTTGGGGGAAAAGTATGCTGCTCTCGCGTTTGCCTCGCTTACTTCCGGGAGTCAGCGCCCACACTTCGTTGGTGGGGCTCTCGCATGGATCTGGCTGAGGAGCGAGAGATGGGTTCATCCCTTTCGCTTGCTCTCTCCCCAGACCCAGCTGGTCCTTCCCGTGATCTCGAAGCGTGCTCCGGCTCCTCTTCGGTTCATGGGGGGGACCTTGAATCTCTTGAGTTGGCAGATTTTGGGTTACACACCTCCGAGCATTCCGGCCGTGATAGTAAATCAGCGGAGGAATTACTCGACGTGGTTACTCGTGCGGTGGCCAAGCTTCAGTTAGGCTGACCACGCCAACAAGAGACCCCCCAAACGCTCCAAATTGGATGATAGATTTCTGTCTAGTGGCCGGGGAAAGGGAACGCCTCATGAGTCCCTTCCCTTCTTTAATGACCTCCATGGCGAGCTCTCTCGTTCATGGAGGAAGCCTTATACTTCCCGTGTCCACGTGACCTCGACGTCGATATATTCGACTATCATGGGTGCTGAGACTCGGGGGTATTCGATGATGCTGCCGGTTGAAGAGACACTTGTGGGTTATCTCTTGCCAGGTTCGGCAGCATCACTGAAAAAACCCTCTCCCCACGAAGCCGTGCAGGACCGCTAGTGGGGAGGGCTTATCAGGCAGCGGGTCAGGCTGGCGTTGCTCTGCACACTATGGCGGTGTTACAGGCATACCAGGCTTATCTGCTGAAGGACCTGAGTGCAAGTGCCACGCTCGACGAAGAAGCGCTCGCTGAACTTCGTCGAACCACAGATCCAAACAGACAGCCCGTGCCATTGGCCAGTCTATGTCCACTTTGGTCAGCACGGAAAAACACCTATGGCTCAACCTATCGGGCATCAAGGACAAAGATAAAGCTTTCCTCCTTGATGCTCCGGTTCGCCTTCTGGCCTATTCGGAGACGCAATGAATTTAGTTATCTCCAGGTTTCAGGAGGCAAAGAGCCAAGAGGAAGCATTTGGAGTGGTGACGCATACATGGCCCAGAATGCGCCTGTGTGCGTTTCCCTCCACTAGAAGTTACGCCAATAATTGGGGTGTCTTGAAAGATGGTGCAGATCAAGTCAACTGCCAGATTGCTTCAGTTCTGGACTTTCTGCATGGAGAACTGTCAGTAGGCACATGCCCCACCACTCTCAGGGTCTATGTGGCCAGCATTTCAGCTCGCCATGCCTTGGTGGACGGGGTGCCGTTGGGGAGACATCCTCTAATTGCTCGCTTCATTCGTGGAGCTAGGTGAACTAGGCCTCCTGCTAGGACCAGAACTCCTTCATGGGACTTAGCAATAGCCTTGGAGGGTCTGGTTGAAACCCCCTTTGAACCTCTAGAGTTGGCGTCTGACAGACTTCTGACTCTCAAGATGGTTTTTCTTATGGCAATTACCTCTCTAAAGAGGATTGGGGACCTACAGGCTCTGTCTTCTTGCCAGCCTGTTTTAGAGTTTGCCCTGGGAAGGTCCAAAGCACCCTCTTCTTGACTACCCGTCACACTCGAGGCTCTGATCCCAACGGCGGAGCAGGAAAGCCTTCACGGACTTTGTCCAGTCCGTGCCCTTCAGACCTATGTCCACCGCACTAGCCAGTGGTGTAAGTCAGGGCAACTATTCGTTTGCCATGGGGGCCGCAACAGGGGGCGGCCGCCACCAAGCAGACTATGTCGCATTGGGTGAGGGTTGCTATTGCCCTAGCCTACGAGGCGCGCAGTCAAGCTTCGCCTGTAGGCATCAGGGCTCACTCTACCAGAGGGGTCACCTCCTCTGAAGCCTTGGCCAGAGGGGTCCCTCTGCAGCATGTTTGTGATGCGGCAGGCTGGTCCTCTCCGCACACATTCATTAGATTCTACAGCTTAGATGTTCATGCCACTCCGTGCTCTTATGTCCTTGTGTCGACATCTCAAGCTCATGTCTGAGCCCTCAGACTGCACAACCGTTGGGGGTCTGGACAGCCACAGTGCAGCGGCATGGGTATTCTCGTTCCCAAAGCATTCCACAGCGCAGCATCATAGTGAAGCTTTTTGTAAAGGGAACGTCTTGTTATGTAGTGTAATCCTTGTTCCCTGAAAAAAGCGGAACGAGATGCTGCGCTTTTCTCCTGTACTGGGATGCCCCGGGACTGCTCTTCAGACAAAATACCTGACGATGCTCCGGTGACGCATCTATTTATAGCCCTGCGCCAGGAGCGTCCAATGATTATACCGGCAGAGGCTATAAATTCCGGTCAATGTTCATGTTCACGTGTTCCCAAAGCTCTCTTCAGTGCAGCATCTTGTTCCGCTTTTTTCAGGGAACAAGGGTTACACTACGTAACCTGAGACGTTTTCAGAAGCGCTATGATATGTGTGGGTGAGAAACAGATCAATATTATGTCCCTTTTTACTATAAATGTTCACTTTCATAAGCCCTCCTAAGCACTCTCTTCTCTCAAAAAAGTATTTCTTCATTTGTTTTTGCCAATTCACATTCTTTGTGTATATCACCACCTAATGGAAATGGAGGAGAATTTATTGTAAAAAGGACTTAAATATTGATCTGTTGATATATTGATCAAAATACTCTTTTACAGAAATACTTCCTTAAATTACAACGCAAGCATTCTGTTAGACGTTTCAGTGTGCAAAAGCTACTACACAACAGGAATGGCCCAGTTAAAGGTGTGACTAAATGTTTTTTGATTTTTAATATTTCTGAACGGAAATGCCATCAACAGCTCTCAGAGGCAGTTCTGATGAGTTTCAAAATACATTTGTTCTAATATAGGAAGGCAGTTGAACTTGAGGGAATACATTACAAAAAAGTCTGATATCACTCCATCTCTAAATTGGCGCTTCTTGCAGAATCCTGGTTTGCTGAATTACTCATGCTCACTCTCCTGACACATGCTTTGGCTCTGTTTCTACTGTGCTTTCTGCCAGCAAGCCACCCAGCAAAATAGAATAAATTGCACAGCCTGTGCATTTGACTGCGAGAAGCATTAAGTTATGTCCTCCACATTCCAATTCACAAAATGTTAGCACAACTTTTGCGCAAGGTATTTCTGCAGAAATCTTTTGTCTCTTTTCATTCTTTTCAGCACAAACACACCTCTTTTCTATATAAATTTGTCTTTAAATCGATTGCACTTTATTCAAAGTGCTTAGCACTACTGGCCCAGCACAATTAATGTTGTGCTATTACTTCCCACAAAAACAGAATTTTACAACATACAGTCTGATGAGTCTCTTGACATGGCGAAATCGTAGGATATTGTACTATAACTTGGCTCGTACTAAAAAGGTTATACTGTAACTCCCATAGAGGCCAACAAATCAACAAGCAGAATTTCAAATCTACACAATGTAGGCATCACATTTTAGCTGGAACGGAAATGTCTATGAACAAATTTGATTACTCAGTCCATACTTACGTATTTATGCTTAAGATTCATTTTATGGGGTTCAACTCACCATAACCTGTTCACTGAAGCCTGGTGAACTTTGACCCCTCCCCTAATTATTTGCCGCTATGGCTGTGCTCCAGGCTGGGGTGATAAACTCTGACCCTTGGTTTTTAACCTGGAAGGTGGAGTCTGGAGATGAGCCATGTAAGTTCTTGTTGCCAGATGCTTTTGCTCTGTTAGAACCTGTGCTGAGTAAATGACAAAATCATATTCAGCACCATCAGGATCGAATAAAATGCACATAAACGTGCGGTTGATTTCGATTAGAGAAATTCAAGCTCCCTCCAGCCAAACTGGTCACGGTTTGTTCCGTCTGAACCACCTCATTGGGATCAAATAGAGGTTTCTGTATTTTTGAACTGAACAAATGAATTGCTTTTCCAAATATTCACAAAGCCACATCCTGCATTCTTCCTAATCATTCTGTTTAGCAGGTAAATGATGTGACGGAAGCCTGGAATAAACAAGAACAAATGTATCATTTAGAAACAACAAACAACAAATATTAAAATTGTCATAACATGCCTTTTTTTATTATTTCATTATGTACCTTGAAGTTCACTTTTAATATTAGTAGTTTTTTTTTTTTTTTTTTTGCACAAAAATAATATACCATATGTCCCCATAAGTATAATAAAACCCAAAATGTTTGACCTTGTGGGGACATTTTGTCAGCCCCCATGAGGAAAACAGCTTATAAATCATACTAAATTATGTTTATGAAAATGTAAAAATGCAGAAAGGTTTCTGTGAGGGTTAGGTTTAGGGGTAGGGATAGGGTTATGGGATAGACTATATAGTTTGTACAGTGTAAAAACCATTATGTCTATGGAAAGTCCCCATAAGACATGGAAACACAACATGTGTGTGTGTGTGTGTGTGTGTGTGTGTGTGTGTGTGTGTATGTGATATGGAGGTCTAAATATACACACTATAGACTGGTACAGATGTGCACTTTTAGACAGTTACAATGATAGGGTGCTGTAAGTGGTAACGAGGACTTTGCTGTGTGGTTTGCTTGTTGGTAAGCAATTGGCAGGGTGTGGTAACTTACAAGTCAATAAAGAGAAAGATGCTTTGGTCTCAAGATACATGGGTTGGATCGGGTCCTCCCTTCATTGTAACTCTATGGGATTTTTGATCCGTTTTATTATCTGACTCGTAAAATTCATCAGTCTGATCACTTAAAAAAGCAACACCTCTTGTCAACAAGCCGTATCAATTGAGGTGTCATTTATGTCTCTAACACAAACAGTGTGGAAAAGTTTTAACACCAAAGCTTATTACTTTTATGAATGTCAGCATTAAAAGTGCTGCTTGCCTTAGTAAGCACCACTTATATCTATAAAAAGAGTGTATACTGTATGTGCTTTTACATGTACAAGTAAAAGTCTTAATCATGTTTTATAACTTCCCCTCCCCATTGAGGAAATAAAACTAGCGGCTGCCAAACCTCTCCCCCTCATGGCTTCAAACACTGTGGATTAAGCTCTATTAGCACTGGCCTGCTGCCCCCGCATGAGTTTAGCTCTGCAATACAATTGTGTTCTACTCCCTGCATGAAAACCAAACCCCCTATTAGAGCTGTTAGAATGAACATGTTCACATGAAGAGGTTCTGTTACATTGGTAAACCAATCAATTTGAATGTGAAACATTTCACCTATTATGTGTTAGTGTGAGCCTCCCCTGATTAACTTATGTGTGCAGTTCAGGTCTATTTGGAACCATTTATATATATATATATATATATATATATATATATATATATATATATATATATATATTTCTATCGGGAAGACACGCAGGCTTGAGTGAGGTTTATGATGCCATTTATTTGATGAATGTAGAACAGAAAAGTAATGTCTCTCTTTGGAGTAGGCCCCGTCCGGCGGTCCGAGGGAGTTGTACTCTGAACCATCATATCCTGCCGGAGATAGGAGGCAGGGGCGAGGAGCCTACCCCCGTGCGGGACGGGGCTCAACTGGTGGTGGTGGGGTGGTGGAGGTTGCCATCTTAGCGCACTGAAACAGCAATGTGATGGATTGGGAGCAGACTTATAAAGCAATGGCTTACCTGCGATTGGCTAGGAATTACCCAGCTAATAGTGTGATGATGTACAGTTGCTAGTCTTCCCGCTAAAACTACGCTGCGCTCACATATATATATATATATATATATATATATATATATATATATATATATATATATATATATATATATATATAATTTTTTTTTTTACATCTAACATCTAATTTGTGATGTTCTGGGTCGCTTTTGACCTGCCATAGGAAACAATTGGTAAATACTAAAAATTAAGGGGTAGGACTATGAGCTTATGAATATCAGCCAATGCTTGGATCATGAAGTCAGCTATGGTCTAAATATCATTAACATTTTGTTATTAAATATATCTATAGAAAATATATATTACACATGTATGTTCGGGTCATTTTTGACCAACAAACATCACAAGTGTGACTCACAAATGAACAGTGCACAAGAGTTAAGTAAAAAGTTTGAAAACAATCAATATTTTAAGAATTCTGTTTGATGATGGCAGCAGCACAGAAATTGCTCACTTAATTTTTAAGAAGCTGTTTCCATTGGACTTAGAAATTAACTTGTGAAAAAACATAATGTGTTAAGATTGATTTAGGGCCTTTTCAGTCCTGTTGACCATTTGATTTGTTCCTAAACGGGGACTAAATTGTCACAATGTTGCATTTTCTTTTTAGTTCGGTTCGCTTTCACAAGGCAACTGTGGCAGGGCGGAGGGCTGGGTCGGGTCGTGATTATATACACCCGGTCCTGTATCAGGCTAATCAAGCCTCCGAGAGGGATAAAGGCCAACTCCTTTCCCTTAACCCCCTTTACAGCAACATTTCAAAATGGACCAAAACTGTGTCAATAAAAGTCACATGTGTACAAGCTGTCCCCTTATCGGTTGCTATGTTTGTTCACTGTTCCAGAATTGAGCTCATCCATTGATATACTGGTTAAATGTATATGCCTGTAAAAAATTTGTCAACCATTACAAAGTTTTGAGAATTTTTGAGCGTTGCCAGTTAGAGGTTGTGCTCCAAATACAAATTACCTGTCACTCTGATGGATATGAGTTGTAAAGTTACCTTAATGGTTATTGTTATCCATCATTAATTGCTTTTGCATTATTTCTCCATTGAAATGTTTTATCTCTCTCTACCTTTCTCGCATGTACACACACACATGCACACACACCAACACACACAAACAGCAGAGTAAAGTCACGTAAATGTTTTTTTAATTTGTCAAAATTTGCTAACGCCGCCCTTTACGTATTCTACCGCTATCCAAAAGAGAGAAACGATTGTAATAAAATTAATGTGCAGTTATATCTATTATAGTTGCCAAACGGCTATATCCACGTTTTGAGGATGAACTACATAGAAGTGCTGATCTACATATGTCTTCTCCAAAGATTCCTCAGTTATGTTCATGGTTTTTATAGGGATGTTGTTTGGTTTGTTGGTCCAATTGGTCGGTTTGCATTCTCACCACAAGAGAACCGCTTCACAGTTCATTTGCAAACGGTTCAAGACCACCTCATTCAGGCAGTCTCAGACAGATTTTTTTGGTGCGGATCCGAGTGTGATTGCCGTGTTCATATATGCTTAAAAGAACCGAACCATACGCTTCAAACGAGACAGGTGTGAAAACGCCCTAAGTCAACTTATACCAAACAGTGTTTAATGTTATAACTACTAAATCCTAAAAACTCATGAGCTCACAAACCTTTAAATTTGATTGCATTTTTTAACTATCTTTCTCTTTTCTCACCCTTTAGTTTCAAAAGTGTGTCCACCTTGTGACAACGAGCTGAAAGCCGACACCATAATGGAGCACTACTGTGCCAGTGACTTTGGTAAGATATATACATATGTCACATTTACATACAACTTTTATTGAGATGCTAAACTTGATTTCATTAGTAACTTGTCTATAGGAATGATCTCTTGATAATAGGAAAAATGTGTGATGAAAATATTTTAGATTTTCTTGTGTGGGAAAGTGGTCACTTTAATGTTTAGTGTGGAAATAATAAAAGTGGCATCATGAGAAACAGATACAATATGACATTTTTGTAAAATGAACAGGCTGTAATAAATTGAAAAAATATTTGTCCGTAATGATATTGTAATGAGACCAGTATTTCAATAGAAAACAGGATTACCGCTGGCAGATAAAATGCCAATAAACAGTATACAGCATATATGTGATACAATTTATACATACCTACTGTAAAAAGATGTACTCAAAATTTCTGAATTTAAAAGAACACTTATTTTGAACAAAAGTCACTATCTATTGCACAATATTTTGGAACTGACACTAAATTGAATGACCTCTTTTGCTAATTGTGAATCAGGCAAAATTATCGGCTAATGCCAGTGTTTCCCCTAGGATTTTTTTTCTGCATGCGTCCACGAGCCCGTAACACCGGACCCATATTTACACATGTCGGTGGAGAAATAGCATAAAACAACCTTAAAATGACTATAGATGGGTTATACATTTTCGCCTTGTCCTGTGTGTGTTTACTGGGTGCTTTTGAAGGGCTCTGGGGGTAAAATTGAATAAAACATCTGAACATTTACAACAATCTTACATTTACATAAATATCATGGGCTGGGGGTTAAAGTATATACTATAGCCTAATTATGGTCCTCTGTTGCAGTTACTTTTTTCTCAGCAAGACGTGATACAATCATGTGCTGAATTACATTTATGTTGTTGTTCTTTGCAGATACATTTAACAAAGACTATAACAGGTAGTTAAAGGGCAGTACACCCAAAAATGACATTTTCAATGTATAGTGTATGTGAGTTAGTATGGAATGGTCATCCAGTGTTTAATGGAGCTGGAAGATTCCTGCTGTGCTAGTTTGTGATTTTTTTAATGCTTCGTTTAAAGTGATTCCAACTGGTGTTCCATTGATCTGTCAAAGGTGAATCTTTAGAATGAGTCTCTGGCATTGAATTAAATACTTTAGAGGTTAAAAAGCTATTGGAAATGCCTTCCCTATAGAGAGCACAGGATTACGGCACAGTAGAGACACACATATGCCTGACTTATCTTTGGCTGTGAGGGCTGTTTCTCTTGGATTTACTGGATATTTTCCTTAATAACTTACAAATGATCCTACCAGATATTGTTAGTAGTTGCGCTCTGAGTGTTCTAGGTTCTACATTTTACACATAATAAAAACAAACAGAAAGTGCAGTCCAGACATTTTCACAAATAGAGTTAAAGTTCTATGGGGGAATTCGCTAAGACTGAATTGTGTCCGTTTGTTGAATAGACATGCAGTCTGCATTGTTTTAGTACCTGATTCACTACAGAAATTATGCAAATTAGGTAATAGTGCAAATACTCCCACAAAATTACTGTACAGCTGGACATATGCCCAGTTATAACAATCTTCTCCATCATTTGATCATTTTTAGAGGAATTACTGCCGCTATGAGTACTTGAAAATGTATACAGAAATCTCTTATGAATAATAATACATTTATAATAATAAACCTAATTTACATGAGGAGCTGTGCATTGCCATTTCAGTGCATTTAGCACCCAGTGAAAATGGTTTGCGGGTGGTTAGCAAAAAAGACACAGGCTTTAGCATGCACCAAAGTTGCACAACTATTTAGTGAATTTAATAACAATTTAAAAAACATGCCAGTACATATGGCTCCTGAGTGATGATAATACTCATACTGAAACCAGAGAGTGCTGTGCAGTAGACTTATGTTAATAAATGTAATAGTGTTTTCTATTTGTCTTATTCAAATATTGCAGAGAGTTTTAATTCTTGCGGTCATTGCTGCCAGTTTCCTCAATGTAACTACAATTAGTATATCAACACGTACTGGACAGCTAGCACATTTCTCAAATGATTTGTGCATGTGCAGACCGCAGCTCAGAAAGCTCTACATCAGAGTGTATTTACTGGCTTCTGATTTAAAATGTTATATAGCACAGAGGAAATTCATTGTTTTTGAGTTTGGTTTTGAGATTTTGTAATGGCTCACATTTGATTTTCTTTAATCTTTTATCTTTGTTTGTCATTCTCCTGAAATTAGTGAGATGATTTTACCTCAAAGTAAAGTTCAAATAAGCTTGTGAAGAGTGCTCAAATTTAATGTTCCAAAATAACAGAATCCATAAGTCATTACCCTATAGCATCAGTTTTTAGAAAATAAATTGTGTCCAACTTAGAAATAATATTTCAATCTGTGCTAAAATGGCAACAAGTTCTTGGAAGTTCAGCTTAAGTACTCCAATACAAATCCTCAAATGATACAGACAAATTCCACTGGACAAAAATGTTTTGCCAAACTCCTATCTTTACACAATATCTAATGCACAATGTAGGGTAAATGGTCTGCACTTATATAGCACATTGTTTTAACCTTAGAGGTTACCAAAGCACTTTACACTGTGTCCCATTCACCCATTCACACTCGCACTCATACACCAATGTGCTAGCCTGCGATTGGGAGCAACTTGGGGTCTTGCCAAGGACACTTAGTCATGTGGAGTCGTGTGGGCCGGGAATTGAACCACCAACCCTGTGATTAGCGGCCCACCAGCTCTACCACCTGAGCAACAGCTCAGCAGTTTTTTTTTTTTTTTTCACAGAAGTTTGGAGTATTTGAATCTACTAGACCTGTTTAACCTGAGCAACGGAATAGGTTTAGTCTCTCCTTATTTTCTCATCTAATGGTGATTTTGCAGCCTAAAAGATAAATGGTCTTTAATTACCCTTACTTACAAAATTAGTGTAAAGCACAGAAATAGAGACGCTTTTCTTTAAAGATTCATCACAGTCTGGGAGCTGACTAGCCTTTGTTTTTAACTTAATCCAGAGATTTTGCATCACTGTATTACAGACCTCAGATAGGGTAATCTGAATACATTTATTTACTTTTGAATATACTATATATATATATATATATATATATATATATATATATATATATATATATATATATATATATATTAGTATATTCAAAAGTTTTGAAACACTTTTTTTTCTTTTTTTTTACATTTTAAAATAATAGTAAAGTCATCATAACTATGGAATAACATAAATGGAACTATGGGAATTATGTTGTGACTAAAAATCCAAAATAAATCAAAACTGTTATATTTTAGCATCTTTAATGTAGTCACCATTTGCCTAGAATTTGCAGACATGTACTTTTGACATTTTCTTAACCAACTTTTTGAAGTATCACCCTGGGATGCTTTTTAAACAGTATTGAAGTAGTTCCCATCTATGTTGGGCACTTATTGGCTGCTTTACTTTAATATTCGGTCCAAGTCATCAATTTCAAAAACTTTTATTATTTTTTTATATTTTTTTTTTACACCTTCAGATCAAAAGATATTTAAGATCATGAGAAACATTTCAGTCAAGTGTTTCAAATGTTTTGTCCAGTAGTGTGTATTTATATATATTAGGGCTGCACGATTTGGGGAAAATGTCATTTTGCGATTATTGAGGCTAATATTACAATATGTGATTGCGATATAATAAACAAATGGTATCATGAGTCAACTTGCTGGTTATCAAGGAAAATGCAGAAATAGATTACTGATAATGCTGAAATGTGTATTTTTCAACTCAAACATACAAACTAGCAACAACAATAACTATAAATGCACAGTGTTTTCAAATTAAAATATTTTGACAAAATTAAATAATATCTTTGCATTACTGCAGTCTTGTTATTTTCTCAATATTAAACCTAAATTAAATAGAACAATAAATAAGAACATACACATTTTCACAAACATAAGATTGTCCAAACAAACAGGGACATTTAAGCAGGATGTAATGTACTTTGTATAAACTCTTTTGAAAAAGGAAACTGGATATAAAAGTGTGGTTCACTCAATCAAACCACTAAAACTGTTGTTGTTGTTATTGTTGTTGTTGTGTGTGTGTGTGTGTGTGTGTGTGTGTGTGTGTGTGTGTGTGTGTGTGTATATATATATATATATATATATATATATATATATTACATACACATTTTATTGTTGTTGTAATTGTAATGTTATTTTTCACATAAGATTGATCTTATGATGATCTCATCAATGATGCAACACTTTGCAAGCTGCAGACAGCGGGAATGAGATACGAGCATCTCTGTGTTAGAGTGCACATCAGCCTCTTCCTGTCTCGACTCCCGCTCAGACTGTGTCTCTTCCGCGACTGGTTGAAACGGCTCTGTCCGCACAGAGAATGACAGTTTTGGAGTTTATTTACATGGCACGCTCCCGTATTGTATGAACTTTAATTAAGGATAAAATAAAGATATATCACAAAGCTGTGATCTGCTTTTCTATCAGACACTCGAGCTGCAGACAGCGGGGGTGAGAGACGAGCGTCTCCGCGTTAGAGTGAGCATCAGCCGGCAGAACTTTACATCTCTCCCGTCTCGACTCCCGCTCAGATCGGGTCTCTTCTGCGACTGGTTGAAGCAGCTCTGACTGCACAGAGAATGACCGTTTTGGAGTTTGTTATATATATATACACAATAATTTTTGGCATTATATATGACTTGGATGCAGGTCTATGCATTGATTTAGCTACTACTTCACCATTGCTAATTTTTGTCATTGGCTGGACTAAAAAAGCTTTTCGCTTTTGCTTTTTCTGTATGTAAGCAATGAATTTGATGCAGTTCAGTTAGCACATAAAATGCGACCCATTTTTTTTGCAACGTAACATTTTTTTGTGGCACTTGCTAAGGCATGTATGACTATTCGTCACACTTAAGGTGAGAATTTTAACAACCCCCTAACTAAAGTATTAAATGTTTATGCAACTATTGCTAGCAACACCCTGGCAACCACCCATAGCACCCTAGGATCGCAAAACATGATTTTCGCACGGGCTAGCACCATTTACACTCATCACTCACTCTTCAGAATGCTAATTCAGAACATGCTCAACATTAAATGGCATTACAAGTTTCAACAGATAAAAATTCCCAAAGCTTCTTCCAATACCAGTTTCTTGGTGTGGACAGAGCAGAGGTTTGCTTTCAGAATTTTTGAAAGAAGACTGCAAATGCTCAGGATGACACTTTTCCTCCATTCCTGCCTTCATCTGCTGTTAGTCCAACTACCAGCAATTTAAAGCAGCTTTTGTGGATCGGCTTGTCACTGCGATATTGCCCAGGCGTGCACACTCCCATAAGCATTACGGGTCATGACTCATGTGTGACCACCTGAATGAAAGAGAGAAAATTGCCATGTGCAGCTGAGCTTTGCAGTTATGCTGTGGTTTTGCAAGGTAAATCTCATGGCAAAATCTATTATATTTAACGCTGACTTAAAGGTGGTAATTTTTTCAAGTAATTTAAAATACTTTCTCTAATCCTAGTGTAATGTGCAGAGACAACTAGTGTAATGTGCTGAGACAACTATAAGTAAGCCATTCAATGTGTAATTTCCCAGAAAAGTGTAAACACTGTGGCTCTGTGGCACTTTTAACTCAACTGCTTGTTTGAGCGTCCTGACACACCAACACTGGCTCAAGCAATGGCGAGAGTTTGGGGCAGTATCAGTTTGTCCAACCAATGGCATATAGGGGAGTTTTACTCCAAGCATGCAAGTTTAATATTGATTTTTTTTAATTTTTTTGCCAAGCCATACTATTTAAAATAAGAATCATGCCATAGAAAACAGATGAACTGATTAGTTTTTTTTTTTGTTATCAAATTAAACTATTTAAACGACATTCCTGCACTTCCAGAGTTGTGTGTGTGTCTTTCGAACTACATTAATGTTTGTTTATTTTAGTAGACAAGGAGCCTCAGCTCACACTGATAATGCTTTTAAATTCTCCAGATGTATCTGATGCTTTGAAACACATTTTGTCATTGATTAATGTGCTCTCGGTAAGCCCACAGCAGGGTCAGGTTTCATGGCATCAGTTACATGCTTTACTTGCCATATGCATGTTTAATTTCAAGCATGTTTGTTTCTAACTGAGAAACAAGAGAACCTGTCACAACTGGATCACAAAGTTTTGGATTCAAAGCACATTAAGATTAAGGGGAGCCTTTAACAAAGGAAAGTCCAGCCGTGATAAGAACTTATAAAAAGTTACTGTAGACTTATTGTAGAATTACAATACTACAATATGAGTTACAATATGGAATTAATTACGACTATAGTACCATAAACAAAACAGTTGCAAAGATAATGGAAGCTGTATGGAATCATCCAAAATGAGGTCCCAGGACAAACATGGTTTGATGGAAACCTCAAAATCCATTTTTTTAAGAAAGTTTTTGGAGAGGAACGAATTGCTTCCATAGTGATGTTTTTGGTGTAAAAAAAGGTGGGGGTTTGATCTGGTGTTCACTTTTCACATCTGTCTCTAAAACTCTCTGTTCGTCTCTCTGTCCTCTCCTGGGTGACTGCAGTTACTGCGTCCATGTTTAAATCATGCTCCTCCGGGGAGCTGTAAACTATTCCAGTGCTCTGGATAGCCTTGGTTCTTCCTGTGTGCTTGTTGTGAAATGTCTTGTGCTTGAGACAGCAGAAATATATGGGAGAACCGGAGTGTGACCAAGAGCCCCATGGGAGGATTTCCCAGTTTTTCCGAAGGATAAAGTTAAATGACAACACGTAGATCCCAGACCATTTTCTAAATGGTCTATCTGGTGTTTCCTTGTTGTTTTTAGTCTGTTTCTTTTAATATTTTATCTACAGTCCTCTAAATTCTGTAATTTTTTTCAATCACCATCATGTAGTTTCAAACCCATATGCTGTTCTTTTTATTATTATTATTATTTTTTTTAATTTTTTTTTTTTTTTTTTTTTTTTTTTTTTTTTGTGGAACACAAAAGTATAAATTTTTTTTGGGGAAAAAATGCAGCTCTGTCCATTGAATGACAATTTAGAGTAACCATGTCTGTCAAGCTTTAAAGGGATACTTTACCCAAAAATGAAAGTTATCTTATCATTTACTCACCCTCATGCATCCCAGATGTGTATGACTTTATTTCTTCAGCAGAGATTTTTAGTCTACTATATCAGCTCTGTAGGTCCATACAATACAAAAGTGAATGGTGATCAGACATTTGTAGCTCCAAAAATCACATAAAGGAAACATAGGAGTAGTCTATATGACTCCAGTGTGTGAATCCATATCTTCAGAAGCAATATAATAGGTGTGGGTGAGAAACAGAACAACATTTAAATCCTTTTTTATTCTAAATCTCTATGTTAACTTTCACTTTTGTAGGAAGTGGAGATTTAGAGTTTTATAAGGACTTACATTTTGATCAGTTTCTCACCCACACCTGTTATATACTGCTTCTGAAGATATGGATTTAAACACTTTATGTGATTTTTGGAGCTGTAAAAGTCTGATCACCATTCACTTGCATTGTATGGACCCACAGAGCTGAGATATTCTTCTAAAAATATTTGTTTGTGTTCTGCTGGAGAAAGGATGTCATACACATCTGGGATGGCATGGGGTGAGTAAATGAGAAGACAATTTTCATTGCGTAAACTATCCCTTTAAAAAGTACAAAACACACACTAATGTTGGTGCGGGTATCCTTATGAGGTCTCTCCATTGGCATAATGGTTTTTAGACTACGAACTATAGATTCTATCCCCTAAACCTAACACAACCCCTAAACCTGACCCTCACAAAAAAAACTTTCTGCATTTTTATATTTTCAAAAAAAAGTTTGTAGAGTTTTTAAGCGATTTGAATTATAGGGACACTAGAAATGTCCTCATAAACCACATTTATAGCACAATACCCTTGTAATTACCAGTTTTTAGCCTAAAAAAAAGTCCTCGTGAACCACCCAAGCACACACACACACACAAATCCCCATCATAAAAGTAGTCTATGCAAATCATGTGCTATATTAAAAGTCTTCTGAGCTTTGTGTAATGAACAAACCTTAATTTAACATGCCCACTATTGCTCGTGGCTGGTTTGTGTTAGTGTTGACATTATAAGACATGTCAGTTTGGAGCTTCGGTGGAGGGAAAGATTTTCCGTGAATATTGACATAACTTTTAGTCTGATGCTCACATAAAGCTATTGAATGGCTTCAGAGGACTTGAAATATAGAATAATAATCATATGGACTCCTTTTATGATACTTTCATGGGACCTTTTGGGTTGTTTATTTTATTTTCATTTTATGTATTTTTTTAAGCTTGACAGATGTGGTTACTGTAAACTGTCGAAACTGTGAAGAGCATAATTTTTTCCCCAAAGATTGTCTCTGGTCATGCCTTGGTGAGTCTAAGTCTGTGTTACTCTGCATTGCATCTTCAGCCCTCAAAATGAAGATCAAAGAGGTGAAAAAGGAAAAAGGAGACCGCAAGCTCATCGCTGCACAAAAGAAGAAGAAGGTTCTGAAGATGGGTGTTCTGAGGAAGAAAGACTTAAAGAAGCTCACGCTGTACATCAAGAATGGAGCAAACTGTCCCTGCTCGCAGCTGGACAATCTCGGGAGCAACTTCCTCATCATAGGACGCAAAGTGGACCAACAGTTACTGCTCATGTCCATCCACAAGTGGGACAAGAAGAGCAAGGAGCTCAAGTTTGCCATCAAATACATGAAGTCTCATCAGTGTCCCACCTATCACACTGTCTTCCAGTGATCAGTGACACTTTTCTAAATAGTGGACCCTGTATCTACCCATAACTGTTCCAGAGAGTCCATTCCTAATTCCAACCATTAGTACACACAGATTTTATCACTCAATAAGTGGCTTTTGGAAACTGCGTAGGACTTAATTCATCAGCAAGTTCAGCCAGAGCTACATTTTGTTGGCAGTTATCTACATAAAATGAATTCTTTATGAAGAAATCAGCACACTTAAGATGCTTGTGCATATTTTAGTGAACGTTTCCTAAAGACTATTAAAAAAGACATTTGTCAAGGTAAAACGAACCCTTCAATCAATGTGAAAAAATCAATGCCAAAGCGAACAAGAGCACTCTTTAATAAGCAAAGGTTTGATTTCAATGGCCAGATTCCACTTAAACTAATGAAACAATAACATGCATAGTGCCAACTGTTTTTTTATTTGTGTCTTTTATTTTGTTGATAAGGAATACAAAGTTTTTATTATATTCAATGAAGATACAATTAGCATGATTCTAGAATGTGACACAATGTGGGTTGAATCTTGGGAAGTGAGAACTTTGATGGTTTGAAAATGTCCTTGACTTTTGGTCAGGACAGCGGCCCAAATATGTCAACCGCAGCCCTGTGAGCAATTCTGGGCCATTTCTCTGGTTTAAGAGAGCGTGTCATGCCAGCCAAGCTTATGGACTCTGGACTCATTCAAGTTTGGTTGGTGAGGTTTTTAGTCCTTCTTCTGCTTTTTAAACAATTTGCAACATTCTTCTTCTTCTTATTTTTTTTTTTTTTACTAGAATGAATATCTATTGCTATAAATATACATACATGGTATGGAAAAAGCCTTCCAAAATTGCTGAGTTCACTGTAATAAATTTTTAAATCTAAATGTGCTACTTCTGTTCAATCTGAGATTGGGAAAACATTAAGTTATGATCTAATTGTTACTGGTCATTTTTCAATCCTTGTTAAATTTACACAGTATATTTAGACATTAACTAATATTTCACCCAAAACTCTAAATTCAGTTTTTTACTAACCCTCATGTTGTTTGTTTCGGTTTGATTTCTTTTTTTAATGAATTTATGCAGAATTTTTATGTTGCTCTTTTCCATACAATGAAAATTAATGTGGACATATGCTGCATTATAAAATGACAAAAGTGTGTCTTAAAAGTAGTCCGACAAACTTTTTTTTTCCACTGCATGGTACAACTCGACTCAACTCGACTCTGCTTGCTTTTTTGATGATTTTCCACTGTGGATAGTACCTGGTACCTGATACTTTTAGCACCACCTTGGTCGAGGTTCCAAGCGAGCTGAGCCGATACTAAAATGTGATGTCAAAATCCTGCAGATCACTGATTGGTCAAGGAGGATCTTCACTACCAGCATCACTGGATTTCCAACACGCGACATCAACCCGCTAGTTTTAAAGTTAGCAACAGTGATAAAAGTATAATTTGTTCACGCGACTTTCGAATTGTAAAAAAATAAATGGCTGTACGCAAAACCACGCCATGGTCAATAAACAAGGTGCAGACGGTCCACTCGTTAGCGATGAGCGAAACGATAATGTCTCACAGGAAGTTTCTCAGCTGTTGGCTGAACACGGCTACCACCAGACCTAGCAACAGTGCAGGGAAAAGTAAAAAAAAAAAAAAAAAAAAACGTAAAAGTGACTACAGAACTATTGAGGAAAAATGGACGCGGTCTAAACCCGTGAGCAATGGGATGGAGAGTGCCCTGGACTGGCGTTGATCCGTGATGGAGGATGGTATGTTTTTTATGTTAACTCTATACTCTGCTTGAAAGCTTCACTTTATTTAGTTGACCAGCTACTGGAAGCTTGCTTCTAAAACAACCAGGCCAATTTAACTGTTACACTTGTGTAAAATCACCATGCAACAACTGCTTTATGCAGCACAATGAGCTAGTAGCTAACAGCTAGCGGTCGTGTTATTGTTTTGGTCAGTTTGTGTCGTGTTTAAGATGATGTGACGGCAGTAGAGGCGACGCAACTATGACGACCAACCTATAATCCCACCCACGTTGAGGTGGCACTAAACTGCAATGGAAATGCAAGCTCAAAAAGTAAAGCAGGTAGAGTTGAGGCAATTCGAAGCATAACGTGCAGTGGAAAGTGCCATATGTGCCAAGTCTTTTATGAAAAACAGACCCAAATTTAAGTTGAAAAATGTTCCATCCACCATAGCTTTCAAATCTCATTTGCACTTACGAATATTTACATTTGGAGCGTCATGTTCGATTCTAAGAACCAATGGCGTTTCGAAATGTAACTTGTATCGAAATGTATTTGAAAATACACAAATTTTGTTCTGTAAAGTAATGTCACAACACAACATAAGAGTACATAACAAAACCACACCTGCAGATGCTATAAACTCATTCTTTAACAAATGTAGTCAATCAAATAGCTGAATCACAAAATCAGATTGATTGTGACATGACATCTGTTTTCTCTTGCCAACAAGAGAAAGAACAAACTGTTTCAGTGCCAAACACTTTACATAGAAGAAAAGACACAGAGCACAGGCCAAATTCAATGGCAACCTATTTAAATGGGAATAGGGAAAAAGTAATGACTATAGCAGCACTACCACTGGAACTTATCTGTGATCAGTGAGTGCATTGTGGGGAAGTGGCTCCTCATTGCTGACCTGCTGTCTGCAGATGGTTTGCCAACTCATACCACCACAAATTTCAGATTCACACACTCTCCTGTGGTAAAACACAAAGTGTACATCACACCTCACACCCAACACAATGCTACAGTCATCTGATTTGAGCTCCACCACAGCTGTAACAGACCAATGCCATCAGATGCCACATTACACTTTGCTGACTCTTAAAGGGACTAACCCTCATGCCATCCCAGATGTGTATAACTTTCTTTCATCTGCTAAAAATAAAGATTTGTAATAAAATATTTCAGCATTGTGGGTAAATACAATGCAAGTGAACACGTACCAACATTTTGAAGCACCAAAACAAAAAAACAAAAAAAATAATAATAATCTATAAGACTCCAGTGGTTAAATCTATATCTTCAGAAGCAATATGATACGTATGGGTGACAAACAGATCAATATTAAAGTCCTTTTTTACTATTAATTCTCTTCTGTGCCCAGTAGATACCGATATGCACAAAGAATGTGATTCGCCAAAAACAAAAGAACAAGAATGTGAAAGGGAAAGTGGAGATGATTGAATATATGGATTTAACCACTGGAATCTTATGGATTGTGCTTTTGGAGCTTCAATGGTTTGGTCACCATTCACTTGCAAATAATCCAGTATTTTAATTCAAGTTTGAAATCAGGGTTATATTTAAAGTTCTCTGAAGGCTCACGGTTTTTGTTGATTTGATTCTATGCATTTGGAAAGATCTCTGCTTAATTTGCATTGTGGTATAAAAGCTTTGTCACAATTTTTTTTTGTTTTGTTATGGACCTACAGAGCAGATATAATCTTTTAAAAATCTTTGTTTGTGTTCTGCTGAAGAAAGTAAGTCATACACATCTGGGATGGCATGGGGTGAGTCAATGAGAGTATTTTCATTTTTGGGTGAACTATCCCTTTAACATCTTTAATAAGATTTCCTACCCCTTATAGGGGTGTGATTCCCAAAAGCATTGCAAGCTTAAGTTGATAATAGAGATGAAAATAAGCATGAAAATAAGACATTTTTTTTTTACAAAGTTATTAACATGGTAAATGTCACTCATTTAAGTAGCTTATTTGATTATTCACCAAGAAATAGTGCAGAATCTTAAATATTTCTTCTTCATTTTAAAGTCAAACTTTTTTTATATGTTGAATGACCCTGACATTTGAACCCCACTATGTTTTTAGATATGCATTGATAATTCTAGATAAATGTATTTGCATTAAACTTTACTTGTTGGCTACATTTGCTAGAAGTTTGTCCTGTGGACGTCTAAATGAAACGTCTTAAATTACTAAAAGTATGTGACAGACACACATGATATGACGGCACTTTCTGCAATTTGTTCTTTGAAACTCAGAACTCTTAAAACTGCTATAAATAAAAATAAATATTTAAACAGGACAAGAGTTAAAACAAAATAAGTTACACAAAGTCGTTTGCCAACCTAAATTTAAAAGAATAGCTTCGTACAACTTTCAGTCAGATTCTACAAACTATGTACAAATTTGAAAGTAATTGAGACGTGCTCAATTAGACCAAAATGTAGGAGAGAAGATACCCAGAAGACATGAACATGAGATAACATTGAAGCAGAGAAAGAGTCTTCTCAGAGAAGCTTATCAGATGGACAGTCCTGTCATCGTAACCGCAAAGGTCACTTACCGTAATTAAAAAAGGCCTGACGACTGCAGACAGGGGAAACAGGGCTCCGCTTTGTGCCAGATGAGCAATGATATAAACAGCCCACCCCACCAGCAATCAAAAGATAATTTGGAGCCTCCGTCAGCTTCTGTGTCATACTGATTTCCCTGAAAGGTTAATATCACCTGGAATGCAGGGCCCAGCCAAGAGTGGCCCCTTACGCTCACTCTCTTGGTCTTTATCTCACTCCAGTAATCTCAGATTCATCAGCAGGGACAAAGAATACTGCCTTTGTGTAGTTCACTTGATGCTACTGTGCTTGCAGGCATGTTGTTGTAAGTTGATTAAAAACTGGTTGAGAGATCAGCAGATATTCTAGTGTCTTCATAGACACACAATTGCAAGCTTGTTACCACCCTTTTTGATGAAAACTGTCTCAACTGTGGCATATCCTGTAACGTTTTGTGTCTATAATGATACAAATACATTTAATGCAATTGCCATCTAATGTATGGATTATTTATCTATTTTGTTTACTGTATTTTAGTTTTAAATACTATCTACTTTTTAACAATTGTTATTTGGAACAAAAAATGGTTCCTCTGAGGAAAAAAAATCACCATTTAATAACTTCGATATTTTGGACTTTAATGCATATTCTGATTAGACAATTTTTGAGATCATTTTGAAATCTCTGAATTTTGATAGCAGACTTTGATATCTTGGCAAATCTGAGCACAGTTTGAGATATTTCAAATCAATCACTTAAGGGTTCCATTTTCAGTTAGGTTGCTGCCTTTCGGACCATTCAGACTGAAGGCATTCTTGCCAAAAAGCAAGACACAGCGCAATCAACATAACAGAACGCACGTGTCTCGAGACTCGAGAACCTGATGCAGTATCTAAAAAAACACAGCCAGACACTAAATAAAAAAAACAACAAAATGCAATGCATAGCACAAGTTTATATAGAAAAACAATATAAAAAAAAAACAGTACATAGGCATGCAAAAATGTTTTTGGTGTGAACAGACCATTACGGAGCTGTTTTTTTTTACAAGAGCTTATGGTACAGATGTGAATTCATTGGACTCGTTGTTCGTTTGGTTTGTTTGAATAAGTCTGTCCCTCAGAGCCTCATTGTCATTCTCGTCAAAAATCAAATATGCTGTTGCAGTGAATAAGGTCCATTGCGGATAATTTACATCTTTGCATGCTCTATGCACACTTACTATAGCATAATGTATTTCTCATTGCTTCTTGTCTTCAAATAAATAGCCTTCGGACTTCGGAGAGAAGCTGGCATACTTTGCACCTTTGAAATTTGTCCACATTTACACTGGCGGCCAAAAGTTTAAATAATGTACAGATATTGTTGTTTCGGAAAGAAATTGGTACTTTAATTTAGCAAAGTGGCATTCAACTGATCACAATTTATGGTCAAGACATTACTAATGTAAAAAACAGCACCATCAATATTTGAAAAATGTCAGTTTTGATCAAATCTAGACAGGCCCCATTTCCAGCATCAATCACTCCAACACCTTATCCTTGAGTAATTATGCTAAATTGCTAATTTAGTTCTAGAAAATCACTTGCCGTTATATCAAACACAGTTGAATGCTATTTGGTTTGTTAAATGAAGCTTAACATTGTCTTTGTATTTGTTTTTGAGTTACCACAGTGTGCAGTAGTACGTCAAAAATGGCAAAAAGGAAACAGCTTTCTCTAGAAACTCATGAGTCAATCATTGTTTTGAGGAATGAAGGCTATACAATGCTTGAAATTGCCAAAAAACTGAAGATTTCGTACAAAAGTGTACACTACAGTCTTCAAAGACAAAGGACAACTGGCTCTAACAAGGACAGAAAGAGATGTGGAAGGTCCAGATGAACAACTAAACAAGAGGATAAGTAGATCAGAGTCTCTAGTTTGAGAAATAGATGCCTCACATGTCCTCAGCTGACAGCTTCATTGAATTCTACTCGCTCAACACCAGTTTCATGTACAACAGTAAAGAGAAGACTCAGGGATGCAGCCTTATTGCAAATAAAAAAAACAGTTTTTCTGTTTCTTTTGAAACAGAAAAACAAAAACAAAAGGTTAGAGTGAGCAAAGAAACACAGACATTGGACAACAGATAACTGGAAAAGAGTGTTATGGATCTTAACCCCATTGAGCTTTTGTGGGATTAACTAGACTGTAAGGTGCGTGAGAAGTGCCCGACAAGACAGCCACATCTATGGCAAGTACTACAGGAAGTGTGGGGTGAAATGTCACCTGAGTATCTGAACAAACTGACAGCTAGAATGCCAAGGATCTGCAAAGCTTTCACTGCTGCATGTTTTCAAATTGCAATAGTAATTTTTTGCATTATTAATATCCTGGCTATACATTTGTAAAACAGTTCATTTTCAGGGGCAAGGAAGAGGCGAGAAACCGGCTTGACATATAAATTATAGTTTTAATGGAGAACTCAAAATACAAACACATAAGACAACGGACATGTCCGTGAACGATCTCTCTCTCCCAGACCGCCGTCCACGGGTGGCCTTTATTTCTCTTGATGGCTTGATCAGCCTAATACGGGACCGGGCATGCGTAATCACGCCCCGGTCCCGCCCTCCACCGTGCCACAACATTGTAATCAGCTGAATGCCACTTTGGTGAATAAAAGTACAGATTTATTTCCATAAGAGCAAAATCTGTACATTATGCAAACTTTAAGAGACTGTTTTAGGGTAAGCCTTTGCACTCATTCTTGATGTACAGAGACATGGGGTAAACATGTCAGCATTCTTGGACAAATGGTATGTGCTGTGAGACAGATCTGCTTTGAGAGATAGACCTACAGTGGGAGTTAATGTGAGCTCTGTTGTACAGGAGATAGCTAGACCCTCTGCAGTGGACCTGCAGAGGTGCAGCAGCTCAGGGCCATTGACTTGAAAAAACATTTATGGCAGATGCATCGGTCGCCTCTCATCAGCAGCGCAAAATTAATTGCGAGCACAGGAGCTCATAATTTAAGAGAGCAGCATCTGTAAACACCATCATACCGCTCCAGTCCCGCAGACTGCCTCACAGAACAAAGACTTCCACTGGGGAGATTTATACCACAGTGGACAAACACAGAATCTGATAAATATGTTAATTTCCAGAGTACCTGCATGTTTAAAGGAATGAAATTTAAGACCTTGTATGACTTTTTTATGCAAATAAAAAACACAGAATTCCATAAGATTTTGAAAACAACTGCAGGGGATATAAACAAATTATATTTAAAAAATCTAAATATCTGATTAAATTTATAGAAAAGGTCTAAAATCTAAATCCTCATTAAACCCAGGATATTTCATAGCATATAACTTATATAACAAAAATGATTGCGTTTTTGTTCTCTGGGGGGCCTGGGTTGTTCAGCGAGAAAAGACGCTGACTACCACATCTGGAATCGCAAGATTGAATCCAGGGTGTGCTGAGTGACTCCAGCCAGGTTTCCTAAGCAACCAAATTGGCTTGGTTGTTAGGGAGGGTAGAATCACATGGGGTAACCTCCTCGTGGTCGCTATAATATGGTTCTCGCTCTCGGTGGGGCACATGTTGAGTTGTACATGGATGCCTCAATGAATAGCGTGAAGCCTCCTCACGCACTATGTCTCCGCAGTAACGTGCTCAACAAGCCACATGATACGATGCATGGACTGATGTCTCAGACATGGAGGCAGCTAAGATTCGTCCTCCGCCACCCGGATTGAGGCGAGTCACTACACCACCAAGAGGACTTAGAGCGAATTTGGAACTGGGCATTCCAAATTGGAGAGAAAAGGGCAGAAAAAGACAAGAAAAAAAGGTTTTGTTCTCTATTGCCTTACCTGACTGAAGTATGTATGTCTTTAATTCTTTCTATTTTAAGAGTAGATGGATTTAGATTAGAGTTGTGCATAGATTTAAAATTCTTCTTTACCCCTCCTAATTGCATATTTATCCTCAGCCAGACAGTATTGCAAATGTCTTTTTGTAGAAAACATTAGTTATTTTACAGTTAATAAAGAGTTTGATTGTATAAACCTTATTTGATGTTGCACTAGAAAGTTCTCCCTAACACTACATTCTCACATTGATTGCATCAATAACATTTATTTAGCTTTTTTTGGACTATTATGAACCATTGACCAAAGCACACCTTAAGTTTATATCCTGCTTTTGAAGAACTCTCTTTTGGGCAGTATTTAAGTATAATCCAGATGGGACTTGTGTCTGAAATCTAGTATTTTGCAGCCTCTGTATGGCACAGATTAATTACCACAGAAGAAGAATGTCAAATCTTAACTATTAGAAAAATGGCAATTCAGATGAAGTATCATTGCATGGGCAGTGCCAGTGCTAAAAGGAGAAGAAGACATCTACAGTGCTTTTATTGTGGCGTTCGAAGCACCACTTGATGATGGTGTTGATGCCCTGATGTGAATAATGTACGCAGCTTCATGATTGCTATGGCAAAGTGGATAGCCATAGTCTGCTGGGCAATAAATATTGTGGAGAATGAGGGTTTAAGAGATTTAATGTGCACTAATTATATATATATATATATATATATATATATATATATATATATATATATATATATATATACATACATACACACACACAGTTTAAGTCAGAGGTTTACATAAACCTTAGCCAAATACATTTAAACTCAGTTTTTCTCCGTTTATTCCCGACATTTAATCATAGAAAACTGTCTTAGTTCAGTTAGTATCACTACATTATTTTAAGAAGGTGAAATGTCAGAATAATAGTAGAGAGAATGATTTATTTCAGCTTTTATATTTTTTATCACATTCCAATGGGTCAGAAATTTATATACACTTTGTAAGTATTTGGTTGTATTGAGTCAAACATTTTGAGTAGCCTTCCACAAGCTTCTCACAATAAGTTGATGGAATTTTGTCCCATTCCTCCAGACAGAACTGATGTAACTGAGTCAGGTTTGTAGGCACCCTTGCTCGCACATGCTTTTTCAGTTCTGCCCACAACTTTTCTATCAGAGTTTTATATATATATATATATATATATATATATATATATATATATATATATATGGCCTACATTTTGAAAAGTGAATAGGACACAAGGACACCCGGTTTGTGAGACCAATAAACGCACAGAGCACCAATAGGTCAAGGTTGTTGGAAAGGTAATGCAGAGTGACATTGTCGTTTAAGCCTCCGTGTTGTGGCTGCAAGGTGACATAATTTGACATCTGGGCCCTGAGAGCCCAATCCTGGGAGGGCAGCCCAAGCAAGAGTTAAATGGGGACCACCGTCTCTTGCTAACTGACATAATCTCTAAACACCAGTAGCTACCCCCGTTTCTCAGCCGAGCTAGCAGGTTAATCAATAGAGCTGAAACAGTGGAGGGTGAGAGAGGGCCAGTGGTATAAACCCATTCAGTCTTTCCAAATGCTCCTCTGTGAGGAAACCTTAACAAATAAAGCTATTCTCTGGCATTGTTTCATTGGGAATGGCCGACTGCCATGTCTGGCTCTTGCAACCCACTCCTAACAGCACACACTCAGTGTGAGTTCCCATGAGGGAATTGGAGGCAAAGCACAAAGCCTCTTTAAGCAGGAGAAATACAGCTTTTTTATCAAGGTGGTAGAATTGGGGTCATTAGGGTTGTGCCAACCCCTCAATAACCTTAACCTCCTTCATTGCTGTAGTTGAGCATTGCCTCTTCCAACAGGATTCCCTCATTCATATGTATAACGGCCTTGTGAAAAGATGCTGGGAGTTTAGCCACAGATGGGCTGCCAATCAAAGTGTCACTTACAATGGTCAAACTGCTTTGACAGTGGGCCCAAAAGGGATTAGGACACAACTTATACTAGACCTAACTACACTCCCAGTCATATTTATATGTACTTTTTACCAGCTGGTTTGTAATGTCATTTTTAGTGGATGATGGCACACAGATTCCCCATTTACTTGACAGTGCACATTCCAAATATTGTAATCCTTCTGTTTTGAAGAAAACTTCAAAACAATCCTTCTGTTTGGGTAAAAAAAAAAAAAAGATCAGGTACAGTAGATATACTGCACACCTATTTTGATTATGTGGTGAGTGGGCCGTGGTAAGAAGAAATGTATAGCAATAATGCTGAAGGATTTTGGCAATTTAAAAATCAAAGAATGTAGCCAACTACACCACCTGCGAATAAATATAGACGTGGAATTAAATCCACACACACAAAGTAGGTCACACAGGTCCGTTTCCACCAATTAAAGGAAAAGAGACGTGGATACTAGTACAGAAATATTTCATTCATCACAAAACTGTTAAAAATAGTAAAAAAAAAATAAAATAAAAAAAAATTGTATAATCTTTGAGATTGCAGAGAGCATCCATCCTGGAAAACACACAAATCACACATGCCACAAACACACGCACTTAAGTCCCTGAAAACAATATGGTGATGAGCACAGCATGTACTGAAGACAAACCACCACCAGGTACAGAAGGGAAGTAGTCTCCCTGCCTCAAGCACTCCTGCAAAAAATAAACAATTATCACTTACATTCAAATAGTTAGTAAGAGAATGACACAATGGGCTGAGAAACCCTCAAAAACTATACACAATATGCACTTACAGCACACTTTGGTAAACAAAAACATGTATGCATATATCAGTGCAACTGGGTTTCAGAATCACTCAGAGAAAGGTAAACCACAGTCAACAAAATTAATTCCACCTTCTTAAAAGAAATAGTATACCAGATTTTACGAACAATCGAATCCATGAACGGGGATTAATTTGGCATAAACCTGCAAGGTGATGACAATCCCAGCTGGAGAGAAAAACACACTAGTGTAGCACACATCAGGATTTGGCTCACTGTCCATAACAACAAAACAAAACTAACAGAACCAAGCTAAACTAAAACCAAAGAAACCAAATAATAGGAACAAAACTGCCACAGAGGGAATACTTCAGGATGTCAACCAGCCCACCTAAAAAGAAAACCACATTAACTAAAAGGCACTTAAAGGAATAGTTCACCCAAAAATTAAAATGTGCTGATAATTTACTCACCCTTAGGCCATCCAAGATGTATCGGAGTTTCTTTCTTCATCAAAACAGAATGTAAACTGTTTAGGATTTCATTTCAGGCCTCCCCCAAATGATTGATTATTTTTAGAAACAAAACTTATATATTTTTTAACTACAAATATCTGCTTCAGTACATCTCTGTGATGTGCGCTCATGGTCTGCACTTATATAGAACTTTTTTTTTAACCTTAGAGGTTACCTAAGCGCTTTACACTGTGTCCCAATCACCCATTCACACACACATTCACACTCATAGACCAATGGTGGCAGAGCTACCATGCAAGACACTAGCCTGCCATTGGGAGAAACTTGGGGTTCAGTGTCTTGCCCAAGGACACTTTGGCATGTGGAGTCGTGTGGGCCAGGAATCAAACTGCCAACCCTGCGATTAGCAGCCAACCCGCTCTACCACCTGAGACACAGCCGCCCCCAATGACGTGCTTACTGCCTCCTCCTTCACGTGAGGCGTAATCATTCCAACGATCTTACGTCATGTATGGAAGAAAACATTTGTAGTTAAAAAGTATTGTTTTGTTTCACTGTACTGACCAAAATAAGCCACGAGGACTTAGCCAAACAGCTAATAGGAAGTAGCACTCAGATGATCCATCTTCTTCTTTAACTTCTTCGGTTTTATGGCGGGTGGCACCAACATTAAAGTGCGTTATCGCCACCTAATGTGTTGGAGTGTGGACCAGAGTTTAGCCATTTCGTGAGAGAATTATTATTTTTTTTTTTAAATTCTCTTCAGATGACCCATGTGATACTGGAAAGAGGGCATGGTTAAAGGCAATGCATGCCCAGGTGGCAGACAAGAGCACTGTCCTTCTACAATCATAAACATAAAAAAAACATCACACTGAGTAGTGATAAAGCTTGCACAGTAGTGTTTCATTTAGAAAGAGCACCACTTATATGTCAGTGGTAGTACTATTCTTTTAATTCAGATATAGAGTAAACCCTTAATTTTGAAATATAGAATGATTTTCAAATACAGAATTATGAATTATATTCTAAAAGATTTTTATTTAAGAATAAAAATGCCCGCCCGGCAGATGGAAAATGACATAAGCTGTGTTTCAAATGACACACTATACACAATATGCACTTACAAATGATACTATGGACTCAGCCATGCAGTGTATGAATTTGTAGTATTGTCCCAAATGAAACGCAACATTTTTTACTACACGGAAGCATTCGCAGTTAGCTGACAGAAGTGACGTTTCAAACACACGTGATGTGTTGCCACAAGCTTTAGGGTGTTAGCCAACCTCAGTTCAACACTTGTATCTTAAACAATGTACATATTCACACAGCTTGGGGTGATGGTAAAGCATTAAACTCATATTTGTAAGGTGCTGAATCCACTGAAGTTTTGCTAGCTGCTACATTCTTCATTATTTACAACTGTTTTGTCAGACCAACAGTGCTGCCAGGTAACTCCGCCCCTTCCACTACTGCAAGCCGAGTGCACTGAGTGCATGAAATGTCCAACATTCCACACTCCGTTTTGATTGTTGAAAAAGTGTATCATCCAGTTACTTAAAGTACACTTCTTTTTGCTGCATTTTCAGTGTAAACATACAACTCGCACTACTTGCACTACAAAATAGCGTAGAATAGTGCAAAAGGTTGTAGTTTGGTATGCACCTATAGACTTCCTTTGAAAAGGGATCAGTTATCATACTGTATATAACCTTATTAATTGTCTATTTTGACTTGGGTCAGTAAGGCTTAACTGTCACAGGACAGAGGTAAGCAGCAGTTTATATACGCTTACTCCAGCATTGATTGGTTGGATTAAATGAACATGCTCCTTCTGAACTTTTGTTAAGAACTCCATTTCATGTGTTCAATTGTACATGTAATCTTTGAAATGAGAGAAGGTAAATACGTGGCTCACTGTCCATAATGGAGAGCTCAAACTTAAGACTAAACCAGAGCCAGGGGAACTCCCCAAAAACTACATGAAAAAGTGAAAAAACTGTAATAAATTCTACAGAATAACTGAAATATTCGGAGGATAAAAGCAAAATTTGAGGCTAAATCTTCCGGCACTGATTTCAACAAGTTACTTCAAGATTGTGTGGCATGTTGAATTATGACAGTTTTGATGACTCACTTTAAAAGGTAAACATAGGTACAAAAATTAGGCTCTAAGGTATAGTTGTAGAGTCTTTAAAATAACCAACAACATGTGACAAAATAGAGAACATTTTCCTGTGAGATTACAGCGATGGATTGTTTTCCTGCGTGAAACTTTTGTCCTGGTCTGCAGGAGGAGAGAAAGTCATACAACGGTCTATAATTATACATTTGAATAAAGTTTGCATAAAGCGCTTGCTGCATCGTTAACATAACTGCGTGGCAAGGTGATAGAAAATGCTGCAGGCGAGAAACATTTAGGAACGAATTTGTGGCGCGGAGCGCAACACGCCACTTGCGAAGCAGAACTGGGCTTGCGTGTGCTCACACAGAAGCTGTATGCAGCTGTAGGAAGCTGTAGCCTGGTCAGAGCAGATGCTGCTGCGGCAGTGAGCTCACGCATAAAATTTAAAAAATCGCTCTGGTTTGGAGAGATGTTGATAATTTAGAGAAGAGGTCAGTGAAGTTTGCTTGTTGCGTGATTGGCCCTGCATTCCAAAATGGAATAAATCACACTCCAAAGGGCATTTTGAAGGGAGAACAATCATGATAGTCATGTGAATGAACAGAAATTCCAATAAAAGGCTTAAAAAGTGAGTTAGGAAAGCCCCACACCATTTAGCCCTCTCATATCTGAATAGAACATACCCTAGAATGGGCTGCACAGTGAGGATATCATGGCTAAGAGGAAATAAACACCTGAGCAGGAGAATGTGTTGGAAAAGGCTTGAAATGAAATTTTATTCTGAATTTTATTCCCTTGTATTCCCTTGAATTAAAGCTGTGATAGATCTCTGTTGATGTGAATCAGCGAGCATTGATGCTGAGTACCACTCCTGGAGTCGCAAGTTCGAATCCAGGTTGTGCTGAATGACTCCAGCCAGGTCTCATAAGCAACCAAATTGGCCCAGTTTCTCACTTTCAATGGGGCGCGTGGTAAATTTTGCTTGGCTCGAGGAGAGTAGCATGAGCCTCCACATGCTGGGATTCTCTGCGGTGTCATGCACAACGAGCCACATGATAAGATGCGCGGATTGACGGTCTCAGAAGCAGAGGCACTGAGACTTGTCCTCCACCACCCGGATTGAGGTGAGTAACCATGCCACCATGGGAACCTACTAAGTAGTGGGAATTGGGCATTCCACATTGGGGAGAAAAAGGGATTAAAAATGTAATTTAAAAAAAAAAAAAAAAAAGATGAGGACCTGTATGCGGGGGACCCTTATTGAGCTGTACTACAGGTATACAGTGAAGCAGCTTTGTTGAAAACATGAGCTTATCTGATTAGGGTAAATGCTTCATGCGTAGTAGGTCTGATGCATGAATATGATGCAGGTAAGTGGGCAGGGCCAAATACTGGAAGAATTGTCCCAGGACATAGGTAAGCAGTGGCTTATACACGCTTACTTCAGCATTGATTGTTTGGATTAAATGAACATGCTCCTTCTGAACCTATAGACTTCCTTTTAAATGGGATCAGTATATTATACTGTACATATCCTTAGGAATTGTCTATTTTGACTTGGGACAGTAATCAACCCTCTAGCAACCATTAAGTAATGCCCTAGCAATCACCTTGCAACACCCTAGAATCCACCAAAAACAACAAGTCTCTTAAAAATGTAATGATTTATTTTTTTACTTATTCATTGTTATAGAGAATCCACAGGCATTTTGAATAAATACAAGATTATAAGTAATAAAATACAAGATAATATTAAGATTTGTTTTTAAGTATTTACATTTTAAGATCACTGTTTTATAACTCTTAACAGGGTCAAAAAATACTTTTAGGTTGACATCACGAAACCCTCTTACTTTTGCCCATCATGTGCCTCCCAATATTTTCTACAGTTAAATATTCAGTTTTAATACAGTAGCTATATATTCTGTCTGTATGCCAAAAATAATCTAATTTATTAAAGTATTTTTTACGGTTCTCTGTGGTAAACTTTATCTGTGGGACCTCACCCTAAAGACAAGGCAAGTTTATTTATCTAACACATTTCATACACAATGGTAATTCAAAGTGCTTTACATAAAAAAAAAACATGAAGATTATACAAGATAAAATACATTTTAAAACCAGTTAAGAACAGGAAATATTAACTAAAAGTAAATAAAATTATGCAGTGCAATCAGTAAGTGCAGCACAGTGCTCAGTGAATAAACGCAAAGCTAAACATAATAGCTTTTTTTTTAAGTCTGGATTTGAATATGGCTAATCATGGAGCACATTATACCTCTTCTAGATGCTGTTTCCAGCGACGGGTTGCGCAATAGCTAAACGCTGTGTCACCTTGTTTTAAGTGAACCCTTGGAATTTCTAACTGACTTGATCCTAATGATCTGAGAGGTCTGTTTATATTCAACAAGCGTATCTGCGATGTATCTTGGTCCTAGGCCTTTGAGTGATTTAAAAATGAGTAATAGGGTAATTTAAATAAAATCAATTCTGAATGTAACTAGAAGAGAACTGGAATCATATGCTCAGATTTTTTTGGTTCATGAGAATAAACCATGAGGCATTATTCTGAATGATCTGCAGCTGTCTAATGGTCTTTTGGGGAAGTTCAAAAGAGAGTTCCATTGAGAGTTCCATTGCAGTAGTCCACACTCCTGGTGATGAATGGATAATCAAGTTTCTCTTAAGTCTTGACTGGATACAAAACTAAATCTAATTCTCAAAATATTTTTGAGATGATAGTAGGTTGATTTAGTTGTTGCTTTAATGTGACTACTCCAAAATGAAATCAAGATATCTTCATTTATTTTTTTTGTCTTTAGGCCCTTGGAGTCAAGGTATGTGTTCACCTTGGGAATTTCGTCTTTGTTTCCAAATACCTCTGTCTTGTTGTTTAACTGAATTAATTTTCGGCACATCCAACTGTTAATTTCATCAATGCACTGAGACTCAAATCCATCTGGCTCTCACCCAGAAACACTCTTCAATACCTGCATTCAGTGCTGAGTTGAGCATAACAAACAGAACACCCATTTACATTTATGCATTTGGCAGACACTTTTATCCAAAGTGACTTACAGTACTTATTACAGGGACAATCCCCCCAGAGCAACCTGGAGTTAAGTGCCTTGCTTAAGAACACAATGGTGGTGGCCGTGGGGATCGAACCAGCTACCTTCTGATTATTAGTTATGCACTTTAGCCCACTACACCACCTCCACTCCCATAATACTGTCATTCTACACTTCACATACTGTAAGTGTTCCCCTGGATTTCATCTGTGGCACTGAGATCAGGCCAACCATGCCCACAGGAAAAAGTTCAACAAACAGGAACTGAGGTAAGCATCTTTTTCAAGAGCGTTGCACTGAGCCACAAAAAGATAAAGGTTTAAACTGAAGCATACGTTGTTGTCATATGTTGCATCACTATGTTGCATGCATTCTGTAATTCAGCAAATGTCCAGTTATAATCTTGGAAATAAAAATGGGTGTTTTGCACGTTTAATCCAATTTTGTGCAAAAATGGCCATACTTTTGGTAGTTCAATTAAATCACTTTAATTAATCAAGAAAGGCATGTTAAAAATCACAGTGGATATTGCTTTCAGTTCATTTGTTACACTTGAAATAGAAGGTCAAGTCGAGTGCATTGCTTTACCTAGCAGTGTGCTTTGATGTATGCTGCACATTTTTGCACATGCAGTAGGTCATCTGGGTATTTAATCCATACAGACAAATTGCATCCTGTGCATCATTTATCTACTGGATATTTTAAAAAGTAGTATAAGTAGTATGTCATTGCAAACAAAGCCATAATCAAAATTATAATGGGGCATACAGCAGCCAGTGGTAGCCTGGTTATAGCAGATCCATGCAAATCAGGTGAGATAAAATGGAATTAGATGTGAGGTATTTGTGCTAAATCAGGGGCTCCACCTGGAGGGATCTCAGCCCAAACTCAGTAATTGCTGGAAGACCAGCCAATAAGATGGGAAGAACAGGTTTATTTGATTCACAACCTTTCATTAAGCGCTCAATCACTGAGACAATATCTTCCTCTCACTTTTTAATTTACATCACTGCCTTGCCCAAACACATCCATCCATTCAGGGGTGTCACTTCAAGGTTATCAACTGCCAAGTCACAGCTAGAAATCATTACACTGCTTCCCTGACACTGCCAGAGGTGGAAACTTCCAAGGTGAGTGTGAGCTGCCACATATAACTAGTGTGCTTAGGTTCTTGGAACGACCCATCACATTCTGTGGCATGTGTCATTGTGTTTTGCACGCTCCCTTGGCCTTTGCATACTTGCCTCTCCATTCTGCTGCCTCTACAGAGAACAGTGCCTTTACCATACCCAGATCCCACTGTCCTCACTGAACTCACCCAATTCAGTACTAAGTTTGTGTATTAAATAAAAGTACATTTGAATGTCCTCAATGACCCCATGAAATTGCTCAATGGTTTCCTTTCCTTTATTTACGTATTCCTTATTGAAACAGGAAGTTTTGGGGGACATCCCTTTTTTTAATAGCCATTAGCCTTTATTTTAAATCACAGCCTTGAACAGGTGGTGTAAGGGGCAATGGCGTTCTCATTCTTGAGAGCATTTAAATGGACGAAAATCTGAATAGTGTAAAAACTAAATTTTATATGCATACTGTATTTCTGCTAAAAGTTCATTTTGTCAACTTATATAACTATGCTGGCATATAGATTGCATCAAAGCCAATAGACATGGAACTAATCACCCAAAACAAAAAATGTGCAGTGGGGTTTAAAAAAACTTCATTATTATTTTTTTATTTATTATATAATTAATGATTAAGTGAAATTGAAGGGTACAAAGCCTTTTTTCCTGCCTTCATTGAATGTCCATGTTGTTATATGTCTTAAATGGCAAGCTACTGTAAAGTAACAAAGTCTTTGAAATCAACAACGAAAGATAGGGGAAGCATTTTCTACTCTCTTTTAAAAGTTGATAAGCCACTTTAGCCTGCTATCCTAAATGCATGATCATATTGTTAGTTCCATTTAATTGTGCATTTGTATTTAGCATAATTTTTCCCTCCTGTAGTCCATGACCCTATTAGAACAGACCGATTTTGGGTCATGACCCACCAGTTAAAAACCTCTGGTTTAAAGCCATGGTAGGGAAAGCTGGATTTGGGAACTTCTTGGCTTGAGCTGTTGTGGTCCCATCTAATTCAGAGGAATTACTGCAGTAAAAGGGGACTTGGTATTAAAGGACAAAGAAAAAAATATGAGGCAGTATTATTGAGTTCTTGTGTTTGTGCAATGGAGCCAAGTCACAGATTAAAATGATTTATGATCTACTATGTTGGTTTCTTTTTTTTTTATCCTGCTCAAATTTCTGAGGTTTGGAAGCTCAGCTCTCCAAACTCTGACAACATACACTCACATTCTTTGTGTCTCTCTATATGTCTATATCTCTCTCTAATGCAAATTTTGAAATTGAAATCTCTGTTTACACATGCCATGCCATGATCTCTTTCCAAGACAAGCATTCGTGTACTTCAAAGGAGTCAAAGGGGCTTATCACAGCTCTAGTGTTCCGCTCTGTTTATGAGGCAGACAAGAAATCATGCGACATATTTTAAGTGCCAAGAGAGCTGTTCACGGCAGTGACCCAAGCCAGATCTGAGAGATCTGACGATCTGACGATCTGAGATCTGACGACTGGTTCTGACGATATCCCTGGCAAATGAGCAATGCGATATATCTCACCCCCCTGTCCTCTGCACTCGATCTAATGAGCAGCTGGCACACAATGAGCCACAGGGCACTTTTCTACTCAACGGAGGTATGATTTTTGATTGTCACGTATGAGAGTGGAAATAATAGGGTGTTGAAAGAAACCTTGATGGTTTCTGCTGAAAAAAAAAAAAATTCTGTAGGTTTCAGCTGGTTTACTCCTCTAATCTGCTTTCCTCCACCAAAAATGGACACTTTAAAAAAAATCTACTGCAAACTTTGGAAAATAATGCAAGGTATTTTACTAATTTCTTTTATCTTTCACCCATTCAGGGACCACGTGGGTGTTCTGGCGAGACAAGTGATGTGCACTGTAATTTACCCTGGTAAACGAGCATTGAATATATTTGGTTGGAGTTTGGCCTCTGCTCTGTAACGAAGAATGAGCCCCCATTCAGTGAACGAATGCATTCACAGAAACATGTCCATTTCTCTCTGGTTTGCCCTTCGTTCAGTATCGGAATGAGTTCGCCGTTGTACGCGCCTCGTACGTACGACAACTAGAATAGGGCATGTTGCATGCAAGACATCAGCCAATACATTTATGTGATTATATAAGGGCTTCAGACCACGTGACTCTCAGGGCGTGACCCAATGCGATTATGCAGCATCTTGTTCCTACTCAGGGAACAAGGGTTACACTTCACATAACCAAGACATTTTGCTGATGAAATCGGTCTGTGCTGACCGAAATTGAACCACTGCCCCAGTGGCTAAAGCAGGAAGCATTGCTGAATGTATGGGTACATAAGCTCCAATTTCCAATTTAAATTTAGACAGAATGGTGCCAGAAGCAAGTTGTGGTAATTTTTGTAATACAGTCAACAAAAATGCATATTTTTTATTAGCTCTAGCCTCTAACCCAAACCCCAACCATAATCATAACCATCAGTGATTTTAGAGTGAAAACACAACCTCCGAATCCCACTCACCATTGTTCATCTGAATACGATTATTTCCTGGTTTCAGCGAGACCAGAACCCATGTTTCGGAAGCTGTTCATGCAACACACTATAAGTAGCATTAGAGGGAAATGTGATCACATTTAAACTGATGTCTAAAAGTCTGATGGGGATGACCCTTTCCAGTATTTGGGCTGAATGAGATTGATTTCAGTCTACATTAACTTTCAGGGCACATGAACTTTTGGAATATTGTGATGTTTACATAAATGTTCACATTCACAATGGTTTTAGTTATTATAACAGCACATTTCAAGTGTTCAAGATTCAAAGGTGTTAACAAGAAGAGTGAAAATGCTTTTGCTAGTGATGACAGAATGAATTCTGATCTTAATGTCCGCAGAAATAAAAAAAAAAACACTGGATGTTTTTGTCTAATAGATTTCAGTAAGTACAAATAGGATGACATGGCACGTTTGATTAACAAATAGCCATTGAAAAAGGGATCAGTTTGAGCTAGCAAAGAGGGCTGTGTGTAGGAAGAAGATTAGCCAGTGCAATGGGTCTATGGGTGAGGTATTTGTTTAGATATGAGCTCAGGTCTGTGAAAGGAAGGAACTCATCTACTTACCACCCAATGAGGACAGAGCTTGCTCACAAACACAGTTGCCTTTAAAAACACTGGACCCATAGACGTGTCATCAAACTACCTGTGAACACAGAGAGACTGTGCTTTTACATTTAGAACTACATTAAACGCATGCTGACACAAATAAACCACCACACAAATGTGACCCAAATGAGAAAGAGTTTCTTAGTGCTACTTATGTTTGTTTATCAGTGACAGACTAAGGTCTGTTTCACACAGCATACGCAAGAGGTGTATATTTATTTTGTGATAACAGGTTACAGCATTCACACTGCATACACAAGCAGTGCAGTGCCATAGGAGAAAGTGAGTAAATAATGACAGAATTTAAAATGTTTGGTGAATTATTTGTTTTAGACTAACATTATGCACTCATGAAAACAGCACACAGCACAGAGATTGGATTGACAGTGGCAACGAGAGCAACATACTCTAGCTTGGAAAACTCTCTGTTAAAGCAGCATTAAATCATGAGACTGTCATACCACAAACATTTAGCATAAGGAAAAACAAATGCCTCACACTGGCCCCTGTCTAGCATACACATAATTTATACCGACAGAGTAATGAGCCATTACTTCCAGGTGTAATATGGAAGAAAGCTTAAAAAAACATGACTATACAAGACATTGTATATTGATAATAATAATTATAATAAGGCAATATTTATATAGGGCATTTCTATACTTCAATTTCACTATACAGAGCATTTTAATTAAGAAAACAGCACGAAAAGCAAGTAATTACAGAAAATAAGACAAATCAAAAGACAATAAATGTTATAACATGGAAACAAAAATTACTTGGAGGTAAACAAAAACAAAACAGAATGCAAATGCAGTGGAAAAACAGGAAAACAAACAGAACAAAATTGCAAAATTTCAGTAAATCAAATCAGATGGGAGAGAGACCATTTAAGACCACTTTAAATGGCTTGACGGGCTCAGTTCCCTTCCTCTGTAGACATACAGTTTTTCCTATTGAAGTTGGAAGTTAGGGCGGGACATACTGTATTGAAGTGTTTTACATCTGTTTCCAAAAACTTTTTTTTTTTTTTAAATACTCACTTAACTTTTCTGAGTCTGCTTTTCCACTGCTGTTTAGTGCCGCCTCAATGTGGGTGGGATTATAGGCTGATTGTCATAGTTGTGCCGCCTCTACTGCCGTGACATCATTTTAAATGAGACACAAAACAATTAACAATAACACGACCACTAGCTGTTAGCTACTAGCTCATTGTGCTGCATAAAGCAGTTGTTGTATGGTGATTTTACACAAGTGTAACAGTTAAACTGGGCTGGTTGTTTTAGAAGCAAGCTTCGAGTAGCTGGTCAACTAAATAAAGTGAAGCTTTCAAGCAGAGTATAGAGTTAACGTACCATCCTCCATCGTGGACTCCAGCCATGGCTGATTCCAGGGAACTCTCCCTCCCATTGCTCGCCGGTCTAGATAGCATCCATTTGGTCGAACCACTTCCACTTTTCCTTGATAGCTCTGTAGTCATTTTTAAGTTTTTGTTTTTTTTACTTTTCCCTACTTTGTTGGAAGGTCCGGTGGTAGCCGTGTGCGGCCAACAGCTGAGACACTTCCTTAAAGACTTTTTTTGTTTTGTATAGTTTTGTTCATTACTAACGAGAGGAATGTCTGCACCTCATTTATTGACCATGTCGTGGTTTTGTGCACAGCCATTTCTTTTTACAATTAGAAAGTCACATGAACAAATGATACCGCTATCGCTGTAGCTAACTTGAAGGGTTGATTTCCCATGTCGCATATCCAGTGATGCTGGTAGTGACGATTCTCTCTGACCAATCAGTAATCTGCAGGGTTTTGACGTCTCATTTAGTACTGGCTCGGCTCACTTGGAACCTCGACCGAGGTGGTACTAAAAAAAGTACCAGGTACTATCCACAGTGGAAAATCCCCAAAAAGTGAACAAAGTCGAGTCGAGTTGAGTTATACCTTGCAGTGGAAAATCCCATATGACACTAGAAATTTAGCTCAGGTGAAGCCCTTTTCTCTGGATCATCTTTAAGATGTTTCTACACTTTTTTTGGACTACACCTGTGGCAAACTCAATTGTTTGGACATGGTTTGGAAAGACACACACCTGTCTATATAAGGTCTCACAGCTGAAAATGCATATCAGCGCAAAAAACCAAGCCATGAGGTCAAAGGAACAACCTGTATAGCTCAGCGACAGGAATGTATCGAGGCACAGATCTGGGGAAGGCTTCAAAACAATTTTGGCTGCATTGAAGGTTCCCAAGAGCACAGTGACCTCCATAATTCTTAAATGGAAGAAGTTTGTAACAACCAGGACTCTTCCTAGAGCTGGCTGTCCAGCCAAACTGAGCAATGGGGGAGAAGGGCCACTTGACTTGACTTGACTTGGTAAGATAGGTGACTATGAACCCGTTAGTCACTCTAGTTGAGCTCCAGAGATTATGTGTGGAGATGGGAGAAACTTGCAGGAGGACAACCATCAATGTAACACTCCACCAATCTGGGCTTTATGGCAGATTGGCCAGGCGTAAGCCACTTCTCAATGCAAGACACATGAAAGCCTGCTTGGAATTTGATTGAACGGTTTGGTCTCAATTCCAAGTGTCATGTCTGGAGGAAACCAGGCACTGCTCATCACCTTTGCAGTACCATCCCAACAGAGAAGCATGGTGGTAGCATCATGCTGTGGGGGTGTTTTTCAGTGGAAGGGACTGGGAGACTGGTCAGGGTTGAAGGAAAGCTGAACACAGCAAAACACAGAGATATACTTAATCCTTACCTGTTCCTGAGCGTTTAGGACATCAGACTGGGCCTAAGGTTCATCTTCCAACAGGACAATGACCCTAAGCACACAGCCAAGAAAATGCAAGAGTGGCTTTTGTACAACTCTGTGAATGGCCTGAAAATGGCTGTCCACCGATATTCCCCATCCAACCTGACAGAGTTAGAGAGGATCTGCAGAGAAGAATGGCAGAAAACCCCAAATCCAAGAGTGTGCAAAGCTTGTCGCATCATACCCAAAAATACTTCCTTTTATACTGTACTATTCTAGTTATTAAAAAAAAATTTTACTTTATTTTATATTGATTCATTATAAACCTAACAAACACAAACCTACAAACAATTGGTTTTGTGTGTGTGTGTGAAATAAATGTGTGAAACAGAAAAAAGTATGCTTGTGTTATCATTCTTTAAAATAAATACCACTTTGTTTGATGTATTTTCAGTGTCATCAAGCGTCCAAATATTTTTTGGGGCCCCAGTAGATCTAAACTACTTTGAATTTCTCTGTGATCCAGACACACCTAATACCTTTTTAAAAATGCTCTACTGTGCTGAAACCAGAGGTGATTCATCTTAATTAACATCCTTCAGGAACAAGTCTTTATTCTTGAGCAAAACCCTGTGATGTAGCTGTGCTGCAGAGATAGCGCCGACTCTATTCACTGGATCTTAAATCACCAGCTGTTCACTTTGTCTACAGCACTCATCACCTCTGTATAAAGTGAGAGCGATGTTGTGCTGGCAGGCAGGAGCTGGTGAGCTGATGGCCTTTTTATTTGCTCAAAGCTGTTTATCAGTCCTCATGCTAAATTCCTGTCTTCACATGGACGTCACACTCAGGTAAAAACAACTCTTAGTCTGCATGTCCACTGGGGCATAAGAAATCTCCTCAATTCCATTCAAACGGATAGAGGTCTACCACTTTGATGGTGTATCTGCAAAATATACAGAAGTGTGGTTGATTTAGTATGGTCTGTGATTGCTTTACATTTATTATATATTATCTACAGGGTTCCAAAAGTATTTTAACACTTAAGTCATACTTAAAAATATAAGCATTTCTTTGCCATTTACTGTATAATAAAACATCAAACCAAGTAGCATTTATTTTATTTTACGTATTTCTACCATTTCTTGTCAAGGACAGTTAGAACTTAGTGGAACATGTCCATAGTTAATGTGATTAACTAAACCTGTGGCTACTCTATTAGGACACCTGTATGAGAACTTGACAATAAATTACTTCATAAATACACTAAAACTCACCTTGACAACAGTTACTTAAATGTCATTGCAAAAATGTCTAAGAAAGGTGAAGATATAATCTATGGAATTATTTATTTGCATTTGCCACTTTGTTTGATATTTTGTTATCTACCGCAGTGTTATTCATGCATTCTAAGTGTCCACAAGTGTCCAGTTACAATTTGGGGTCATTCTACACATGATTACTGCTGAAAGACACGAGGCATGTGTATGTCGCTTAGCTCCCACAGAGAATGAATTGAGAACATCTGCTCATCTCTGTACCAGTGGACACGTTCAGTGAGTCATTTCTAAATCCATGTGTGGGGGATCAGATCCAAAGACTATGTGACATCAACAATTACATTGTGTTTTAAACTAAGTGCATCCCAGAAGGACTTTACAGACCATTGATTCAACCAGGTGATGTAATTCCATGGAGAAATCAGTTGATTGCTGAAGATGAGCACTGCAGTGTCTTTTTTGAATGTCGTTTTTGGATCACACCCGAAAACTGCTGGGCAACAGAGGGGCTGTCGTTTCCAGGAAACGCTTAGTAGGAAAATTATGAATGCAGTGAATTCCATTACAATGACCACATTCCCACATCCTGGGCTCTGTCTGGACACACAAGACCTGAGTCAAAACTCAGGGGTGAGTGGAGACATGTTCAGATCTGGATACCTTATTTCCAGGCAGGGTGTGGCAGTTCACTGTTTTATCAATGGTCAGTGGAGTTGGCTCTCTATTTTGCAATGTTTGGGAATGTCCTCAACTCAAGGTGAAATTCCAAGTTAATGAGGAAATATCTGAGAGGTGGGACTTTCATGTGATAATTGTGAATTAGCACAAGAACATGCTTTAAGTAGGCTAAATAGCCAAACAGTATGAGATCCAAAATATGCAAGGATCTAACCACATATTAAGCATTGGTAGGAAAAAATGTGTAAAAATTCAAAAGGTGTTGTGTGCAATTTTAAATACTTAAAATATGTAAAATACCCTCTATCTCAGCTTGATAAGCAGAGAGAATTATAAGTATGATATTCATTGGCTGATCCCCCACCCCCATTTCTGTTTGTTTCAGCAACCTAATCAGCCCAATGCAACATTATCTCAATGGGGTGAGTTTTGGGGGGCAGGACTCTGTTTGGCTAACCAATGGGAGATAAGGGGAGTTGTTTGGGAAACCTGTTTGAAATGCAACTTCTCAATGTCTGGATAAAGCCCCGAACACATATGTGCACAGATTCCTTCACAGATGTACATTATTGACATTCTGTGGTTGTCTAGTTGAGGACAAATTTAAAAAGATAGTACTAATTAATTAATAATTCCTTATATTTATATAGTGCTTTTCTAGGCACTCAAAGTGCTTTACATAGTTAGGAGGACTCTCCTCAACCACCACAAGTGTGCAGCATCCACGTGGATGATGCGACGGCAGCCATTGTGTGCCAGAACGCTCACCACACACTAGCTATTGGTGTTGAGGAGTGTTGAGTTATATAGCCAATTCGGGGATGGAGAATATTATGCCATGATAGATAAGGGCCAATGGAGGGAATTTTGCCAGGACACTGGAGTTATACCCCTACTCTTTACAAGAAGCACCCTGGGATTTGTAATGACCACAGAGAATCAGGATGTCTTATCCGACAGACAGTGCTTGTTTTTTTTACAATATGGTGTCCCCAACACTATACTGTGGCATTATGACACACACAAACTGCAGGGTGAGCACCCCCTGCTTGCCTCCCTAATACCACTTCCATCAGCAACCTTAGTTTTCCCCAGGAGGTTTCCCACCCAGATACTGGCCAGGCTCAACCCTGCTTAGCTTTAATGGGCAACCAGGCAAGAGCTGCAGGGATGCTGACAATAGATAGCTAGATACTTTTTTGCCAAAAAAAATTAAAAATTCCATGACACTTTCACTCTCACCATTGAATCACAACTCCTACTCTGTGACCCTTCCACAGTTTCCATAAATCAGACTTCTAATGAGATCTGACCTGCTGATAGCTGGCAAAGCAGCCTCTAAAAAATGCTCCCTTTTGTCTCACCTGGTCTCACCTCACAGCAGTTTATATTCTGCTTCATATCTCTGCTGCCTATCTCTCTGAAAAAACTGACTGATAGGCTCCATGCAGACTCCTACTGCAACGGGGGGTGGAGGGCACGGGGAGAGAGAGAAAGACAGATTGAGATTAAAGAGTTCTGCTGTTCATGTGTAACTAGCTGGCAGACAGGCTAATGCATTAACATTCATCATGAAAGAGAAGTATTCTGGAGAGATGTGAGGAAAAGAAATGAGGTGTGCTTTTAGGTCAGACAGCAAAATGTTTCCGAAAAAGATTCAAAACGACAAAGGCTAAATGGACTTCATGTCTGACATTTCAATCCCTATATGGGGTAAAACTGAAAGTGATTCAATGGTTATATAAACATCTGAATAATCTACCTGTTAAGAAATACCAAAACAAAACAATGTAAAAAAGAATAGAAAAGAAAAGCACATAATCTACGCCCTTGGCTACATGGAAACTGCTCATGTCTCAAAACATAATGGATAAAAGGAATTTTGTCAATGTTTTTACATATGCACAGAGACCTTACACAGACTTTATAAGTGATTACATTTCTTTTTACATTAGATTACATTAGATTTCATGTCTGTCAGTTTTTCAAATCTGTGGGTGAGTGTTTGAGTGTGTTTGTGTGTGGAACTGGACCTCCATCAGTGTATGGCTCATTTGTGCATACTGACTGTTGGCTGCACTGGCTGTGTAGTTGTCTGTGATTTGCTCATGTCGTCTAGTTCATCATCTCAGAGTGAAAGCTCAACAGATCTGTTGATGGAGAGGTACATGTAAACATATCCACTGCTTCCTGTGAATTCAGACTACACTGCCAGAAATGTATGTAAAAGCCTGCATGCTTTCATCCTGAAACATATACACACACAGAGCAGTTTCAGTTCATTCCAATTCTGTGCAGCGTTTTCTAGTTTAACTTTGAAGGGGCTAAAAATATATTTTCAGATATTTTTCAGCCAAAGCACATAGGAAAACATAAACATGAAAACAAGTATTGTGAAAGGCACACAGACAGCCCAGATGCCTGGAGATTTTCTGCTGATGATGGACTTCTGTTGGTCCCACACTGATCTCAAAATTGTTCAAGGTGTTGAAGAGATATAATCTTAATATGCATACAGTACACCGTCGGGTTCAAAAGTAAATGAGTTCACTTGTGAAAATGCTTCTAAGATTACAAGATTTGTTTTCATTACAGATTATATTACAGTATCAGCCTAACAATTTGAATGAAAAGCTGAAATGAAAAATGTACATGAATTTCAGAATTTCTTTATATTTGGTTTGCCCCACTTTTGCTTTAATGACAACATGCACTCAAAGTTCATGGAAATCCTGATGATTAGCTCTCTGTGAAGGCTTTAAAATGAAACATGAACCTGACCCGTGAGACCACGAAACCCGGCCTTACCGAACCCGAGTGGTACCGTCAGATTTAAAGCCCCAACCTGACCTGAATCTGAAATAACTCACTCTCAAGCTAGACACAGACACTTTCAGAAGCTGTGCAATAGTCAAAGACATTCATCAAGCATGTGTGTACATAAGAAAACAATGGAAAAACAGAGCAGACATGTTCAAAAACACATTTGGTGTAAACAGACACTAACTCATACGTGTCCGTGAGTAACAGTGCATGTGCGAATCAAGTTAGGTAGGCCTGTTTATTTTTTTAATAAACTAAAAAAATAAACCCAAAGTCATACTTGAAAATCTGACCCAAACCAGGCAGTTGGACAGCTCTATTGTTGATCCATGTTTTCCCAGCATGATTTTTCCAAAGAATATCATAGGTAGCACAAAAATAAGAGCAGATTTGAAATATTTCTTATTCATTTTACATTTATTTCTAGGTTTTAACTAGATTTTCAATCCAAGATTTTCAATTTGAATTCAGACTTTGGACTTCACTTTAATTTTATCTGAATTATGCTTTTATATAGACTTTACCAAGAAGAAATTTCGTAAATGCATTTTCCAGTATTGATAACTATGGTTGATGTGAAATGTATTTGTATACAATGGACAATGATATAGGTTGCAGCCTCATGCCACAATTCACTAGAATTTTAGGATAGATTGCATATTTTTTATAACATTAGTAGACTGCCTTTCCTATCTCATCTTTTGCCCAAACAGTAAGTGTTCTATGATTGTTTTTGTAGCAAAGCTCAATCAAGATTCTAATACCAGTGATGATATTGTGCCTCATGTAGTTTGTTTCTGCTGGCTGACTCTTGACTGGCTGGGCTGTCTGCCCTTCATGCTGTTGTCTGTCACCACTAAATGGCCCCTCTAAAATTGGAATTAATGAGACTGAGCTGTTTTCCTATAGCAGCAGTGTGTAGCTTTTAATGCATATCTAATCTTTATGAACCACATCAATGAAATTATGGCCCAAGAGTTGAACCAGTTGTTTAGAATCTATAGAAGAATTTATAGTCACTGCATATTTTTCACATCATGCATTTATTTCATTTCATTCATTTATATCATGCAAAATAAAATTTGAGATAAGGCTCCTTCAAAGACTGCATGAAACCAAAATAGGAATTTTATGGGCATCTATTGTATATGCTAGTGTACTCCTAATAATTGTGTATGTGCCATGTATACTTCACAGATGAAGATTGTAGCTTGATTGTAGATGCAAAACTCTGCTTTAGCTCAATTATAACTGCGCATGTGAACACGCTGACTGATTGGCTTATGGTATCTCAGAATGTGCGCAGTCCCAAGCCCTTCACTACAGCGACTATTCTGAGCTGCAACATCATGCTTTCACTCAAAAAAAAGGCACTGATAAACATCTCTCTTATAATTAAATAGTTGTGATTTATATATTGCATGCAAATAATTTCTCAGAATACATGCTACTGCTAACTACATACTGAATGGCCGTCAATAGAGAAACATTCTTTTTGCCAGAATAATGGTGTAGTTATAGCGTCTACCAACAGGGGCTAACTTAACCATGCTAACCAGCCAAACCTTGACCTCTTTGTTGAGCCAGACTACAATGAAATCACCACCTGTTAACATAAACAAGCACATGCACATCCCACAGGTTGAGGGGTTTTAGTGGATATATCGATAAGAAACACTTCTGACTGTTTCCTAATTGTTTTACAGCTCAGGTCAAGGGAGAGGCAGCCATTGACTGTTTTATCGAGGGGCCATTGAGTAACGATCAGAGCCTGTGAAAGACAACACACCTCGAAGAGCTTAAGCCTGTCAACTCCCAGGGTGAAAGGGCCTCAAGGAGAGCCAAGCAAGCTGTTATAATCGACTTATTCACTAAAGAAAATGATGGGTTTATTGGTTTCATTTAAGGGCCAGAGCCTCTGAGCAGGAATTATCTCTCCCTGGAGTGAGCAGCAGATAACGTATCTGTGAAAGCCCCATCTCCCATGACTAGTGATGTGTACACTTGTCAGTATGTTTTAGTCTTATGAGACATTCAGTGCCTATAATTACACTTTGTGTTATTTCTACACCGTACTCAGGTTAATTAGTAGCAGGCATTGATCACAAAACATTTTAAGCTGAAGAGAAATACTACACATTTCTCACCTTGACATTCTGACCTCTGCTGTCGCAGTGATGGTTAAAAAACATTTCAAATAATGATTCAATAGGTTATATTTTAAGGAATATTTCAACTGAAAAATAAAACCATTAAGGGGCCCAATGCTTAAATAAGAATTGCCTCGTACTAGAAGTATTTGAGATCTGTGCTTGGTCTTGGTTTTAGTTAAAGTCACAGCCACATTTACCTTTGCACTGCAGAATTCTGTGGCCGAAATACAGTCATCTCAATGGCAATCTGCACAATCGTGAATTTCGTGTGATGGATTCGGCACCGAAGAATTCCCCTTGTGGATTTGCGTGGAGTTCAATTTTGGGAATTTTGACCAATAGGAAGTTGCTTAGGTTGGCAATGACAAATGTGTGGACAGTGCTTAACATTCCTCATTGATAGGCCTGGGGGGGGGGGGGTCTTTTTTCTCTCAGGTGTGAATTGCAATCCATATTCATGATCATTCACGCCTCCTCGCATATTACCTTTCAACACTAAAATTGTCTTACAAAAGTTAAATTACTATATTGTTTTGTATGAATGAGTGATCAGGATGGTTTTCACATAATTTTGTAGCTAAAACTCTAGGCTATAAGATCCAGTTCTCAAAAGTCTTGTGGACAAATGTTTAGTATGTGTTATATTACCTTATTTCAGTGACTTCAAATTTTAGTTTTTTCAAACATAAACGTTATTTTCTCAAAAATACAAACATGTACACACATGTTGCTCACATATTATTGTAGCCCAGTTTGTGCTGAATACAGTGTTATCAGACTTTAGCCATTAATATGTTTTTAAGCAACTGAAAAAAGCACAAATGTCAAGGCATGTCAAAACTTCTCCAGGGCCCAAAATACCCTCAGACCCCAGTGTTATCAGACTTTAGCCATTAATATGTTTTTAAGCAACTGAAAAAAGCACAAATGTCAAGGCATGTCAAAACTTCTCCAGGGCCCAAAATACCCTCAGACCCCAGAGGGGCCTTGTCTTCACGTGTCTTCCACTTTGGAGACTCCCAATTTTCATTTAGTCCTTCAATAACTTATTTTTCTGTGACATCTCATCTACCCTGTAAGTTGGCACATGTCAACATTTTAAATTATTTTAAAAGAATATATTAACACTATAAAAGGCAATATAAAATGTTTAACCTTTTTCAGTTCAATTTTTAGCTGCTAAATACAATTGAGGTTTTAGACTAGTATGCTTGTAAAAACTGTTCTCTTTACCTTCTGGCACATAAAGTTACATACAAATGTGAAAGTAGAGAAAAAAGATTCTGTGGCTGGCTTTAATAATGTAAAAGTTTTTTGCTGACCATTGTAAAATCTGCAATACACAAAACACTTTATATCAGGGAGCAATGCGGCACAAGTGCTCCTGAACTTTAAAGTGCGCATGGCTGATATCACTGTAAGATTACATGGAGATTTAGAGCAGGACTGGAGCAGACGTATTGCTGAGTCTGTGGTAACCACAGTAATCTGTGTAAACTTGTTACCTCTGGTTCTCTCAAACCCACAGCCTTTTATGCATCTCATAAACAGTAAAATAAAGACTGCATGGAGACCATGGGACTCATCTTTGAGGGCATTCATTCCTGTCTGATCATACAATATGTGCATTATGAAGAACAAACAGAGAGTTTAAGGAAACTGCAACAGTTACCTGTGCATCTACTGTTTTATGTCATAATTAAGTATTATGTTGGAGAGAAAAAATTAGGACTAAAAAAATGCTTTACATTACACAGATATGTGCAACAGGGCTGTTAAAGTGGTCATAAAATTAAGTTCTACATGTAACAAAAGAGTAACAGAGTTTAACTTTATGCAACTGGTGGGTTCTGGTCCCATTGAAACAAGGAAGTAAGCTTGTTATATTATGAGTGATGAGCTTGATTCAAAGATTGCATTTTCCCTCTAATATTACACTTTAACTCCACATACAGTTAGGTTTGGAGTTTGGGTTGGGGTGTAGGGATAATAACAATATGCTTTCCAGTTGACTGTATTACATAATTTTCAGCTAAAAACTCTCTTTTGGCACAACTTTGTGGACATTTCACCTAGTAATTGGAACTGATTTATGCTCGCAAATTACAATAACACTTCCAGTTCTGGCCACTGGGGGCATTAGTTTGAATTTTGTTAAGAACAGACTATTTCACCTGGGAAAAAAAAAATTCTACCTACTGTCACCAAATTCACATAAACTAAAAACTGGCAGTACAAATATAATGCAGCATTCATCAATATTTAGGAATATTAGTATCTATCCTGCTTCCTTCATATTACTTCATAGTGGCTGGGCAGGCAAAGTTTCTGAACACCAAATATGTGTTGTTGACATGTAAATTTAGTCATTTGTGTGTTTAAACATTCAATATTGGACAGATATGATGGTCTGTTTTACTTCAAAATGTTAAGACATTTTTTTTTATTTTCTCATGATATGTCGCCTTTATGTCATGATGCTTTAATGCCATTCTCTAGTATGCAGTGTATACTCTGCACAGCATGCACATTTTTCAGGCCTAGTGCAAGAGAAACAGGAATTTTAATCCTCTTTGTGCCTCTCCTCGCTAAGATTAATCTTTTTAATATTAGCTACAATCTGAAAGGGCCCAGGTCTGCGTTGAAGGAAGAAAAAGCATGTTTTTTTTGTTTTTTTTTTGCCAGCTATGGTTGAAGATCATGCTTTCTAGCTGAGAAATATGCTGGCTTGTTGGGCCTCCATGTTTGCATCAGTTCCAGAGCAGTAGAAGCAAGAACTGCTCAGCATTATTTGCTAAATCATCATTTGACATTGAAGTTCCTGTAGTCATTTGGATTAAAAATGTTCAGCAGTTGCAAAGAATCGGTAAACTGAGAGTCAAATCAATTCAAATGAAATATTCCCTATTCCTGTAAGTGTTGCTGGCCTTGTTCAGAGAACATTGGCAAAGTAAGCTGGTCTATTTTGTGCAGTCAAAGAACAAAGGCTGTGTTAGTGAGAACTTGCCAATGCCTTTTGACTGAGTCTGCATTTCCCACTCACACAAGGTTATTGGATGGACACCTGCATTTGGAGCTGCCACTGAGCTGAAGCTACTGAAAACTGAAGTCACTCACAGACACTTAGCAGTTACGGAGTTTGATGACTGTTCAGAGGTCATCGTAGACTGTGTTCTTAACCCCAGTGTTTCCTGGAATGTAGTCGGGAGCTGCAGGCAAGCATGTTTTTTTCCATAGCCCTTGAATTCCATAGCTTTGTCATATCCCCCACTGCTATTGGGAGGAGAGGAGACACAAAGTAGAGAAACAATCACAAAGACACAATTATAAGTTTTAAATACTCAATTAAATTACTTTTCCTGTGTTGACATAATAAAACAGGCAGTTTTAAATTATTTTAAAACACCAACCTTTTAAAAAAGTGGCAATAGCCTAAAGGTTACATCACAGCCATAAATAATGATTTGCTACTTGCTATTGCTAGTAATAAGTAGGTTGATATTAGGGGAAAGAGACATTCTCATTATAGAGAGCATTTTATAAGACAAAAGAAAAAGCTAAAATGTTACATTTGTTTAAATAAATCTGACCAAATATATATTTTATAACTGCATTTAAATGGCCTCAAAACTAACAGACATGTACTAAAAGCCACAAAGCATTGCTTTTGATATAGCAGTACTTGCCACTGCCATTGAGCGGTGTGTAATTCCCCTAAGAATTTCAGGCTTCAAAAATGTAAGATATCAGTTCATAATTTCCCAGTAGCTGAGCAACACTAATGTGTGAAGGAATCTACGGTAAGAATCTCCAGAGCCTTGGGTGGCACATTCACACGCGCCCCATCTAAATTTAAATGTGAATATTTCCTCTGCATTCGCTCCACATTTGGCTGATTACACTCTTATGAATGGAGTCCATCAAAAGAGAGCATGCCAGATTTTGCACCCCTCAAACATTCTGACACGGTGTGGCATCCGTGAGGCTGGTTGCAGGACCTCCAGTTATCTGCCATCACAAGATTACAACATGTGGTATATAGCAGCACACCTCAGGGTCTGGAGAGATATTAGGGGCTCAAACAATGTGTTGAAGGATTGCTTCCAGTTCTGAGGGTCTAAATCCTGCTCGCAATGCATCAGTGTGACGGGAGAAATCCCAGAGGACTGGATGTTAGCTGTAGAAGAGTAACATGATGCTAAGCCAACAGAGAAGAACACGAGAAGAGTGTTGCGCCACCTTGCTGAAAAGACCAGATCAGAATAGCATGAATTTCCATTCTAGTCTAAGCTGGTTTATATTAGTTATTGGTGGTTAGGTGCTAGTCTAATTGGTGGACCAGCATGACTATTTTCCAGCAAACAATGCAGCATGGTCAACCAGCATGATCTTTCATGTGAAGCTGGTTGACCAAGAGTGTTTTGCTGGTTATGCTACAACCTAGCACTTTGCCCTGGGCAACTTGTGCTTTGCACTAAAGATTTGTAGGCATTTGTGCACTTATTTGATTTGCCTAATTCCTTCAGTAAATTGAGTGTTAATACACACACAATATGTGCAAGTAAATGATGTCATCAGTAGGTGCAATTCTATCTTGGTGAATTTCCTCGTTAAAGTGCCCGCAGAATGTGAGTGTCCTCTACTGGCTACAGGCACTTTGTACAAAACTTTGAGTTCATGGCATGACTTTCTCCATTAACTCTTTTTTTGTATTTATTTATTTTATTTAGCTTGGGCAATCTTTGGATCACTCTACATATATATTCTATGGGGAAAATGAGAATTTAAAATGCTCATCTTTTTTAATGCTTCACACAGTTCCACTTTTAAAGGAATCACTGCACCATTAAACTATAATTTACATTCCAAAATAATATGTAAACAGTCTTAATGATAAAGGCCAACTTTTAGACATGCAATCATTTAAAATGTTGTCTTTCTCTGCAGTGAGGCCTGAGCTACTCTATCTGAGAGTCTTGTATTTCACCAAAGGGTGCAATGAACTTCTCTATGTGTGTTCTATTTAATCACTAATCCTAATTATTCTGTTATAGTAAAGTGAGTAGCAACGGTTCCCTAGACACAGATGTTTCAGCAAGAGCATGGCTGCTGTTCAGTTACAGCAGAAGGGCTATATACTGTATAGTAGCATACTAGTCCTAATTCTCTAGTATGTAGTGAATACTCTGCACAGTGTTTCTGCGTAGTACACACAAATTACCTGTACTAAATTTTTCAAAATTTACAGTATATAACAGAGCATGTGAGTAAATAATACTGTGCTGAATACTGTATCTGGAAAGGCACTTGACACACAACAACAACAACAAAAAAAAACAGAATGTGGAATGTTCATGCACTCAATATTCACAGCTTGCCCTACGTAGCAGAAAATATGCTGGCCTGACAAAACAATTGTAATAAATGGTGAATGTGACAACTAGCAATACTTTGGTGTAGTCAGCTCCTTCAAATGTGAGTCGAATGCTTTTCCATCGAATGCTCCAGAGTGCCACGGGGTCATTCAGAGCCAGGAGACAGTGTGATTAATTTGGCCAAATATATCTAAAATTTCAAAGGTTAATTTTAAGTTTATTTCTTGACAAATATTTAATTTATTGTTTTTAACACAGCCTAATACCTTAATGTATTTAGATTTACAGTATTTAGATTTAGGTTTACAACAAGAAAATAAAAATCCAAACTATATTCACTAAAAACAACTCATACATTCTTACATTTTATATATATATATATATATATATATATATATATATATATATATATATAATTTGTGCTCCTGAGAGTTTAAAACCACTGCTGATTTGGAAATCCAGAACAAAACCACATAAACAAGACAGTGCAGGGCAATAGAAATTGTATATATTAAAAAACTAAAATAAAGTAGCCGGGTCAAAATAGTTTCCTGAGAATGGAAAAAAGTTCACAGTTCCCTAGACACAGTTATACAATTACAACTGATACCTGTTCTCAACTCATCAACATCCTCCTGCAGTCTTCACCATAATCTAAACTTGTTTTTACAGTTCATATTACATTGGCTAATATTCACCTATGATTTAAATACAATGAGTATGTCATTCTGACACATTCTTTGCACATTAGATCCAGCTTCTGCAGGTTTGGCTCTGGTCTCAGGGGAACTCTGGCATCTGGTTGTGCACAAATGGCATGATGCAGTTGGCCATATGTGCAGCCCAGTGCCTAAACTGCCAGTGTTTAATCACAGGTGTTTCACCTCGTGTGCTCATGGCTAGAAATGAAAATCAGCCGTAATACAGGTTCGAAACCAAGGGGTCAAATCTTGGCTGGTAAGCATGAGCCAGTGGTATTTCCACCTTCTGGTAGAAGGTGGAAATACACCTTCTGAAGGAGAAAGGCAAGTTTCTCAATTTAACATCCGTTCATTAAGTAAGACCAGTGAAAAAAAATATCCAAGCAACTTTTAAAATGCAAATATTATATTTTATAGTAGAAATTTGATCAGAGCCTATTTGTTTTGAGGGCTCTTACCGTGTGAAAATGAACCAGCCGAGCCAAAAAATAAAAATTCCATCCTTTCCAAAATGTATATGATATTGCCTTTCAAATATTATCTGTCTGAATTCTCTCTTATCTCCTTTTCTCATCACTAACAGAAATTCATCTCTTTTCGACAGTTCAAACAAACAGACTGATTTTTTTTATGTCAAGAAAAAGCTGAGTTATTGAAATATATATATAAAAAAAATATCCAAGCAACTTTTAAAATGCAAATATTATATTTTATAGTAGAAATTTGATCAGAGCCTATTTGTTTATATATAAACATTTAAGGGACATTTTCCATTTTTTCACTTTATTGAATAACATTAATCATTAGCTTGCATATGACCTCCTAAGAGCCAATTCAAACACAGAAACCAGAGAAAGATTTACTGCTGGGTCATTAACACATGGAAACATTTCTCACTGAAACGTGAGAAATAAATGAGCTCCAATAGAGCAACTCACAATCATCAAGAGAAAGATGAATGTTAAGGGTGAGTTTATCTGAGGTCTCTCATTGAACATTTTTGCCCTCTGCAAACGGTTTATCGTGTCTAATTATTCTACACTGATGTGAAACACTATTTCTTCCAAATAAGAGAATTATGGGTACTGTGGGCCCTGTCCACATGAGTCATATTATTGGTGCAAGCTAAGGCAAGTATCACTATTACTATTGTTCATACACCTCTCTCCTTAAGCAGGGCAAATTCCTTGTTTTTTAAAAGCATTTATACTTCAGACAAACAATTAAACAGCTAAAAAAAATGTGTAGCACATAGATGATCATTAAAGGAATATTCCATGTCCAATACAAGTTAAGTTCAATCGGCAGCATTTGTGGAATAATGTTTGATAACCACAAAAATGTATTGACTCGTCCCTCATTTTCTTTAAAAAAGCACAAATCTAGGTTACTGTGAGGCATTTATAATGGAAGTGAATAGGTCCAATCTGTATATGTTAAAATGCTCACTGTTTACGTAAACAATATGCGAGTTACTGTAATATGATTTTAGTGTGATAAAATCCCTTACCTTTTCTGTGTTAAGTTAGATTCAATTTTACAACTTCCTTGCTATGACAACATAATCTCATAAACCCTAAAATCTTGAGACGACTGTAAAAACAACAACTTACTGCTCAAATACTCAAATTTGAACAGAAGAATAAATGTAAGTGCTTCTATAAAATTTTAAGCTTCACATTTCTGCCTTTTAACCCTCCAAAAAAAAAAATTTGTGCTGTCTCAAAGAAAAGATGAATATAATTTTTGTATCTGTAAAATTACATGACTGTGTCAGCTAGCTAGCAAAAAGAAAATACACACACCTATTTACTGCCCTCAAGTTGTCCCTCATGGTTTTTTCCTCCCAGTAGAATCTTAACACAATATTTTCTTCAAGAATCCCAACGCTGCTCTTTTCCATACAGAAACAGTTCTTATTGACCACTGCTGTCAAGGTCCAAAGAGAAAATAAAATAATTATAAAAATACCATAAAAGTAGTCCATACAACATGTAGCTGTTTTGTGGCCCCAGAAAGCTTGGAAAATATTGCACTTGTCATATGGACTACTGTTATGATGTCTTGAACCTTTCATAGTGCTTTATAGTATTTGTCCTTTATGAAGCTTGACAGCTCCTGCTCACTATATACTGTTATTCTATGGAATAGAACTGCTTTTTTATATGGGTTTGAACAACATAAAAGTGAGTAAATGAGTAAAGTAAAAGTACATTTTCCATTTTCAGGTGAACTACTCCTTTAAATGTGCAATATGTAACAATTTCCATGCAATATTTTATTTTATTTAATTTTTTGCCAATGTATGAACGGCTTGTAGCGAAACTTAAAATATGAGCCCTTCCCTGACTTCCTAGGTTGCTTTTTAAACTGTAGACTGATTTCATGCGAACTGCGAGTGGGGAGCGATCATGAATTTTACATAAGTGCAAAGCATGTGAATTATAGTGCCATAAGGATTGATCTGTGTAATTTTAGCTAACTTAATCTTGCCTGCTAACGCTACTAAATAATTTCAACAATCTTCTCTTTATACTAAAAGTCAGGTATACAGGATTAATTTAAGCAAATACGCTGGTTTCTACCGAACTATGCCAGACAGTTTACTGTTGCACTGCACTATTGTATGTTTTGTATGTCATATGTTGTACTACGATCAAGAAACCAGCTTATTTGGTTTCACATCACTTGCTTACCACTGCGACAAGTTTGCCAATGACATTAAAAATGTTGACAACACATTTATGTCTACCTGACATTGCAATATCACAATCCGGTTCTGTCGACTCATCCGGTTGTTTTTTATGCCATCTGGTTCTCCGTGTGTCTACCTTGTAGTTATGTGATACACTTTGTGACATTTTCTTTGCTCTCTCCTCAAACATGTCAAACTGATCATGAAGACCAGAGATAAAGTCTCTCAGTGATGTAATGAGCTCATGTGCACCTGACAGGTCCATGTTAACATTTTGCAGGTACTCACTGACAAACGCCTTAGAATAGTGCCCCACATAGTAGTACCCTGGATGTTTTCATAGTTAATATACAATGCGTGTACCACCTGGGCATGTGCTGACCATCATGTCTCTGATACATTTTTGAGTGTCTCTATTCTCCCTCTGTCATTGCACTGCAGGCCAGCAGTTATAATTTGCCAATGCCAAGTACACTTTGAGAAAAAGTTGAAAAGATTCTGAACAAAAGTGAAAAACCCATTTGTCTCTAGGCAACAGTCCACTATATTTACTCTAAGTTTAAAGAATGAGCAGAATGGAAAACATTCTGCCAAGGGGTTGATCTCTACGTATACAAGCCTGGACTCCTTTATACAAGCCATCGTATTAGCAAAAACCACTCAAGTATAATACCTTCAGGTGAAATGTAGCGCATAATAACAGTCAATTGACCAGTATGCGCAATATCTGGAGTTGAGTCAGTTTGATTCTGTTAATTATTTCTATGTAAACCTTTTCTCCCATTAATTGCACAAATCTGTCACAAGTAGTGGTTGACAAGTATGATGGATTGCCTCTACCAACATTTCCAAAGTGAGCAATGTGGCATAAAATAAAAGCTCCTTTTCTGTTCTGGCATATTAAAGGTCCTTTCTCGATCCAATATTCCCTTGCCTTTAAAGAATGTAAAAATAAAATCATGGTTCATCATGGTAGTTATTCTTGGCAGCTAATGCAATAACTATGCAAATGTTAACAAGTGAAACATTGTAACGTGTTTCCACTGCTGCCTTTTTAAGTGTTCATCATCACAATTTTATTTTTGCATTTTTTATTAAGATTAAGGACTACGGGCAAATTATAAATGTGCTGATTCAACTGCATGACAACAGTACTCTTTTTTGAGATACTGCTGAATTAGACAAGGTGTGGGAGCTAACTATTGGGAGCTCAACTATGTTATTATTAAGTTGAAACAGAAGTTCATTACCCAACTAATTATAGTCTACTTTATCAAACTACTGCTAGCATAGAGGTGCTAGATAGCACTGTGAGCTTTTACATTTTTTTGTTCCACTTTATTTTTGGATATTTTTCTCTTTTGAGATCCGCTTTCATATTTTTGAGACATCATTGTGACATTAACACATCCATTTGCCTGTTTTTGGCGGCAATTTGGCTTATTAGGACTTCAACTTCAGTACATATGTCACGACTCATGTGAGTTTGATGCCGGCCAATCACTGAAAGTGTTCAGAAACTTTAAGCAATGAAGGATATTTTTATTGGATTTCAGACAGGACATTAAATAAATGACATTTGTGTGTTCAGTGAGGGAGAGGTTTGACTGACACTTCTCGAGCAGGGCTTGCAGCGCTTGAACACGCATTAAAAGCAAATGGATAAAGCGTAACCGTAAAGGGACAGTCAATTAATTATAAAATGCGGTGATGTTATAATTTTCCAGCATCACCGGGCCCTCTCTCAGCCTGGGGCTCTGGGCTAAGTCTGTGCATTAATGTAGACCTGTTTACAATATACACACATTCATGCTTTCAGTACTGATGACAAATTGTACTGTACTGCCTATACAAAAATTTCCTCTGGGTAGGGAAAAGATTATTAGAGAGATTTGGGTGTGGGCTTTTTCACTTGGGGTCAGTAAATAACCACATGCAATGACCTGGCTTCCACCTACAACATCCTAGAATCATAGTGGTGGGATTTGCACTGGCAAGTATCTCACATTTTTTTCCAAAAATGTAAAAATGTAGTTGTTTTTAATGTTGGCTTCATTTAAATGATATGGACACACTGTAAAAAAATATATATATTTTTTTTAATTCAGTTAAATTTACTGTGAAAAACTGGAACTTGGAGTTGCCAGAAATTCATGGTAAAAAATATGATACAAATGTTACTTAGGTACACTTAAAAGAAAATTTGTACAGTTACGGTAAAAAAAAAAAGGTAGCTATGTTTGCCAGAAATTCACCTTAAAAAAACAAACAGTGACCACAATCATTTCTTTAATTATATAAACTTGATACACTAACCTTCTTGAACTGTATAAGTCTGATTTTCACTTTATAATTTGTTTTTAATCTCTGTAGTGACTATAGAAGTGCAGATGACGATTTAAGATTAAAACAAGCATTTCTACTGTGGAAAGAACTGCAAAATATCTTGGTCAAAGGGGCCAAGAGAAAGAGTCAGGTTATTACAGCAGATACTTCCCAAGAAGGGTGGGGGGTTGCGCCCGATCTTAGATCTTTGAGGCTTGAATCATTCAGTCAGGGCATTCAAGTTCAAGATGCTAACTATCAAGATGGTCGTGTCCAAAATCCAACATCACGATTGGTTGGTCACGATCGATCTCATGGACGCATACTTTCATACAGAAATTCTGCCACAACACAGGAAGATCCTGAGGTTCGCTTTCAGGGACGAAGCCTTCCAATATCGGGTTCTTCCATTCGGCCTAGCCCTATCACCCCTCACATTCACGAAATACATGGATGCAGCACTGGCTCCTTTGCGACTCCGGGGCATCCACAATTGTCTCCGGCTCGAATTGTGTCCATTCAGAACACCCTGAGCAAAGTCAGGCTAGGCCAAGGTTGCACTGTTCATCAGTATCAATGAATACTAGGTCTCATGGCATCTGCGTCCTCGGTGATCACTTTGGGCCTTCTGCACATGAGACCATTTCAGTTGTGGCTCAAAGCCAGGGGATTTCATCCAAGGGCCAGTCCCCTAAGGCTAATAAGGGTTACGCACCACGTGCTTCATAACCTTTCTATGTGGTTCAGACCCTGGTTCCTTACTTTGGGTCCCACTCTAGGTGCGTCTTGCCATCGCAAGTAGCTAATGACAGACCCCTCCCTGACTTAAGTGGCAGTCTTAAGTGGTTGTCCAGCTCAAGAGGAATGGGAGGGTCATCTGCTTGATTGGCACATCAACTGCCTCGAGTTGATGGCTGTATTTATGGCCCTGAAATACTTCCTCCAGCATTTGAGTGGCTGCCATGTCCTGGTTCGGGTGGACAACACAGCAGCAGTCTCTTACATAAATCATCAAGGAGGTCTACGTTCATGTCAGCTGAACACTCTGGCACATCAGATTATTTTTTGGGCCCAGGACAAGCTCCTGTCAGTCAGGGAAGTTTATATCCCTGGATGCCTGAATGTGGGAGCAGATTTACTGTCCAGACAGAAAATACAGACAGGGGAGTGGAAACTCCACCCCGAGGTAGTGAAACAAATCTGGGTGAGATTTTATAGGGCAAAAGTGGACCTCTTCGCCTCTCAACAGACAGTGCAATGTCCCCTCTACTTCTCTCTGAGTCACCCAGCCTCCCATGGCCCAGAATGCGCCTGTATGCATTTCCCCGGTTTCTCTGCTCCCGGGAGACTTGGCCAGAGTTCGCCAGCAAGGGTCCTGCCTCTTACTGATAGCGCCGTGCTGGCCAAACAGGGTATGGTTCACAGAAATAATGTCTCTCCTCGACGGCTCCCTTGGGCGATTCCAGACAGGAAGGACATTCTGTCTCAGGCACAGGGGAGAGTATTTCATCCCCAGCCCGAGCTGTGGAACCTTCATGTTTGGCCCCTGAAGGGTACCAACTGAGGGACACTGGGCTTTCACCTGAAGTTATCGAGACCATTCTGACTAGAAGAATTTATGCCAATAAATGGGGTGTCTTTGAAAGATGGTGCAGTGCATATAACACAGATCCAGTTAACTGACAGATTGCTTCAGTTCTGGACTTTCTGCAGGAAAAATTGTCCGCCACTCTCAGGGCTTGCCACGCCTTGATTGACGGGGTGCCATTGGGGAGACATCCTCTGCTCGCTCGCTTTGTTCGTGGAGCCATGCGACTGAGACTTCATGCTAGGACCAGGATCCCTTCATGGAACTTAGGAATAGTCTTCGAGGTTCTGGTTGAGACCCCCTACGAACCTCTAGAATCAGCGTCTGATAAACTTCTGACTCTCAAGATGGTTTTTCTTATGGAAATTACTTCTCTAAAAAGAATTGGGGATCTACAGGCTCTGTCTGTCTTTCATACCTGCTTAGATTTTACCCCAGGAATGGCTAAAGCAATTTTGCACCCTCATCCTGACTTCCTACCTATGGTTCCTTTCTCGACCTTACATCCGGTCACTCTCGAAGCCTTCTGCTCCCCGCCATTTACAACGCCGGAGCAGGAAAGACTTTATGGGCTTTGTCCAGTCCATACCCTTCAGACCTATATCCACCAGACTAGCCAGTGGAGTAAGTCAGGACAACTATTTGTTTGCCATGGGGGCCGCAACAGGGGGCGGCCGCCACCAAGCAGACTATGTCGCATTGGGTGAGGGATGCTATTGCCCTGGCCTACAAGGCGTGCGGTCAAGCTTCGCCAGTAGGTATCAGGGCTCACTCTACCAGAGGGGTCGCCTCCTCTAAAACCTTGACTAGAGGTGTCCCTCTGCAGCATGTTTGTGATGCGGCAGGCTGGTCCTCTCCGCACATATTCATAAGATTTTATAGTTTGGATTTTCATGCTACTCCGGGCTCTTATGTCCTTGAGTCAACATCACAAGCTCATGTCTGAGAACTCTCACGCTCTTGTGAGAACAACTACACAACCATAAGGGGTCCGGACATCCACAGTGCGGCAGCGTGGGTATTCTCGTTCCCAAAGTGCTAAATACATCTCGGGTTACTTAACTGTAACCCATGTTCCCTGATAAAAACGGAACAAGATGCTGCGCTTCATTGCCACACTGGGATGCCCCAGGACTGCTCTTCAGACAAAATACCTGACGATGAACCTGTGACGCATCTATTTATAGCCCTGCTACAGGTGCATCCAATGATGTCACCAGTAGAGGCTATAAATTCTGGTCAATTTCATTGACGTGCTGCACAAATATTCACAGCTGGTCACACCCAAGGTTGTTCCCAAAGCGCTAAATCAGTGCAGCATCTTGTTCCGCTTTTATCAGGGAACAGAGGTTACAGTTAAGTAACTCGAAACGTTTTACTGGTAATCTAGCTCATCTGTGATAGGAGTGGCAGCGGTAGGAACACCCACTAGTGACAAGAATTACAGAAACTAGCGCCAAAATCACTGACAATGTGAACATGGTTTAAGCATCATTATTCAGAAATTGGACTGCACTGGTCGTCCTGCTGTATGTTATGCTCTGTAGAGTCAAAATGACCGAATCATAAGAGTAATTGTTTGGAAACTGGAATACAGTGGTTGTCCTGCTTTATATTCCGCTCTGCAAATTCAAAATGACCGACTCATTGTTTGGGAATCAGACTGCATTGATGGCACTGTATGTTTCATGCTACTGATTCAATAGTGGTGTAGCAATGCTGTACAGGAGAAAACACTGTCAGGGTACTTAGCACGGTGTTCCTTCCACATCAGCCGAAGAAAGCATGTTAAAAAACTGGAAATTAATGGAAACAAAATTTTTTTTTATAAAACTGAACCAGCTCTCAGTTACCAACACTATTTTTAGCTTATACGTATATTGTACAATTAGACCTAAAAGATTATTGATTTCACACAGCCTGTCTTAACTTTCCTTAAAAGATTTCACCAGGTTCCTCGTACACTTTGACGAACAACAATCGAAATGTTGTTTAAAAACTAATATTGTATTTTAAGTTGAACAATTTTGACAGTACAATCATTATTTTAAGGGAATGTTAAATAACTAGATTTTTATGTTGTCAGAACATCAGAGGCTAAGATTAATCGCAAAGGCAATAGATCGGCCACTGGTTAGCATGTCACACTAAGCATTTTAAATTCCTGAATAGTTTTTCATATGGTAATATTGAGGCCAAAACTGAATAGTGTGCACTGGGATTAAGTAGAAACAAATGGACTCTTTCTAAACCGTGAGAGTCCAAAATACAGGCTTATCATGGTCATTAACACTAGAGGCTGTGTTTTATAATTGACTCGGGGCTCGTTAGCAAAAATCTAAATCATACTTTGCCTGCCTATTGAGGTCCAAATCCTATTGCTTTTATTTGGCTTCAGAGGGCCATTGATTCAATTTAGAGTTGTAGAACTCTGGGCCCAAACACATAGATCAACAGTGTAAGGACTGCATTAAGACGTTTTGCCACTTTACTGGAATAATTATTTGACTCATTCAATCTAATAATAGTCTTATCCTCAGAACAGGACCAATGATGATTTAAACAGAGGAAGAAAATCCCTCTGGATGGTGGAATCGAAGGCCAACACATTTACTGCTATAATAACATAAAATCCTTCACAAAAAGAAAGAGCTCCATTGTTGTGGAGGCAGGAGAGCATGTCATATATACACGGCTCTAATGAGGCTGATGACAGCAGAGGCAGGAGAAATCACAGATTACTGAAGGTTTCAGTCTCTTTGAGCAGTAAAGGTTAGAGCAGAACCGAACAGGTGCAGTGGATATGACACACTGTTAACTATACAGTATGACTGCTTCTCTCATGTTTTACTTCTAACAAAAAGAAGACAGGTTTTGATTTGTTTAATGGTTAGAAGCCTCATTTGAATTCACAACATGATAATAGGTGAAGTACATGTATATTTAAAGTTGAAATACTTTATCTAAGATTAATGTGCAGAGTGAATATTTCGGGTTTAATACAAGTTAAGCTCAATAAACAGCATTTTACCGCAAAAATTAACTTTGCCCATCCTTCTCTTTAAAAAAAAAAAGAAAAAAAGACAAAAATCAAGGCTAGAGCTCACTTCCATTGAAAGGGTTACATTTTGGGTTTAAATATAAATCTTTTAATTTGATAAAAGCACTTAATTCTGTTGTTAAAAGTTATGTAATATTTGAGGTGTTAAGTTGTTTAAATCCTAATTTTTTACGATATAAATAACCTTTCCTCTTTTCAGTGTTTCGGGGTTTACAGCGTTATGTCATCATGGCAACGAAGTTGGCAATAACTTTACACAGAAAAGGTTAGCAAGTGATTTATTCACACTAAAATCATGTTAACGTGCATATTGTTTACATCATGTGGCTATATTTATGAAATGGTAAGTATTTTAACATTTATGTATTGGCCCCATTCACTTCCATTTTAAGTGCCTCACTGGAACCCAGATTGATTTTTATAAAGAAAAGGAGGAACAAGACGAAATTAATGTTTGTGGTAATGAACATTATGCCACAATTGCTGTTGATTGAGTTTAACTTGTGCTGAACCTGGAATATTCCTTAATTGTATTGACTACCGGACAGAAATAGGATAGAAAAACACAATAATAGTTATCCGTTTAGCATTATATTCCAAATCTTCTAAGTACATATGATACTGTAGCTTTCTGTGAGAAACAGGCAAAAATGTATTTTGTGGTCCGTGTTTTGATGTTTCCATCCACATCTGTGGTTCAAGTGCTGAAGTGATCCCTCAAAAACATTTAAATAAGATGTGTCTTGTTTCAAAGGCCGGTGCTAGGCAGGATGCATCCTATGAAGGCAGCAGCATACAGATTGTCCTCAACTTTGAAATAGCTTCGTTTAAATGAGATGGCCTTCTTAAGACCAACGGAAACAGAACAAGTCATGGTTGCTATGACAGCACGCAACACTCTCAACCTGCATGAGCGCTCTGAGTGAGTAAACTTTATTTAACATTCTATATTATCATAATTTTACATATTATAGATTCCACTCATGTCTACTGAGATACTTCAACTTGTGAATTAACATTTCTTGGATTTAAACATCATATTTTTGGGTAAATATGTGTCATTTATTCAGAGAAATTATGTACATTTCCATTGAAGCAAAGAATTGTGGATTGTGAGTGCTAAGGAAGGATACACCTCTTGCCTCCTCTGAATTGCTTTGAAAGAAGGTCACATTCGAAGGCTGTATATGAAGTGTCCTACATGCTTTCCTAAAAAGAGACCGCTTCAATGACATATGCGGCCGTCAAATGCAACCTCTGGAGCTTAAAGCCTTTGAAACAAGCCACAGTCTTGCGCTGTTAAAGGTCAGCCAGTAAGGTGTGTTGCTAAGAGATGCACCATACACTTAACATCAACAGCACATTGTAAACTCTATGCATATCTCATCATATTTGCATTACCAGAGGACACAAACACAAAAATCCCTGATAAATGATCAATTATCCTCTCTGTGCAAGGAAATTCCTATAACAGTTTCTCCATAAATGAAGTCTATTAAATAAGGAGGATAACATTTTTGGCACTCACAGGTAATCAAGATTTATGGTTTTACCAAGCAAACTTGAGCAACATCCTGTTGAAGCGTTTAAGGCCTTCACATCCAACCACAGAGCTGTTGACCCAAACATCAACCACTAAAGATCCTGCCAGAGAATCTGCTTCCCCAAACCACTAATGTAATTAAAGTCTTGGCCAAACTCAAGAGGTGTTGAAGCCACGTCAAAATATCTATGCCAACGCATGTAAGCTAGCGTGAGCAACAATAGATGCAGCTCTATAAAGAACCCTCATAAATGTCTGTCTTTCTCCAACCACAGAAAAACACTTTATGGTTTGTAAAATGAACTCATAGCACAATTGGATGAAAACCCAAAGGGTGATGAACTGCATGCATTTTTTGTGTTCTTTTTTGCCCTTTTCATTGGTTTGTTGTTTTGTAGTATGGTTTTATAGACAGTTCTATTCTGGGTCATTTGGAATGTCTGAAATTTCCATTTTTAAGGATCAGCATGGCTCGTCAGCCCATACTATATTTCTTATCTTCTCTCGCAGTAGGCTACCAGATGTCTACTACTCCTCTAAGGTCACAGCATAGCATACTTCATAATGTTTCCAAGGTCCTGTTTAAAGTTTAAGGGTGATTGTGAATTCTTGGCTGTTGCCTCACAATGCTTCAATCTCATTTTAAGGCCTATCTTGTTTGTTCCAAACAAATTTGACTTTCTTTCTGCTTTGTAACAGCAATGGGGGAAGTTTGGCAGTATGTTAGGGACTGACAGTCTCAGTCACCATTCACTTTTATTTTATGTTTAAAAGTAGAAACAGTGAAACACACTTAATATACTTAGGATAATCATAAAAGAACAGTAAAACACCTTCACTCCAGATCCATTCTGAACTCTGTGTCAGTTACAACTTCCAGATTTATCGACTCATAACTTCATCATACTAGAAGCTTAGACTCTAAAAGATCATGGAAAAACATACTACTTGATGTAGCCTACTATTCAAACTATATGAGTAATGTTATGCATGCTATATATGCATTTAGATATCCTATTTGTAATTGCTTACTGTATTTAGTGTGATGTTGTTTCTAAGAGCACATCATCCCAGTCTTGGTTCAGAACCAAACACATCTAGTTGTAAATTATCCTCCACTGTCAAAAGACGTGATTGTTTTTGTTGTATGGTAAATGTGGCTTTGCGCTGTGGTTTGGCTGGTCATAGTTTTATGGCGGATATTGTAAAATGAAGTTTCTTCAGTTTCACAAGTTTTAAACTAACATTTGCATTTGCAAGCACCTAATAGCTTACACACTGTTTTCTTGGTTCATTATTTAGCATGATGCACAATCCATATTGTATCTACTGTTATTTATCATACTGTACTGACGTTGTTCTTTGTCGCATCATTTGTGTGGATTGTCTTATACATTTGAATGTGAATGAATCAGTGTTATTGATTGAATCTTTTACAGGAATGAATAGTTTCCATTCAATTCCATTGTTTAGATCGTGAATGACTCAGGGTATTTTATGACTCAGTTGAATCAATTATTCAATGTCTAACATAACACAAATGAAGATCATTTTTTGCCACCTATTGCATCCGGATTCTGGAAAAGGCTTCCTTCGGAGGCTTTGTATTCTAAGATACTGTCATCTCACTGAAAACCAATAAAAATCATTAATCGATAATGAGATGGGATTTAGGTTAGAATTTTTGGATTACTATTTGACGAGGTCTACACATGAGAGCTCAAAATTGTGCTTAATTTTAAAGGAATTATTTGCCCAAAATAAATAAAATAAAAAACTATCATAATTTACTCAGCCTCATGCAACCCTAGATATGTATGACTTTTTTTGTATTGCAGAATACAAACAAAAATATCAGCTCTCTAGGTCTGTACAATGCAAGATAATGGTGACCAAATCGTTTAAGTTTCAAAAGCACATAAAGGCAGCATAAAAGTAATCCATAAAAAATACAGTGGTTTAATCTGAATGGTTTTGGGTGAGAACAGACCCAAATATAACTTTTTTTTTTTTTTTCGCTGTACATCTTGCCTTTGCATTCTAAAGTCATACATATCTGGAAGGGCATGAGGGTGATGAAATTGATATGAGAATTTTCATTTTAGGGTGAACTATTGATGTAACAGATAGCTGTTGTTTACAGCTCTAGTTCCCCCTAGTGATTAGAAAAAATAACTGCACATTTGTTTTTTTGTGGCTGTCAGCTTTGGATATATTAATATATTAATGATTTTTTTTACTTTCAACCTTCACACAAATAGTAGGGTGTCTTGAGCAGTAAAATATAGCTTACTGCCTTTACAAATTGATCAGATTAAGGTTTTTAGTAGACAGGATGTACAGAATGGGAGAGATATACTACACAAAGTATATGACTTGAATAAAACTCAAAAGCAGTAAATTTGTGTGGTCTGGTATTTCTATTATTTCATTTATATAAAATGTGTATTATGCATTATAAACATGATACATCAAAGCATAGGATTAAACTAAAACACACTAACTGCTCTGTGCATTTATAACTATATTGCCCTCATAAAAGGACTGTAAATATAGAAGCTTTATGGGGTAAAAAAAGAAACAAGTATATTATGTCGCTTTAATCTGGCTACTATGTCAAAACATACCTATCCACAAGATGGCAGGAGACACCAGTGCTTGAGCAGAAACATTGCAGCTTGATTTAGGATGAAGTTAACTTCATGCACTTTTTGCTAAATTTATCATGAAATCAGAATGTATATTTTATAGGTTCCTGGTCTTATATCCATGGTTTATCTGTGTAGTGTGCACATTAGTCCAAAGGGGTTTTTTGTTATCTTTCATCAAAATGCATCCACTTTCCTTTTTGGCTGATATCTCACTTAGGCCATGCAGGCTATTGGTTAATGAAAACCAATGGCAAATTAGCTATTTACCCATTGTTTTAGGCTACAGTTGTATGTAATTATGCATTTTTGTCAAATAAAATGATCTCTAGAATGATAATGTCCCTCCTAATACAACTGATAAGCAAATCATGGTTCATGGCTCTGACATAAACTAAAGACTATTCACTTTTAAATAGAAAGGAACAAGACCTGTCCACGGGGACAATGTCCTATCGAAATGTCCTGATTAAGTAGAAAATAACAGTATCAACACATAAAAGAAAGCTGTGCTCCTCTAATCATTTCATGTTCTTTAAATAATATTTTTTAAATATTCTTAAAACAAAAGAGAGTGAGTGAAAGAGTTAATGAAATTTAAACTGATAAATAATGTATAAAATTAATAGAAGTCACTGGAATCATAAAACTTGCGTAACACAAGTCTTGCAAGTTCTCATGAAACAGCATGAGTGGAAATCGCGCAAAATGTTGTCCTCTCCACATGTTTACCACTTAGTGTGAGGAAACAGAACTTGAAAAAAAATGTGTCTTACAATTTGATGAGTGCCTGTAGCTTGAATTAACTATCAAGTTTCTTTAGCACACACACACACACACACACACACACACACACACACACACACATGTTGTGTTTCCATATTTTATGGAGACTTTCCATGGACATAATGGTTTTTATACTGTACAAACTATATAGTCTATCCCCTACCCCTAAACCTAACACTCACAGAAAACTTTCAGCATTTTTACATTTTCTAAAAACATAACTTAGTATGAATTAAGCTGTTTTCCTCATGGGGACAGACAAAATGTCCCCACAAGGTCAAAAATTTGGGGTTTTACTATCCTTATGGAGACATTTGGTACCCACAAAGTGATAAATACACGCTCTCACACACACACACACACACACACACGCACACACGCACACACACACACAAAATCCCCTGCACAGCATCAAGTCTCAGAGCTCAGAAAGGCTATGTCCAAAAGTACCAGTTACATTTATTGTTTGTAAGCAGCAGACAGGAGATTTACAGGTATCATTCCTGTATCAGGTGTCTTTCAGAGTGGGACATTCTCCACGTATATTGCCAAGAGCTTTAAATCCAAACAGCTGCTGAAGATTAATGCATTAGGTTTACCACAGCTCTCATTGACCACACTATGAAAGAAATTCACTGTTGTGCCAGAAATGTCAAGGACTACTAACAGAAACTTCTCAAAGATCAACTTTGCAGACAGCTGAAATCATTAGCTTTGTATTAACGTGCAATGTCCTCACCATAAATTGATATTTGCTTTCATTCCACTCCAGACTCCTATTCAATAATGGTCTCAGAGAATTGACAAAGAGAAATGACAAATACAGAATACAGAATTTTGCTAATTTTATGTACCTGTGATTGAATGTGGTAATGTGATTGAAAATGCAACAAAATAGCTCAGCAGTGATCACCAACCTGGTCTCATTGAATCATGATACTTTACCTATATTTTTGCTAAATTATTTTTACTTGGCTTCTTGTACATTCTGTATTGCAGGTGCTACAATAATAACTTATATTCCCTTTTACACAGATCACGAGTAAAACGGCAGATTAGCCATTCTTGAACACTATAATTCCTACCCTGTTACTCTTATAATGCAATCTTATGACATTTAAACATTTTGACTATAGTGCATGACTTGCAAGGTGATACGGTTTGACATTTACATTACATAACCAACTACAACTACATTTAGCTTGTTCGAGTGCAATCTAATTGCATGGTATCTCAAATGATTTTTATTTATAGAGTTTATGAGATAAAATTATCTCATCATCCTCATGTCATGATCATAGATGTATGTGACTTCTGCTGAACTCAAATGAAGATTTTTAGAAGCATTTCTCAGCTCTTTTGGTCCATACATTGCAAGTGAATGGGTGCTAATTTTAAAAATAGTTAAATCAGTGTCATCAGAAGTGATATGATAGGTTTTGATGAGAAAATGCTTTTTTTCTATAAAATCTCCTCCCTGCTCAGTCAATCTCCGCTTTAAATGTAACTTTCACTCTCACATTCTTCTTTTTGTGTTTTTGGTGATTCATATTCATCATGCATATCACCCCCTACTGGCAGGGAGAATCATTTCTAGTAAAATAGGACTTTTTGATCTGTTTCTCACCCACACCTATAATATCACTTCTGAAGATATGGATTATACCACTAGAGACATTTGAATTACTTTTATGATGCCTTTATGTGCTTTTTGGTGTGTCAAAATTTTGGCACCCATTCACTTGCATTGTATGGACTTACAGAGCTCAAAATACTTCTAAAAATCAGAATTTGTGTTGTGCAAAAGACAGAAAAACATACATATCTGGGATGGCATGAGGGTGAGTAAATGATGAGAGATTTTATATGTGTGTGTGTGTGGGGGGGGGGGGCTATCCCTTTATTATCATTACACACGTGCGACAGTCTTTAGAGAGAAAGACTTACAATGTAGCTTTAAAAAAAAAAAAAAAAAAAACTTCCATTCAACTACAGCCAATAGCAAGCATCTATGCCACACTTGGGTCTCAATGTCAGTACAATCAAGTGTTAATTTAGTAAAACTGCTGCAAATTATAATAGATGTGTGCATTTGATAGTACTGTGCTTCAGCCCTGCAACTCTAACAGAGTCCATTAACAACAGTAGCTCACTGTTTTAGAGGTCAAACAGGAGCTGTGCTTATTCTCTCTGAAGTCTAATGAGCTACGCCTAGATCATTGTTTTTTCAGATCTGAGAAACGTAAGGGAGGATACAAGCAGCTCGTTACATGTCCTGTATGACCTCGTCTCTTTGGGCAGCACCTGCTCACTGCGGCTGTCATCAGATATTAGCCACTGTCCAGACAGTATGGCCTCCACCTGCAGAGTCATGTGAGAGACCCGCAGCCCTGCTGATTCAGACACAGAAAGAGTTAATGCCAAGGACATTTCAGAGCACAAACCAACATGTATGTTTAAACATGCACTTGCAAAGAAGTATCCATCTTTAAAGGAATAGTTCAGTCAAAATGGAAAATTCTATCAAAATTGTTGTTCCCAATCTTCTGTTAAACACGAAAAGAGATATTGGAAATTTTGAAGAATGAGCGGGTCGTTTATTTTCAATGCAATTACAATGAATGGGGACTGGTGCTTTCAAGCTACAATTGGCCAGGATGCAAAATAATAATTTAAGTGGTCCATATGACATGCGTTCATAAGATAGCAATGAATGAGAAACAACCATGTAAATTTTAAGCCGTTAATTTTAAGTCGTTAGTCAGTGAAAATCTTGACAAATCCACCCTAGTTGTTCTCCTAGGCATGCACATTTGTGAGAAGTAGTGATTTCTATCATGAATTAATCATTCATTCATTGGGATTTTTTCAACAAATACATTGATTTAGTTTACAAAATCAGTTTTTATTGAAAGCACCTCCTCCCACCGTCATTGCTGCACAACAATAAAGGATGCATATCACTCTGTACCTAGAGCAGCTTTGGGACTCTCTGATCACTGTCTGGTTCATCTTTTTCCAACCTACAAGCAGAAACTAAAATCAGGTAAACCTGTAGTGAGGACTGTAAAGAAATACCTATACCCCCCTCCTGCTACTCAACATTAACTGAAGATTTCTGAAGAGGTGGTGTGTCGTGTCTTTCGAAAACAAATGGCAAGGAAATCACAGGGCCCATAAAGTGTTTCACCCACGTGTCTAAAATTTTGTGCTAACCAGCTGGCCCCCATCTTCACAATGATCTTAAATAGATCACTGGAGTGATGTGAAGTCCCATGCTGCTTCAATCATCATTCCTGTCCCAAAGAAACCCAAAATCAGAGGACTTATTGACTACAGACCTGTCGCTCTGATGTCTATGGTCATGAAATAATTTGTGAGTCTTGGGTTGGCCCACCTGAAGAACATCACTGGACCCTTTCTAGATCCCCTTAAATTTGCTTATCGAGCAAACAGGTCTATGGACGATGCAGTCTCATGGGATTGCATCATAACCTGCAACATCTGGACAGACCAGGGACATATGCAAGGACCCTTTTTGTGGACTTCAGTTAGGCATTCAACACCATCATCCCAGCTATACTCCAGACTAAAGTACACCAACTCTCTGTTCCCACATCTATCTGTTAGTGGATTAACAGTTTTCTGATGGACAGGCAGCAGCTAGTGATACAGGGGAAATTCACTTCCAGCACATATACGATCAGCACTGGTGCCCCCAAGGGATGTGTGCTTTTCCCACTATTCTTCTCCCTGTATACAAATGACAGTATCGCCAAGGACCCCTCTGTCAAGCTCCTGAAGTTTGCAGATGAAACACTACTGTCATCTGCCTCATCCAAGATGACGATAAGTCTGTATACAGAAGGGAGTTTGAATGGCTGGCTCACTAGTGTAATCAAAAAACCTCGAGCTGAACATGCTCAAAACAGTGGAGATGATTGTGGATTTTAGGAGTAACAATCCAACATTAACTCCACTCACCATTCTAAACAGCACTGTGGCATCAATGGAGTCATTCAGGTTCCTGGGCACTACCATCTCACAGGACCTGAAGTGGGACACCTACATTGACTCATTGTGAAATAGGCCCAGTAGAGGTTGTACTTCCTTCGCCAGCTGAGGAAGTTCAACCTGCCACAGATGCTGCTGAAACAGTTCTACTCAGCAGTCACTGAGTCTGTCCTCTGCACTTCATTAACTGTCTGATTTGAAGCTACAAAATCGGTTATCAGAAGACTACAAAGGAGTGTTCGAACTGCTGAGAGGATTATTGGTTGCCTCCTGCCATCCCTTCAAGAAATGTAAACTTCCAAATTGAGGAAAAGGGCTGGAAAAATCACTCTGGACCCCATTCACCCAGACCATTACCTTTTTGAACTGCTGCCTTCTGGCAGGCGCTACAGAGTACTGAGCACCAGAACCGTCAGGCACAGGTGTTTTTCCCTCAGGCTATCCATCTCATGAACATTTAAAACTGCCCCATTGACAGGGTTGGGAGGGTTACTTTTGAAATGTATTCCACTACAGATTACAGAATACATGCTGTAAAATGTAATTTGTAAATTAATCCGTTAGACTACTCAAGGCAAGTAACGTATTCTAAATTCTTTGGATTACTTTGGATTGGATTTAGATTTTTTCACTTGTTTTGACTAAACTCTGACAGTACATTAAGACAATAAACACATGTTTAAAATTATTTTTCTGAAAAACCAAAATAAATTATGCAGTGTTGTTTATAAAACAAGATAAATCAAATGTCTCTTGTTTTAATAATTGTATTAATATTTTTACAGAAAAACAATACAAAAATTATTATCAAGATTACAATTTTTGACCTAATATCAAAAGTCTTACTAGAAAAAAGAAATTATGATCTAACGTGAATTTTCTTGATAAAAATATATGATCGTGCCTGGTAATGTGCATATAAAATGGATAGAAATAGCATTTTAGCTTAGCGTTAAGCTGACAAATTACACAAGGTACATTTCTATTTCTTTTGCTCCAAACTTACTTAAAACTTACTTCTCTGTCTGCTCGGATGAATGTAACACATCATAAGAAAGTGTATCACCACTTTTCAAATGCACTTTGAATGACATCATTTATATATAGGCTATAAAAGTTTTCCATCTGAAAGGTCTCAATATTAAATTAAACAAATGACAATAAAATGCAAAGTAAAATCTTCAGTATTCAAAATACTTTTTGAATGTAACTGTATTCTAATTACCAATTATTTAAATTGTAACTGTAGTGGAATGAAGTTACTTATATTTTGTATTTTAAATATGTAATCCCATTACATGATTTCCGTTACTCTTCAATCCTGCCCATTGAGCAATAATTATGTCTTCTTCTTCTATCACTTTTTATTTTTATAATTTTTTTTAATTATCTGCCTTGTTTGTGCACTGGAAGCTTCTGAAATCAAGACAAATTCCTTGTATTTATAAGCATATTTGTCAATAAAGCTCATTCTGATTCTAACAGTTTTGGTGCACACATGAGTTCGAATGACAATTGGTGTGAATGCTGTTCCTTTTTGGATAACTCAAGCTCTCCATGCTTATCAATGCGTATGATCGCTATGGGACACCGTCCGAGTGTCACGTTTTCTGAAGCCATTTTACAGTCATGCCAATTTATTGACTAATGGTGCTTAAGCGACCCCCCCCCCCAAGGGAGATACATGTTATTTTTCTAACTTTTGAGTGGCAAACACGTAAGGTCATGGTTGACACAGTGTAAAGTTCAGAACAAATAGAATCCTTAATAATAGAATCCTTTATTTTGGTCACACATTATACACACAGGTTTTTTTTTCATATATATACAGTGAAATTTAGTAGTTTCCACATATCCCAGCTAAGCTGGGGTCAGAGTGCAGGGTCAGCCATGGTACGGCACCCCTGGAGCAGATAGGGTTAAGGGCCTTGCTCAAGAGCCCAACAGTGGCTTCTTGGTGGTGCTGGGGCTTGAACCCCCGACCTTCTGGTCAGTAACCCTGAGCCTCAACCACTGAGCCACCACTGCCCCAATCTGTGAATTTTTTTCAAACATTACAAGAGACTGATGAGGAAATTGCGCTTCGTCAAGGCTCGCAATTTCTCAACACTTTCTTATCCCTGTTATCCCCTCTTGCTCCAGTTCTACGGCCTCTAGATTTGGAGGTCTGTGTGAGACCTGGAGCCGTTTGGGATTTCGTATTTGTGTCTGAGAAGAAAAGGGAGCAAACGGACACAAGAATCCTCCTTGTGTTTTTTGCCCTCCCCCTGAGTGAAAGCATGAGTCTCGCCGGCGAGTGTGTGAGAGCATATGCGTTGTGAGCAGGCACCATTAAAAATGCTGTATGAAAGAAATTATATATATCTTTCTATAATTTCACAGATAGCCTTACCCATCCATCACACAGACATGATTTTAGGTTGTGTGTAGCTTTCCTGTTCACAAGGAAAGTGTGAGAGGGCTGTCTGCAGTTGGACATTCTGGTTAGACTATTCAGTATATGGATTTGTGAAGAACACACTGATGGCTACCAATTGTTATACTTTTTTTCTGTTGTACAAATGGATAAAATGCAAAATCCCTGCTCAGCACCCTCAAGAGGAGGATGCAGCTGACTGCTGATGAGCTTAGGTTCATAACAGAGGAGGACATGGCTTATGAGGTACCAGGAAAAACTGCAGGAAGACCTGGACCACGAGGAGACGGAGGATGAGATGGAACATGATCCACAGCCAAGACCATCAGCTGGGTATGTATGAATGTGTATGTATTTTTTGTTTCTATTTCTCATATGACTGATACTCACAGTAACATTAACTCTGTTACTCTTATTATTTTGGGTATGGCTAGCCATACCGTGGCTTCCCTGACTCTTTTTCTTATCCCTCGTACTCTGACATCGATTCACAGGCACCAAAACCTCAACCATTTAAGCCTAGCCATCCATTCGGTATTGACTTAGGTAGCGTGCGTCAGGCTTTGCGGTCAACCTCCAATATGATGTTGCAAGAAATTGACTTTTTCATGCTGTTTTTTACTCAGGCTGTAGTTGCTGAGATATGCAGTTTTACAAACCAAGTCACTTCTCTCTCCACAGCCCAAAAACGTCACATATTAAACTCGGAACCTTCAACCAAATTTCTGTGATCTTAACACACCACCAAAAAACATGGGTTGTTTCACTATCTTCTGATTGGCATCACTACCAGGTGGGTGTGTCTTTAAGACCAAGCCTATACAATCTAAAGGGGGTCCAATAGAATCTATGTAAAATCTTGAATTGCATAAGGCACACCCTTGCATCTCTAGATACAGACTAGAAGTTTTTAGATTCTTAGTACACACTCTCTCCAATACCAAGTTTAAATCTTTCCCCCATAATCTCTTGATAGAAGTTAAAGCCTCCCTCAGACACTGAATTAGCAGGGAGTAATACACTACTGCATCATGGACTTTTCCAAAAGCAGTAATCCCCACTCCCAGAGTATCTGCCGCTTAAGGGGGGTGTATGCTACTCCCACATATAGTACAGAGCCGATGGCGTAGCTGTAAATACCTAAAGAACTTCCTGTTCAATACAAAACAAGGGAGTGGCTCTCTCAGGTGAAAGGGACCAATGCACCAAATATCTGAGACTGAATGCATAATAATAAGACAAAATCTTGGTTAGGCCTAGCCCACCTTTGTCATTCGGCCTATTTAACTTATTGAAAAGTAATCTGAGATGCTTTCCATTCCAAATTAAGGACTTCACTATGCTATCAATTTGCTTGAAATAAGAGAGGGGGACATCTACAGGGAGAGATTGTACCAGGTAGTTGAAATTTGGAATACATTAATTTTAATAATATTAACCTTCCCAATCATAGATAAATGTAATGAAGCCCACTTTCCGACATCACTCGAAAACCTTTTTTTTAAGGGGTCAGGAGAACATAGAAAAGGAATAAATATTTCTGTGGAGGAAAGGCATAGATCTAGTGAGGTCGGAGACGAATAATAAAATATCATCTGCTTAGTGCAAAAGCTTTTGCGCTATACCTCCCGCCAAACAACTGGACGTTGGTGTCCTACATCAAAAAGTTCACTGCCCTGTTGGTACAGTGCTGGAATTTTTGCAGGATCGTTAACGCCCTGGCAATGCTTAAAGTATACAGTATGTTGTCGCTATAGCGGCTGAACATGCGCTTATCAATGGATTCTCTGTTGGTTGACATTCTCTTGTCTCTCTTTATGCATGGGATACACAGGCTTAGATCTTTTAGTCCCATCCGCGTTCCTTTATGGAATTTATTTGTTGTTTTAGAAGCACTCGGCATTCAAGCCCTTGACAACAGTTACTGATAAGTGTTTGACTCTCAAGATGGCACTATTAGTGGCATTGGCATTATTTAAGAAAGTCTGTGATTTTTGCATTCCCTGTCGGTCAATCCTTTGTGTATGGATTTTGCGGCATGGTATTCAAAGGTTGAGTTAAGACCTCATTTGGGATATTTGCCCAAGGTTATGTCAGAAGGCTGACGTTGTTTATGGTGCTAGAGCAGCCAGACAGTGGAGAGTCACCACGATGTGCATGAAAATAAATGAATCCATTGGTAATGTTTTTTCAGTTTGAACTGAAACAGACACCGAATAATGGTCATGCTTGTATCATGAGGTGCTTGAACTCTTAAAAAGAAGATTTGCTGGCTGGGGAAAAGTGTGCTTTTGCCCAGTTGACATTAGACCAGATTTTCCATATGGCAAAGCAGCAATTCTCTCTGTTTGCTCAGTAGTGCCTCCGATTGTCTTGTAATAACCAGTTGCTGAGGTAATACAAGACAAGCACTAAGTTAATTTCAATGGGGTGAGCAATGTATCAATATGTTTCATGAATGTGTGGGACGCCAGAGACAGACTGAAATGAAAGACTTAAATGCAGTTCCCTCGAACGCAAATCTAAAAAGCCGCCTGTAATGCAGTGCGATTGGTACATGAAGTACGCGTCCTTCAGATATATTGATGCAAATCAGTTCTGAGGACGGATGTGCGACAAGATCTGTTTCTGAGTAAACATTTTGAATGGGCTTGCGAGTCAAGCGTCTCAGAACTAGAATGGGCCGAAGCCCAACGTTTTTCTCCAGAATGAGAAAATAATGGCTGGAAATCCTGCTGTGTGTCCCATCGGCGCAGAGCTTACACTGAGGCGGCTGCCTTCATTTGGGCCATGGCTTGTGTAGCTTAACCAGTGACTCGGCAGTGACATTTGGTGGCGCTGAGGAAGCTGGTGTGAGGTTTTTAGCTGGGTGCACGCCTGAGACAGAGCGGAAGAGAGCTGGTTGTAATGAAGTACTGCTCTGTTCTGTGTAAAATGTCTCATAGCCTGAGTGTTGCTGAGTCGTGACATGGCGCTCAGCAAATCTATCAACAGAGCCTCCGAAAAAGGCTGGCTGGAGACACCAGAACATCAAATGGAGCGGCTTTTCCCAAGTCATGCATTTCCATGAGGGTCAGACAGATGTGATGGTCCAAAAACACCAGGTTTCACATTGACTTGCCAATGGCCTGGGCAGTGACTTTCTTGGCTCACAGTGCTAAGACCACAGCGGTGCAGAGCTCTTTGAATGTCTCAGGATTGTAACCTTGCTCGTCCATTTGTTATCTGGGAAAACTTGGAGTACCATCATCGCGTGGAGTGCTGAACCAGTTTGACCCGCCTCTGAGTATGCTCTTCTCCGGACATCAGTCAGCATGGTTTAGAAAGATGAATCCTCAAATTCATCCTGCTCGACCTCATGGCCCTACTGTGCCTCCTTGTGTGATCCCTCGGGTGTCACAGAAGAGGCGGGTGGGAGGGCATGCCTCATAACAAGGACGATTCGTGAGCGAATCGTCTTGAGACTCATGCCCTCACAGTAATGGCAGTCTGTCTCTATGTGAGCTAACTCTGCGTGGGCGTGGCATAGACAGTAAATGCAGCTCTCATGCTGATATGATGGCGGGATGTGTTCCTCACATAAGAAAACCCTTACGGAACAACATCTTTAAAAAGATGCAAACACATTAGTGACTCCTTTATGTATATACATACATACATATACACAAAACACAATAGCTTATTAGGATACAAAACTCCTGCCCAAGCACTGCAGTGAATCAGGAAGCTGAAGCAGCAGATTCACCAGCGAAGCATCTAGGAACACTGCAGGGGAGCAGAGAGTCTTCTCGTTGCCATGAAAATACTGCCTGCTGAATCGTGTATGTCGATGGGGAAGTAGTAGAGGGCTTCTAGATGAGAGATGAATCGCTGTCATTAAAGAAGAATGTTTTGAGGAATGGTGTGTGCGCGACTGCTTTTATAGCAGACAGTTTCACACCTAAAAGTGTGGGGCTCAAACACCATAGCCAATATTAGAACTGCCGTTATTGTAGAAGGGTTTCAACTATGTCATGTAGAAGGACACTCCCCATATGTGTCAGCAGGATTCCATGTCAAGTGCACTGAATTGTAAGGGAACTGACTGTTGTTCCATTTCAAAATGTGCTAGTTTATGTCTCTCACAACTCTGCAGTCTTTCTTTTCACATAATAAAAATAATTTAAACTCAAATCAGTATTTCATGCCCATTTATTTATATACAGTATTTGGTAAGTAGCCATGTAATAAGTGAGATAATATACAGTCAATTAGTCACTAAATAAAAATAATCACATTCAGAGTGATACAAATCTCCTCTGTTTCACTTTTTGATCCTGATCACCACAGGATGTATTTTGCTATAAAGACCAAGTGACTGTACAATATATACAAATAACCACCTATTTTATATGTCTGACTGAGAACACAAAGGAAGAAACTGACTTTTTTAATAACATACACACTGTTCTATCACATTTCATGACTAGTTTGTTGCAGTTTGACTTGGATGACAAGTTTGGAACAGCAAATGTGCACAGTTCAAAGAGAAATGTCAGAAATTTGAAGAGCATCTGCCTGTGCCAGGATGTATCCCTACATATGACACTAGAGACAAATGAACGGTGGTGCCACCGATTATGAGGCACTTGGATAAGTCGGCTTCCACTGTCTTCTTTGAATTTGTATTGTGATGGAAATGTTTGGATGCACAACAAAAGCAGCTGTCAAATCTACTGAGAGACTATAAAAAGACATTCATTTCTAAAGCTCAGTGCAATCTTTTGTATTCATTGAAAAACGTGACCATTTCATGCACAGATTCTGTGTGATTTAACAGTGCAATCTCAATATGGAGTTAATTCACTGTGAAGAGAGGAACATATTTAGGCTTGCTTATCATGCTTCTTTTAAGGGAAAATCTGAATTTGTAAGGGACATGCTTGTGTATGTATACAAGGATACTTGTATGTGTATCAGTAAAAACTATGCAGGACTCAACAATAAGGACTTCCCAATGGCTCGGGGCCAGTGTGAGAGAGTTTCAGGCAAGCTGACAGAACTGTCTCTTCATCTTACATTCTTGATCATACATGTGTTATTATGCCCTGCAAAAAATAGGTTTTGTGTGGCATATTTAACACTGTTGCTGTGAAATCTGAAAATTAAAAAATAACACCAAGGTAACATTATCAAGCTGGCTGACGAGGTTATGTCGAAATTCCAAGAATGATGTCTGATGTTCATGGAAGAATCTTAACATATTGTAAACAAATCAGAAATGTGTAACACCATATGGCATTGTTTTCCAGCAAAAGTGTCATAGCGTACTATTCATGGTTCACACACTTTTTGGCCAATTCATTTTCAATTATTTTTCCATGTCCAGTTGCTCATGATTAACAGAAAATTATTTTTTTTTAATTTTTTTTTTGTGTATGTGTCACAAAGAACAATTTATAACCGATTGAACAAGTTAGAGCTGAGTGTAACTAGAAATATCCATACTTTAAAAATGTCCGTGCCTTTTTAAAATTGCATTCATTTCCATAACGTTGCCAGGCCTGGAAATCACAATTTTTAAATTCCCTGATATTTCTTACAGTGCACCTACTACAGGGACAATCCCCCTGGAGCAACCTTCTCAAGGACACAATGATGGTGGCTGTGGGGATTGAACCAGCAACCTTCTGATTACCAGTTATGTGCTTTATCCCACTACGCCACTATCACCACAAACAGTGACACATGATTAGTCACCCAATAAATAATCATGATCATACACAAACTAAAATATTTAAAACCATCACAAAAAAATACAAAAATATATAGCCATTAGAGATCACATAACTAAATTTAGCAGTTTTAAAATGATCCAAAAATAAGTATAATTGATTAAATGAGAATTAACCACTCTTTTTATTTAAACATCAGATAGACTTTTCACCATCATCAATCAACAATTGTTCTCACAACTCAAATTCATAATAATGTCCTTTGCTAAAAGTACTGTACATATTAGCAAACCATAAAGTTGACTAAACGCTTAATTATTCAGTATATGTTACTGTACTTATCAGCTGGTCACATCATCACATTACATAAAGGGAGGGCTATATCTGTGGCACAGAAGAACACAAGCAGAAAAAACAAACATGGTACCACTATCAAGTTTTGGACCATGATCCGTGGACTGTACAATGGTAGTCTACTCTATATCTTGAATGTAAATACCATGGTGGCAAATAATATGAAAATTATTCAGTGCCATGGTAGCCTATATAGCAATGTACCATGGTATTACCTATTGTCTAATACCATCACTAATGTTCTGTGTCATGGCATTGCCACATTAACCTACTTTTTTATTTAAAAACACCAAAAGCACGACAAAAATAAACAGTCACTCTTTGCTAAAGAGGGGCGCCCAGACTCTTTCAAATGAGCTGTGCTTGTAGAATGACACCGTGTGTGTGTTTGTGTGTGCGCGCGCACGCAGTGAAATCCATATCTATGGTAGTAGTATCTCTGGATTACTGACGTGTGTGTGTCGGTGCTCTTATAACTGCTCTCGCGCTCTACGCGCGCAGACTGATGGCGTCCCCGCGCGCTGCTAACCGCGCTCTCCGACCTTCTCTCACGGTTTATTGAAGGCGAGGATCATATATTACGATAGAACATTGGTTACACTTCTTTGGTTCTTCAACATTTGAATCCACGTGCTTTTGGGAAATTGTGCCTCTGCGTTAGCTCTGAACCGAACCTCGACTCATCGGAGAATAAGTTTGCCGGATACAGGTGCGATCTCTACAACTCCAGCTGATGATCACAGACACATATTAGGACTGTCAGAATCCAGGAGATCATATCAGATCTAGCGCAAGGTGAGTTCGGATACACTCCAGTATAATGTTGATGATGGTGCTGGTTAGTGTAGTGGTTTATTGAATGTTGCAGTTTATTGAGTGTATGGAGACCCCGGCATACAGCAACGGTGATGCTCTTTACAGAAATAGCGGAGACCGAGTCGGCTAGCTGACACACTTTTTACTCTAGTGAGTAGCAATTTAAGAGGATACGGTAGGTTTATTTTTGAAAGTCGTTCACTGTTAAGACACATACCGTAAAGTTGAGGCTACACATAGTCTACAAAAAAAAAAAAAAAAAAAAAAAAAAAGAAAAACGTTGAACTATGGCGGGGTCATGCTGGCACCCTATATGGGGTAAGTTGTCACATTGAGAACCTGCGGTTTATTGGCACTGGTTTGAGAATATTTTATTTTAAATATGAAATACGATTTATACTAATAAAAAAATGCATCTCCCACAACATATGTAGGGTGAATACGAGTGAAGTGGGGCATTGTCACAGTGTTCTATTTTACCTGTATTCACCCTATTTGAAACGCACTGTATAGACTATTTAATGACCTTTATGTAGAAATGGCCTACATTAGAACAAGAATGAAACACAAAAAACAACTCATGAAATAAAGCAAATGGGAAAAGTAATATAAAACCACTGATTTGGAAATTAAGGGATTGTATAATATTATAACATATAAACACGTTACAACTTGTCCTGATAGATACAGTATAAATGTGACAACCTGCCCTGACCTGAAGTTCATACAAAATGCCCTCGTCCTGAGAACAGTTCATATATATATATATATATATATATATATATATATATATATATATATATAAAGATATGATATCTATCTTCATTATATAATGTGCCCTTGAACAATGTATGCCAGTGTGGTTTGTTTTCCCTTGTTTACGTCACAACTATTACATATATATGATATTGGAGGATTGGGCTGCAACTAACGATTATTATTAATAACTAATAATTATTATTATTGATAATATACTAATCTAATGATCATTAGAACAATTATTTGACTATTCAGGTGATTATTGCATCGATTAATCATTAGCACTTAACCGACTATTCAACTTGTACCTTGACATAAAAGGTTGTATTAAACATGCTTTCTAACAATAAAGAGGACAAAATCATCTTTTAAAAATACCTCTAAATGACATTCACTGAATTAAAGGGGGAAAACGTTTTAAGTTTAATAAATTCACTGCAAAAAAATCATATTGAGTGTTTTTGGTCTTGTTTTCCATTTGAAAAATATCAAAAAATTCTTAAAAGAAGATAAATTTGCCTGAGAAGCAACATATAAGATATTTAGACTTGCTTCCAGAGAATGTATCATTAATATAAGTACAGTATATTCAATAATATTTCCTAAAGTAAATGTACATGGTTTTAAAGGAGTTTTAGATGGAAAACAATCACAACAAATCCAAAACTCATCCATCTGTAACTCACAAAAAAACAAACTTTCTCTTCATAATAGAGCTGCGTACCGCCGATTTCTTCACAAAAAGATTAAGACACACCTTTACAAATATATTATGATTCAATTCGCCATGAGCCATCATGTTATAATCTAGCTGCAGAAAGCTTGTACGAGGGACGTGCATCCCTGTGCCAGATTGTTCATCAGCCGGGTGCAATCTCAATCTCTCCCCCTTAGATTGGGTCACTTCTCACAACTAATAGACGAGGCGCTGACCACATAGAGAAATGCCAGTTTCGGAGTTTGTACTTATTTACATGACCTGCTTCCTTATTATTTGAACTTTAATAAAGGATGCATTAAAGATATAACACCTGGGTGTTTCCTTTAAAGACACTCTGGCATGCAAGTTTTGCTTGAGCTTCACTTTATTTCACAACGTGAGTATTTACTTATTTTTTATTTTTGTGTCATTTCCTCATACTTGCGATCTACATCACCTGAAGCTGCTGGGAAAGTTTGGAGTGCATTTGGACTGTGAGCTGTGTTTTCTTCCTCTCATCAATCATGTACTTGAGCTGCAGTGCTCCTCTCGCACGCTATCATAGAGTTTAATGTGATCTCATGTTATGTTAAATGAGATCAAACAACTATTTGACAACGAAAAATTTTGGCGACAATTTTTTATTGTCAATGTTGTCGATAACGTTGATGAATCGTTTCAGCCCTACTGGAGGATAGGATTCACCAAAAATATTAGGTGTTTGAAACCAGGATACAAAATGTGGCAGTATCTTTTCTTTCCAATTGTATTTCATTGTCTGAACAGTAATAAGAATGAAAGTATGCTTATTGGCTCTCCATAGCTCTTTAACACCATGGGTGAACGGCTTTACTTTGGAGTTATATTTTATGCGAGTTTGTCGTTTGATCCACACGTGTAGAATACTGTTAAACCATTTTTGTTTTAATTTGTTTTTGTTTGCCATTGATCGTTGGCAACACTTACATAGTTTAATAATTTTAACCACTAATAGCTCTAAACATAAATAATTAATATTGGCATTATATTCATTTATTTTCTGTTATACTGTAGCATCATTTTATGTACAGCTGCTTTAAAACAACATCTGTTGTGAAAAGCACTATACAAATAATTTTGTCTTGACTTGACTCATCTCAGACATATGAAAAATTAAGTCTGATGTTATCATTCTCAGTGGCTGAAAAGCTGATCAACAGTTTTGTCTTTTGTCGCATTGATTATTGCAATGCACTTCTGGGGTCTCTAAATCAGCACAAACTAAATTGTATTATGTGCAAAAATCAGGTGCTAGAATCTTGACTAGAGCGATCACATTACTCCAAGCTTGGAACCCTTGCACTCGCTCTCTGTGAGGTTTCATGTTGATTTTAAAATGCTCATGCTTACCCACAAGGCTTTGCATGTTTGGCTCCTCAGTATTTGTCTGAGCATTTAACACATTACGCCGTAAACTCAAGCTCCTCCAAATCTGGTCTTTTAGCCGTCCCTTAGACTCGTCTAAGCACCATGGTGACAGGGCTTTTCCTTCTTATGCTCCAAAATCGTGGAACTCAATTCCAGCTGTTATCAGAGAAACTCAGACTTTAGGTATATTTAAATCTTGTCTTCAATTTATTTATTTTTTTAAATTCAAGATAGCATTTACTTGATTATTTATTATTTCCGTATTCTATTTTATTCAGCTGTGTTGTCATATGCATATTTTTATACTCATGCAAGTAACATTCGTAGGTGCATTAATTACTGTAATTGTTGCTGAACATGTTAGTTCGGTTATTAGATTACTTTATCTTAAAATGTTTACTTCTATTAACCAATAACAGGATCAAGTGTCCGAGTGTCCTTTACTCCACTCTAAAAATTGAAGTTACATTGATCTTTATCCATTAAGACACTTATAAATGCATACGCAGATAAGAGCTGCCTGCCAGTGTCAGTGTTACTACATGTTAATGTTAATAGATGATTCATGCAGAATATGTCATAACATCAGGAATTCATTGGTAAGGAGCAGAGAGTGACAAAACAGAGACAAAACGAAGACTTTAGGCAGAAATGGATCAGAGTGCTGTAAAGTCAGTGTGACAATGTTTTATGACCCTTTCACAATAATTGAATTATGTTTGCCACCTTGATTGTTCACAATGTGCACTATGCTTCAAACACTACATGCTCTCTGTATCATTTTCTTAAGCAATATTTATAACACACTTACCTGCCCTAAACGGCTGCACAACAAGCTTTTAAACTAAAATGTGGAAGACACGTGTCCAGTGGGTGTTCTGTTTGGTTTGAGTCAGAACTGTGTTGCAGTCCTGTAGAATTAGCTGTTATTTCAATAACCTTTCACACTTTATTTTTGGTATTTAAAGAGTAGAGCAGCTTTACAGCCAGGGACGAATTGACTTGTAGGTTTAATTTTGTGTTTTGTGTAATTGAAGATGATTTCATGGAAGTAATCCCACTGTACACTAACTGTATTCCACAGTGTCAATCTGTGAAGATTGCTTTCACACACACACACACACACACACATATAAGCACATTATGCAACTCGGAGCAATGTGTATTATCTAAAAGTGTTCGCAAGGTCAGTGTTTTCAAAAGTAAATATATCTGCCACTGTGAGTAGTTCTTAAGCTTATTTTAATGGTCCAGAGATTGTATTGTGCTAAAATAGCTGGTCAAGGGCTAAAATAAATAAATAAAAACAAATGTGTTTATTACTCATTTAATGGAATATTCTGGATTAAATACTTCTTTTGACAGCTTCCATGGAATGCTGTCGATTATCAGAGAAAATGTAAAGTTCATGGATTGTCTCTATTCACTTCCATTGTATGTACCTCAATGGAATCCAGATTTTGCTTTTTTTTTTTTTTTTTTTTAGAAAAGGAGGGTCTATTTAAATTTTTCTGGCAACCATAATACTGTACACCTCTGGAAAGCAGGCACGTGGGGCTTTCTCTATGGATGATATATTTGTCCGGTGCCCTCTGTGCTTTGTCTGCAGCGAGCAGGGATTCTTTCGCAGCTGTGACACACGTCAGCTGTGAATGATGGACACAGCTAAGCTTATGGATCTTAGCGAGTGGAATAGCAAATTATTTGCTTTATAATGCAATACGTGAGAGAATGACTACTGCACAGCCACATAATGCAAGAAATTACTTAAAATGTGTCTGCGCACACATGCATTTGGAAATCTATGACAAGAGCTGAGCGATACAGCTAAAATATATAAGGCTTTTTTATAATATTCAATATATATCTCATTAAGTATGTATTTGCTCTGAAATGGCTTTTAATTATTTATTTATTTTTTTCAATAAGTATTGACCAAGCAACCATTGCTGATTAAAAATCTTTAAATTAGTACAAATTTTGTTGAAAATATTCAAGGCATGTTTTCCACTCAGTTTCACACTAAATTAACAAAATGAAAAATATTCAATATTGTTCATATTTAAACACAATGGTAATCAACTGCAAAATGTTCTTAAATATATACGGTATTTTAATAAGCCTCATGGGGACTTCCATGAAAATATTTGAGAAATGACAGAAATAAATAATTGAAAAGCAGAGTTTGATACACAGAACTGAATCACAGAACTTAATCAAAACGAATCAAACGTTGTTGCTACTGATGAAAGACTCTATTAAAGGGATAGTTCACCCAAAAATAAAATTATAGCATCATTTACTCACCCTTATATCATCCCAGATATGTTTGATTTTCTTTTTTTCTGCAAAAAAACTAAGTTTTTAAAAAGAATATCTCAGCTCTTTTGATCCTCACAATGCAAGTTAATGGTGACCAGAATTCAAAAAGGTCCAAAAGGGACATAAAGGCAGTATAAAAGTAATCCATCTGACTCCAGTGGTTAAATCTATGTCTTCTGAAGCGATATAATAGGTGTGGGTGAGACAGATAAATATTTAAGTCCTTTTGTACTGAAATCTCAAACTTTCAGTTAACTTTCACATTCAGCTACCTACTGGTTGAGGCAGGTCAAAGGTGGAGACGGATGGTAAAAAAGGACTAAATATTTATTAGTTTCTCACCCACACCTATTAGCTTCAGAAGATGTAGATTTAACCACTGGAGTCAGATGGATTACTTTTATGCATATTTTATGTCATATTTGGAGAGCCACCATTCACTTGCATTGTATGGGAGATATTCTGAAAATCTTCATTTGTGTTTTGCCGAAGAAAGACAGACATATACATTTGGGATGGCTTGAGGGTGTGTAAACGATGAAAGAAATAAAAGTTTTGGGTGAACTATCCCTTTAAATCATCTCTGTCTTATAACAAGAAGTTATAGTTATAACAAGAAATTATTGTAAAACTTGCTTTTTAGGAAGCTTAAATTAAAATTCTGTCATCATTTACCCACCCTTATATGTTTCCAACCACATCTGACTTTTTTGTTCATCCACGGAAAACAAGATAAAGATTCTGAAGAAAGTTGCCGCTGCACAATGAATGTAAATGGTGACTGAGGTGAACGTTCTGCCTAACATTCCTTTTATATTCTGGGCTTGGAACAAAGTGGGTGAGTAAACAATGACAAAATTATATATATATATATATATATATATATATATATATATATAATAACTATCCCATTTGATAAAAAGCACATTATAATGTTGTTTAATTTTATATCACCAGCAAAATCTTGTGAATATCTGATATATCGCTCAACCCCACTGTTAACACACCACTGCCTGTGTGTATGCGGAAAAAGGTTAAATGAAGTTCAGATTATAGCAACCCTTGCTCTCTACCCTCGATTATCCTCAGTGCACTTCGAGTCATAACCCATGAAGCTTCCTTTAAATACCATATTTTTTGCCTAATCAACTTAATTGCTCCATCTCAGAGGAATGACAATTATGTTATTTCATTTCTTTTTTTAAAACAGGCTGCTCATCTGACCATGCACTCTAGTTGTGTTTTTTCTCAGGACTGCGCCATGGCAACAGGCATGGCAATCTATCAGGAAAAAAAAACATGCATCTTTGGTATATCTCGAGATCTGCATTAATTGATCTTATCCATAATCAAATGCAAACACTCATCTCATCATTATGAGTTTTAGTATGTTGCAGTTGCATCTGCATTCTGTTTTAATACATTGTGGCTGATGTAATGAAAAGACATTTGAAACTTAAAGGCGAAAATTCCTGCTGACTGTCAGTGCAAATGATGGATCAGATCTCTTCTCTTTAAGCGTGCAATCCGATCTTGCACATTAAGCTGCATCTATTTTAAAACGAATGCACTCATATCATACTAAAGAGCTTTTCTGTGGTTTCTGTCAGTGTGCTTGTGTAAAAATCTTCTGTGCTAGTTTTTTAAGCTTTCAAAGCTGTTTTTAGCTAGACTTGAAGACGGTAGTCAATTAGAGAAATATTAAGTTGTCTGTCATGTGGTTACTCTGTAAAAAGTAATACTTAGACATTTGTTTTGTGTGTATATGTGTGACATGTGTGACATGAGCCAGCATTCCACGAGCATTGAGAGGTGACACAGAATTCTGTGGTAAACATCTCGCTTTTCTTCAGACATGTTCTAGTTCTCTTCCTTTTCTTCTATGGGCAACTGCCACTCAAATGGACTAAAAAAACTAACTAAAGTAGTGTAGTGAATTACTTTTCAAAATTTTGTAATCAGATTACCGTTACTGACTTTCACTCTCTTTCCTAGCGTTTGACCAAATAGGTGCAGGGTCCGCTTCGTGATAGTCCGCAGATATATATTTGATTTGGCACAAGTTTTACACTGTATGCCCTTCCTGACGCAACCCCCAGTGGCTGGGGGACTCTCACTCACATACATATGGGCAATTTAGAGTCTCAACATTTCTCTTAACTTACATGTTTTTGGACTTGTGGGGGAAACCGGAGCACCCGGAGGAAATCCACGCAAACACGGGGAGAACACATTCCACACAGAAAGGCTGGGACCCGAACCCAAGACCTTCTTGCTGTAAGGCGATATTGCTAAACACTGAGCCATGAATTACGTTAAAATGTACAGCTGAAGAGCGTACGCCCCCTAACGAGTCAATAAACAAGGAAATATAGACATTACTTTGAATTCATTGAGCATAAAAACAAAAAATGTTATGTGAAGTTTTTTAGAAATTAACTTAAAAGTAATTAGTAATGTGATTACTTTCAATGAAGTAATCAGTAAAGTCAGTAATCTGATTACTATTTTAGAGTAGTAGTTAGTAGGTCAGGTTAAAATAAACATTTTCAGATGCATCACAATCTTCATTTGAACAATCTTATGTTGACTCTTATATCCCAATATCAATCTCTTATAATATGCGCAACTCTCCACAATGCGAGTACATTATTTGTATACAAGACCAAATTTTGTGCTATGCTATTAAAAAAAGTTTGTGACTAGCCACTGGCTGGTAAATGTTCAGATTTCACTCACCATTGATAGACAAGTATATTGGTGAGGAAGTTCAGCATCCTTTCACTGCGTGTTGACAGTAAAAGGTTTGTTTGACTCATTCAATGTAATGTGTGTCCAAAGACAAGATCCACTCAATCTATTTACATACTCCATTCCCTTATATGTCCTATTATTTGTATGTCTATTTATACTCTTACTGTGACGAGGCAGGCAAAGAATGAGGATCCAAGTGCAGCTATAATGAAACAAAAGATAAACAAGGTAACTCAGAATATAATAAAATGCAGGAAACCAGGCACAGAACATGACAACACATGTGAGAACTGACAAACTAACCGGGGGAAACAAGGGTTAAATATACAAGGGAACAAACAAGGGAATGAGGAACACCTGTGGAAACAATCAGGGGAAAACCAATCATAAAATGAAACTACAAAGGACTACAAAAACTAACAGGAAACAGGAACTAAACAAGAATTTCAACATAAAAGCACTTACGTTATGTGACACTTACCTTGTTTTATATTCTGAGTCTCACTGTAACGTTATGTGTCCTCTTGTTTCTCCTATCACCTATACTTTCTATTCTTTATAGTATGTTGTTCATCAAAAACAACTAAATATACACATTTAATTCTAATCACGAATAGCACGTATGAGGTAAGGAATACCTTTGAGTTCTCTCGTGAATATGCGCTCTGTTACAGACGCACTTTACAGAACTGCTGGTTCCCTTTCAAGTCAGTCACTCGACATGCTCAGCGAGCATAAATAAGGCGGGCCAAGCGACAGAATCCTCGGGACATTCGACTGAAGCGGCGAGAAGAAATCTAAAACCTTTTCAGCAGCAATCAATATTGTGACAAAGCTACGTAATGTCTCGTTCCCTCCTTTCAGGGAACCAGGGTAATCATAGTAACCTTGATGTTTTTCTTAAAGAGACAGTACCAATTTTTGGCACGTGTTCTACCAATTAATGTAAAGACTTGTATTATTTACTATGAATTTATAATAGTATAAATTACGCATTAAACAATAAACATGTCACAAAATATAATATATTTATTGATGGAATTTTTAAAAGCATTAGCTTGGAGAGAATTCCTGTCATATGTAAGCAAAATAGACTTTTTAACTGAAATATACTCAAATGAATTGATATAGAATCGAATTGAAACAAAATCAGAATCTAACTGAGAGCTTGTGAATCGGAATCAAATCAAATCAAGAAATTTGTATCAATAACCAGCCCTCGTAATAAGTAATTTAGTGAACTTATCCAACACTGGTCTCAACCCTAAAGTTTGATACCATTCCCCTCCCCCCACTGATCTCTTTTCACATTCTGCCATTTGGGTGCAAACTATTGTATGTTTGCTTCATCAACATGAGTACCACCATAACAACTAAATCTTTTCCACTGAATCTAGGAAATGACTAAGGAGAAGATGCCAGCTTCACTGTGTTAAAGTATTTGATCCCGCCTCCTCCTTTCCATTCTAACCTTGTTACATCTACTTGTATTAATCGGTTTAATCTTAAACCTTTTATAACCTTACCTTGATAAAGGAATGGCATTTAAGAAATGAACATGACCTTTTACAGTGTCGGCTTATTAAGCATGATCATTGTAAGAACGTGCATGTAAATGCACTCAATGTGACCGAGGGCATGCAAAGATACAAATTATACATCATCAATGGAGTTAGTGTGGACTGCTTTCACATGAATTGTGAACTATTCAAGGGAACTTGTGGTTCCCTAGTGTGCACATGAGTTCAGAAAATTATTTTCATACCAACAAAATGAAACTAAATCTGACATTAAATAAACCAGAGTTTGCAACAAGTGGGTCTATATAGGCAGCAAAAACAAACAAAACTTTACACAGTATTTTTACATTGATTTCCAATAAAAAAAATCTCAATCTCAAGATACATGGAAAATTTGCCAGTAAGAAAATGTATATTGTTTTTAGGACATTTAAATAATTTGACTGCATAGCAAGACGAACATACTGTTTAAGAAACAGATTATTTGTGGTCTAGTGTAAATGCACCCTAAGAGCATTTGAGCTGGTAATGCTATAGGGAAAACACAAATAGAACAAAAATAATACCGTTTTTATCTCATTTGTCAACAAGTCCAAGCATTTAACCCAGGTACAAGTTTTGGGGTCACCTGCAGAGATGATCCATGAAGGTGCCCCGTGCAAAAAGCGTGATGTGGGGCTTCAGGGCCTTTCTGTGCTTCCTGGCACAAAATAAGCCAAACATGCCAGCACCCCAGTGGGCGAAACAGTCTTTCTCCTCTCTCTAGATCATGGAGTCTTTCCTCATGTGCTGGTTTCCTGTAGGCATAACTGGTTCATCCCCACATGCTTTTCCAAGAATTACTGTATACAGGGGGCAAAAAAGTACAATTTACAAAATGCCCTGCAGGAACTGACACACATGACTGTGGTGTTGCTTTATGGGTGTCTGGCAGTCACATGGGCAAAAAAAAAGAAAAGGAAAAAAAGGAAAAAGTCCTGTGATTGACAGATTAAGCAAACAAGGAAATTGCAAGGTGCTTGGGTTGAAAATTAAATTCTCACTGAAACGCATATTTCGCTTATTGCATCACTGCTATTTTTGGTCTTCCTGCTGAATTAGGCCAGGTTCATGTGAGATTTAGGGGGGAATTAACCGAGAAAGAATTGTGCTCACTGATCAGACTGATCTCACAGTTCAATCTTAAACAGTAGGTTGACTTTCATGTAGCTAAAATCGGTGTGTGCTTACAGAAATTTTAAACACTGCCCCCAGTGGCCAAAGCAGTAAGTGTGGTTTGGCATATGTCCATTTTCTGGGTGTAATATCCATGGAGTGGCACCAAAAGTAAGTTATGAAGCAAGTATTTTTCAACTGTAAAGGCACTGAAGTGGAATGCAAGTTTTATAAACTTTACCCCCCCCAACCTAAACCTAACCATCAGTAGAGAAATAATTTTATGTTAGGGGAAAATACTCAACTTCCGAATCACACTCGTCACTGATTATGCTAATGCAATAACTTCCTGGTTTCAAGGCAGTTTCAGTTGTAGTGCCAAACATGTTATGCTAAATGCTATTTGTGCTAAGTAATTTTTTAGGGTAAAAAAAAAAATGCAGTGGCCGAGGCTGGAAGTGTTGTTGAACAAATGGACATGTGTCAGCTCCAGTCTCCAGGTGAAATGTCAATAGAGTTAAACCAAAAGTGAGTTGTTTTAGACAGTTGTAAATTGTGTAACACGGTCAACATATATGCTTATTTTATTAATCATACTCCCTATCCCAAATACCAATGCTAAATCTAACCTTAAGCAGATTAAAAATGTAATCTTAAAGATAATGCAACCTCCGAATAGCGCTTGATAATGTGAAAGCAATTACCTCTTGATTTCCATGGGATCAGAACCCATGTCTCCGAAACTGCTTTTGCAAAGTGCTATCAGTGGCACCACAGGAAAAGGTAACCACATTTGAATTGATCTAAAATGGGAGACGCCACTTGCTAGAAACTCGGCAGAATGGGGTCAATTTTAGGAACGAACGTTCAGTAGCAAAATGTCGAGTTCCTCTGTGATCGTGTTGTTTTGAATGCCGAACATTCTATCAATTTAAATAAATGGGAAATGTTCAAATTTTTATCTTAAATGTCTTAAAGGTTTACAAAACCCACCTAAGGGAACTTCTACAAATCAAAGTTTTAATGAAGTTCATTAAGCAGTTTGGACTGAAATAATTTCACATATTTGTGGACAAGACGAAGAGGAAATGGTAAGGAAATTCTAGCACTTCAAGCCTTGTGGGCACAATATAAATAGGATGTTTGAGGAATATCAATACAGTGCAGCCTTGCCTGATAAAAACCCTATTTGAAGGACATCTCTGATTAAAATATATAAAGAGTGTGATCTGGCCCCATGACCTTGAATAAACAGTACAGTTGTCAATGTGCATAAACTAAAGAGAGCACTCTGCACACAGGATATATCAAGGATAATCAATGGTATAAATGCAGAGATAACTATACTGAGTGCTCATTTTTTAGTCTAAAAATGACAGGTAGATTGCATATTCATAAGAAGTTGTTATGTGCAGTCAAAGGTGAAGTGTGTAATTTCAGCACTATAATTGAACTTGCAAAAATAATTACTTCTCAAGGAAATCAACTGAAGACTGGCTTACTTAAAGTTATTTATTGTCCATGCATGCTAAACTTGGATGGGAGAAAATAATTTAATCTCGAAAAAATGATACCCATCATGTTTAGAAGTATGTGTGTGTGTCTCAGGCAGAGGTGGAAAGTAACGTATTACAGCTACTCTCATTATATTATTTGAGTACATTTTTACAAATGTTCTACTATTTTTAAGTATAAATAATAATAGTAAATTTATCTTACTATAATAATACTTTTACTTGATTAAGTAATACGTTTATTCAAAATTAGGGGTGTCCATGTTTAACCGATTAACCGATTAACCGTTAAAAATTGCGTAACCGAGTGAAACATTTTGCTCGGTTAAGTGGCGTCAATGGCGTGCATTGAATTTAGTTGTAATACATTTTTGCACCACCAGAGACTGAATAAACGAGGAGACACTGATTAGCAAGACAACTCAGTGAATGTGCTTTCCATTAAATGAATCACACACACAGTAAACAAATCCTTAACAAAAAAACAGGGCTATTCTGGTGGGTGCGGTGACACGCTCATGTAAGGGTGGCTGCGTGGCGCTGCCAATAAAGCTCCTAAAATCTGTCACAAAGAACCGGCAAAAGTAATGATTATGAATATGTAAAATATAGCAAGGAGATATTTTAATTATTTATTAATAAACAAGTCTTTTCTTTGTCCGTGTCATTTGCAAAGATGAAGTTGACGATGCTGACTCGCGGTCTTCGCAGTAACGCACCAGAGAGAAATGCACATTTCTTACGGATTACATAAGCAGAGAGCAGTCTGTGTCTGTTTTCTTTAGTTTTGAATTATTTGTGAGGCAAGGCTACCTTATACACTGAGTTTCGGTTCATTTATGAGACGAGCTCCAGTTCACGCGCCGGCACCTCCGCTTCGTGATTATATCGTCTGCTATATTTAATTCTTATTTATTAAATCCAGGCAATTGGTTGATGAAAGATTGATTAAAATTAAGACACAATTAATACAAAACGAAATTCACTTTAAAGAAAGGTTTTGTGCTTTCTGTTTGATGTCTCTGTGGAAGTTTTAAAGCATCTTTCAGAGCGCTCACGTCCGTAACATTGTGTTTTCCTCGTATGCGAACTGAAATGAATATCAGTTCATGGATTGTGTGTGTAGGCTATAAGAGAGAAAGAGAAAATGCCAGTATTTCATTGAGACTTGAGATTAAATAAACGGCTTAAGTATTGTAGATCTTGTAGTATTAATTTTCACATGCAGTTACACATTGTCGGTTAAAAACAAGAAAGTGGCTGGTAAAAACATTGAGTGGCTGGTAGATTTTGAAATCCACAGTGGCCGGTGGACAAAAAAGTTAATTTCCATCCCTGGCGCACACTATGGTTAACCGAGTATTAACCGTTAAGGGCCTCGGTTAACGGTTAATGAAAAACTTGAAAACGTGCAGCCCTATTCAAAATAGTATTAATCTTCGCTAGTTATTTTTCAACAAAATTACAAAGTACAAAAAGATATATTTCTGAATATTTGGGAAGAAAAGTTATAAATAGTGATGCACCATTACTGACATTTTTAAATGGAACGTGTATCGGTCTGACGAGCCAAATCCAAATATGATACTGTGTGTTAGTCATGTTTGTTACTATCAAGCTAAAAAATGACATAAAAGAACCATTAAAACACAATTAAAGTAGTTCATATGACTCGTGCATTTTATTCAAAGCCATTTGAATACGTGCAATAGCTCTGTAAATCACAAAAGGCTGTGTTTAATCACAAAAAGCTGTGTTTAATATGTAAATATATAAAATGCATCCGCAGCTCCAGCGTGTTATTGAATGGCGCTGCTCTGTTGACACACATGTGGCTATTTTTAGCCTTCACGCCGTGTGCAATATTGGAGTGCTACTCACGTCAAGAACAATATCTTAGATGTAGATGCTCAATAGTTCGGTTCACTTATAATATGCATTATGATAATAATATTTAAGCTGAATGGGTTGCAAACAATAACTGTGTGAATGAAAAGTGTGCTGATTTCTTACAACTAAATTGATCAAAAAAGAGGTCTGAATCCTTTAAAGTCCAGATACAAGTTGGAAAAAAAAAGTGTTTTTTTTTTCTATTGATGACTTATACTGATATTACGGTTAATTTTGCTGCTACATTATCCAGTATACATGTTAACAATAAAGTTTGTATTAATAAGCTATACATTTATATTGAAATATTGTTTAATTAGAGGTTTGTGTTTCTTTACATATTAAAGAGTACACCCTATTAGTTCCACACAATAATGTAAAGATATTCTAAACTGATTATGCAAAAAAACAAAAATCGGCCGATACTGAGATTTCCAAGATCGGAATCGGATCGGAAGAGAAAAAGTGGTATCGGTGCATCCCTAGTTATATGCGCTAAATCTGTTTACAAGCTAAAATGGCACCAAAATGGCACTAAAACTTCTGGCACGACGGAAGCCCGCAGGGTACAGCATCTTGAGCACAACAGCTTGCATAAACTGCTGCCGGTGTCCTCAATTCTCCAGCTTCTCCAAAACTTTCAGCCCTGTCACTACACAAGAACTGTAATACTGTGATTTTGTGCATATTTAATTTTATTCTGGAAAGGAGCTGTTCATTCATGTATGAGGGAACTATATGAACATGTTTAATCACTGATCAAACTTCACTTGTTTTTAAGGTAGGCAATGGTTTAAATGTGTCAAACATTAACACACAAAGTAGTTTGACATATATGTGTGGATATTTTGTTTACTTGCTACTATATGTCTAAAACAAAACTTTTTAAATACCTTAGAAAGATACAATGCCAATAGTGTCAGAAATTAACAGGTACTCGTGGACTTCAAGGAACATAATTTTTTCACAGAAGGTCTCTTCTTCTATCAGTCTGCGTCAGTTCGGTACTCCCTAGTTAAATTCTGTAACCGTGCACCCCTCTTGTTCAAAATAAACTGTCTCACTCATGGTGCTGTACTGTACTTCCCTGCCCTGTGCTGCTGTTTATCTCACCCGCTAGAGGCCAAAAGTGTGCAAGGGATGGATGTTATATAAAGAAGGTCACAAAACATAATTATTACAACTGTAATACAATAATACATAAACAGACCAACCACATTTAGTGTTTGAATCAATCACATCTCTCACTAAACAGTGTGAAATGTTTATTGTTTTGCCATATTTTATTCAGTTGGCATGTAGGATTTGATAACAGTATCTGTTTTTTGTTGCAATATCATAGCAGATATATTTCCTCCTTTGAATATTGCATTATTATTAATTTTGTATATGACGATAAATACTTTATTGTCAGACAAGCCTGAAATTTTCTTGCATCACAGCAACTCCATTTACAGCATCACAAAGAAGACAAAAATTAGAACAAAAAACAAACAAAACTAAGATACATGCATTTTACATAACTTTACAATCACAAAAGACCCTCAACGTACATTCGGTCTGGGATTAAGCTCCATATTTAATTTTAGGATTGACTGATGCACAAAAGTGTGCAGTCTAACCCTATTAAATCGTGGAACCCTGTATCTCCTGTTTTATGGTAACAATATGTATTCACTGTTCAGGACATGATTAGGATCACTGACAATATTTTTGACCAGTATGTTAACTTAATATCCAAAATACTTGGAGATACGTGACTGAGAATAAACTTGAAATAGGAATGTGTTTCAATCACAATACACATTATGTAGTTTAGAGATGATTTAGAGACATGTATAATGTTACAAATGGCAAATTCTATTTAAATAAATTTTGCATTCTTACATTTTTCTGTTTGTCCATGAATCCTCTTGCAGCAATGCAGGCCTTTGTCATTTAGAAGCTGCTATTTTAGGACCTGGGATTAGTCTGTTTCTCAAACAAGAGACTGTGATTTACTTGTTTTTGCATTGTGCATCTGGTCATCTACTTCCCTCTCAATAGAGATATTTTTTTTCAAAACAGTAATGCCTTGGTTACCCATGTGACTCTACCCTTCCCTAGCAACCGGGCCAATTTGGTTGCTTAGGAGACCTTGTTGGAGTCAAACAGCACACCTTGGATTTGAACTCGTACTCCAGGGGTGGTAGTCAGTGTCAATAATCACTGAGCTACCCAGGACCCAGCGCGACCATTTTCAATTGTTATAATAACAAGAACATTTTCTTGAGTACCATATTAGCACTTTAGAATGCTTTTGTAAGGAATAGGTGACACAGTATATGTTTGCCATCACGAGTAAAGAAAACATTTAATAAATATCACTAAAAACAATTATTTCTCAATTTAATGCATCCTTGTGGAAAGGAAGTCTTTGGAAAGGAAATGTCTTTGTGTTCTAAAAATGGAAGCATATATTCTATGTATAATATAATTTTCACAAAGTAACTTGTAACGTAATTACTTGAGTAGTTTTTCAGCAAACTACTTATTTACTCTTACTTGAGTTTATTTCTCAGTACTTCTACTTGTACTCAAGTGAATCATTTCTTTTGTAGCAGTACTTTTACTTAAGTAAAAAAATCAGTACTCTTTCCACCACTGGTCTCATGTGGGGGATGTGTGGTGGAGAAAGAGCCTGGCACAGTGTGAAATATGAAAACCAATATTTGTATAATCTCATGGTTTGTGGCACTCCTGACCCTGAAGCACCTGTCTCCAGGATTTGTTCAGTTTTTCATTGTGAGAAAGCTACTAATGCACAATTAAAGTAAAGGTTTTGCTTTTAGGAAATACATGAATAAACAGTATCACAGCATGACCGTTTGAGAGCATGTATCTAACACAGTGGCTGTGTGTGTGTTTCCTAGATGTCCCGTCATTCCTAGAGAGGGTTTAGCTAACAGGGCTAATCCTCAGTCATCTTGAAAGTGGGGTAAACAGGCATTTTATTCAAAGGCTTTTCTTGGACGGTCTGATATCAGCTCCAGCCCACATTTAGCCCCTGACTGCATCCAGGGCATTATGAAATGAACCAAAAGACTCTGGAGAGTGGTGGTGTTTGTGAGATAGTTCGCACACAAACTGAATAATGGACGAGATTGTGGAAAATGTATCTGCGCTGCACACTAACAGCCTACACATACATTAAGCTGCAAGTTTAACAAGAGGCATTAGCACTTTGGTTTCTCTCTCTCTCTCTCTCTCTCTCTCTCTCTCTCTTTCTTTCTTTCTTTCTCTCTCTCTCTGTCACTCTCTCTCGCTTCTCTGATTCATGGGAAACAATCGTTTTCTACTTGTTTTGTAGTAAAAATATCTAAACATCCTTAAAACAAGATACTTTTAATTGAGGTGCAAAACAACATAAAATATTAAGTATTGTGTTCAGAAAAAATTAGATAGATATTAGAGATGTTTATGCTTTAAACAAGAAAATAACATTTGCAAATGGAGGAAGAAAAATAAACTTAATTCAAAGGGAAAGCAAGCTTATTTTTCTCACCCCATTGGCAAATGTTTTAACCATTAAATACATGGGTATTTTGCCAAACATTATAACATACCTCTAGTGACCTGGCATGTATATTTATCACACATGGATCTACAAAATGCCCTTATAGTGTCAAATTTGAATATAATATTATACAATTTATTCTCATATATTTTATATCCCATACATCACAGAGATGGTGCAAAAAACATAAAACAGTATTCATTACTTTCACACTGAAATTTCATGAGATGCAACTGGCTGTCAAACGCATATTGAGCTACATATTACACTTAAGCTACACATAAGCAACACATATTTATTTTTGTCTTTAATGACCCTATACACTTTTGGTAATTAAACTGTTATACATTTTATAAAAGTGAAATTTAGCTCTTTTTTTTTACACTATTCAGAAGAGAAAGATTGAGGAATACTAAAGACATTTACATTTATGCATTTTGGCAGACGCTTTTATCCAAAGCGACTTACAGAGCCCTTATTACAGGGACAATCCCCCCCGGAGCAACCTGGAGTTAAGTGCCTTGCTCAAGGGCACAATGGTGGTGGCCATGGGGTTCGAACCAGCGACCTTCTGATTAGCAGCCCTGTACTCTAGCCACTACGCCACCACCACCTACACCTAAAGAGGTTTGGGTATAACTCAAAACAATGGATGAAGTACAGTACAAGGGGTGGAATGAGGTCCTGGTTCACTAAAGACACGAGGTATGCAATAAAGGGTTAAGAATAAACCTCACTCAATTTTGTTAGATTTTTCTGAAAGCAAAACTTAATATCTGGTGTCATTTTGCTTCTAAAGTATATTTATTTTGTTTTAAAGATGTTTATATAGATATTTATATTAGATATTGTAATAGAAGACAAGTTAAATTCGGCATGAAAAGAAAATTCACCCTATCTATTTTCTAAATGCATGTTATTAATCTTATTGTAAATGATTCATCCATGCATATGTTTTATTTTTATTTTTTAAATTTTGACCTTGTAATCTTTAATCAATATTTCAAAAATCAATCTTCCGGTGAAACAACAGACTTCTCTCTGGTGACGTATGCAGTACTTCTCCAATCATTTATACTCCTTAAACCCTGCCCCTATCTTATAAATACAACAACCTTGCGTAGAGTTGAAAGAAGCGTCAATCGCATGTTGGTGAAGATGGCAAGGCACATTTTCATTTTGTTTTCCCTCAAAACTATTGTTCCTTAACTCAAATGTCCTTGGTTATGGGTCAGCTGGCATGTATTTACATTTCGAATTAGGAGGAATTTGTGGTTGTGTTCGAGACATTTCACACCTGAATTTCTTTGGTGATCACAAATAAAACTAACACTTTGGATGCCTCTGGAGTATATTTTTAATGCAGTTATCTTGGGATGCACAGCACGAGTAAGTGTTTTTTCCCTTTATATTTAGTGCATTGTGATTCAAATCGTTAAAATATGTTATCTTTTTCAAGGCTACAGTCTCTTCGTAAGCAAAGTCCCCAATGTGCTTGTGCGTTTATGTTGTCATTTTGATCATATATGTGTTGAGATCGCTGCTCAATTACACTGATAACCAGCTCTGACTCTAGCAGCATGGTGGTAGTGGTGTGTTTGTCCACTGCAAACTCGCATTCACATCTGCCTCCGTTCCGCTATGCAACGCCCATATTTGTGGTGGTGGCGTAGTGGGAGGAGTGGTGGTGGCGTAGTGGGCTAAAGCACAACTGTTAATCAGAAGGTCGCTGGTTCAATCTCCACAGCCACCACCATTGTGTCCTCGAGCAAGACACTTAACTCCAGGTTGCTCTGGGGGGATTGTCCCTGTAATAAGTGCACTGTAAGTCACTTTGTATAAAAGCATCTGCCAAATGCATAAGTGAAAACGAAAATAAATGAAAACTCAAATCCTGCCCTACATTTTTTTTCTTGTCCGATAAGTTGTTTCACTCGGAAATAGGTTAAAATATGGAAGTAAAGTCGGTCGCAACTTCCATTTCATGCCAACTTTAAAAATACTGAGTATGAAATTTTTTTTTTTTTGCAGTGATGAATCAGAGTTTTTCATGGCTCTGATTAATGCTGAGGTTGGGGGTTGTTCATCCAGCTTGGAGGCTTTTGTTGGCATGCCATCCTCATCTCTTATCTCTGTTAGAAATGGCCAATCTCACTCTGAGCTTCCACTGATGGGCATGATGAATTTGGCAGGTATAAAGGCACAAGACTACCAATAGACAGTCTTTAGCCCAGATGTATTCTGCAATGAAAGCAGTACATTTTCAACGTATGCATTTTTTAAGGGAATGACTGCAGTTTGTGGATTTTTGGTGATGTAAAGAAATAATACACCCAAAAATGAAAATTCTGTCATTATTTTCTAGTGTCCAGAACTTAGAAACGGTATATCGTGTGAGAACCAATCCAGTTTTAGTATCACCATGAATTACATTTTGGCCTGTTTCTCACACAATTCTATTGAATGGCTACAATATAAAACACAGGTTATATGGGCTGCTTTTAAGACATTTATTTATTTATTTTTTGTTTGTTTGTTTGTGTTTTGACCGATGTGTTTACTGTGAATGGTTGTTGTAAGGCAAAAGTCTGTAAAAATATATATATATTTTTATATATATGTAAAAATCTGTATATGGAACAACATTAGGGTGAGTAAATGATAAACAGACTTTTAATTTTTGTGTAAATTATTCCTTTAATGATCTTTCTGTTCATCTGAGCTAAGAGAACGTCCTTCTAGGGCCATCTGTAGTCTGTAAATGAGCTTGTGATGCTAATGTTCTGGTCCATTACCCGCTGAAATGACAGTGTACAGTAGCTCACAACTCACTGGAGTCCACAGTTAATACATCACTGCACCTGACTATGCAAATAGTATGAGGGAATAATCTATATTAGTTCAGTGACTGGGTGGCATTTTCAAAAAGTCTTAATGACTAGGTGGGTCAGCACATTGGAATTTGCAGCTATGGAATTTAAATGTCAGTGCTTTCCGAGAGTTTGCTGATTTCAGGGGACTAAACATTGCATTTTATGAACCAAATGTATTTCTTTGATAACAGATTATACTGACATGAAAATATGCATAACTCAGTGCAATAACTTGATGGCGAATATGAGTTATCAACAATAATGCTGTCTAATTTATACTGGGTATACAGTTTAGAAGGTCATTAAATTGGAGCCCAAACCTGGCCCTTTAATAAGACCCTGAGGCCCAAAATCTCAAACTGTTAAACTGAACCTGACAATTTTTTTTTTTTTACTTTCTCTCCAAGTGAGAAAACCCAGACACACAGATTTTGTTTCTTCAGTTGAACACAAATGAAGATTTTGGGGAAAATATATCAGCTCTGTAGGTCCATACGATGCAAGTGAATGGTGATCAGACCATCAAGCTCCAAAAATCACATAAAGGAAACATAAAAGTAATCCACATGACTCCAGTGTTTAAATCCATAGAAGCAATAATAGAAATAGAAAAATATTTAAGTACTTTTTTACTCTAAATCTCCACATTAACTTTCATTTTCAGATATGAAAGTGAAACTAAACAAGCACCACTTGTGACTTTCAGATGTAAAAATGAAAGTGGAGAAAAAAGGACCTAAACTTTGATCTGTTTCTCACCCACACCTATTCTCGTTTCTTAGTCGCTTCTGACAGTCTGATCACCATTCACTTGCATTATATAGACCTACAGAGATGAGATATTCTTCTATAACTTTTTTTGGTGTGTTCTGCTGAAGAAAGAAAATCATACCCACCTGGGATGGCATGAGGGTGAGTAATTGATGAGATCATTTTAATTTTTGGGTGAACTATCACTTTAACAGCTCTGACTCAAAGATGAAGTGTTTGTTTGCACGTACACAGTAATAAAAAAAAATTCTACTTTCAACAGACTGATCACACTAAATTTGGCAACAGAAGGTTGAAAGTTCTGCTGCTGAAATCAGTCTGTGTGTACCAAAATGTAATCACTGACCCCAGTAGCTTCATCTGGAAGTGTTGTTGAACATACAGGGATATGTGAGCTCCAGTTTCCAGGTGAAATGTCCACAGAGTGGCACTAAAAGTGAGATGTATTTTTTGTTTATTTTATTAACTGTACCCACTAAGCTATAACCTTAACCTAACCATCAGTGGAGTAAAAATGTAATTTTAGAGTAAAAATGCCAACACTGTCTGCAGTAGTAATACACATAGTTCAGTGTTTATTCGTTTAGTCTCTATGCAAATGCAGCAAAGAGCAGAACCAGTCTTTCAGATGTTTTAATCAACAGTGAGTCAACCTGTGGGACAGATCAGACTGAAAACCCTCCTAATTGTGATGTGAAGAGAGGGAGATGAAGAGATTTCTGAAGCTGCTACTGTATACAGATCTCTTTCGTCTTCTGGCTGATGTATTTTTAATGGCTCCCTCGTGCTGATGGATGGGTGAGAAAAGTTCTCATCAACTTTTTAGGGGCTGTACCGCTTTGATGTGTCTGTGGGATTCAATGCCAGTCATGGGAGCCTCAGGCTTTCTAGCTTGCCAAAATTAATTCCATTTACATACGCATCTCTCTACCTTCATATCAGGGCCCTCCCCCATAGAGACGGATGTTCTGTTTTCAGTTATTGCCAAACTGTGATCTTTAATAATGTAAGCTCAATCTACAGACCTTACAGTTGGAACACTAAAGCATTTAATAGTGCTGATTATCAGATTACTGTGTGTAAAGTGTATAGTTTAGAGCAGTGGTTCTTAAACAGTTGTGGGACATGACCAAAAGGGTTGCAGGAGTGTCCTGATAGGCAAAGGGGGAAAAAAAAAAATCAATGCATGGATAATGAGGGGAAAACATTTTCATTATATTTTATTGTTGATACTATGAGGATAGTTCACCCCCCAAAAATTATGTCTTTCATCAATCACTTTCATGGCATATTTTTTTCCTTACAATAAAAGTGAATGGTGGCTGAGGCTAAACTTCTGCCAAACATCTCCTTTTGTTTTCCATTTGGAAGAAAGAAAGTCATACAGTGAATAAATTATGACAGAATTAAATGTTATGGTGAACTATCACTTTAAGAACATTTTTGTTACTTGTTAAAAATGTTTTGTATTGTGTTGATATCCAATGTAAAATCGGAGTTCTAATGCAAAACCAGTTAGGAAGCAATGCTTTACAAGGACTGTTGATGTGGAACTATACACTGCAGGCTGGTAATCAAATAATCCTCTCTATATTAGGCATATAACAGCACAACTGCATGTTACTTTGCTATTACTTGATACATATGGTAGCACATGGAGCATTACACTCAGCTTTACGATGGTGTTTCTAATCGCCATTTATTTGAAGAAGGCTTAATTATATCATGTGGTGGGAAACTTCAGCTCATTAAATATTTGTGCCAGCAGATATTTACCATCATTCTTTTGGCCAGCTCTGAAGGTCGCTCATGACATCGAGCAGCCCAATGGGGCCAGAGAATGGACTGAGACGATAACTGTAGGCATGAGCTTTAAGGGGTTATATCCAGGCCCAGACAGAAATCACATGTGCTGATTTTAGTGGGAAATCTGCAGAATTCTGTAGAATATATTTAAGCATACAGTATAAAATGTGTTAAACAGAGCTGAGAGTGCTACACTCTTATTGGTAACTGATGCCATAATCAAAATGGGCACATTTTTTAATAAATGAAATGATTAAATGAATAATTATTGAATGATGGGTGTTCAAATTCTGCAGAAATCTGCAGCTTTTTTCTTTAGAGTTCTCCTCAAAGGTCTGTAGTAGGGATAGACGGATTAATCAGCCAGTTTGGCTATTTTGAAATCGACTCGCTCGATTAAGAACATATAGCTTCTCATTGTGTCAGTTCAAAATCTACCAGCAGGCTTTATATATATATATATATATATATATATATATATATATATATATATAATATAATATATATAATATAATATTATTTATTATATTTTATAAAATATATATATTTTATAATATTTTTTATTTTTTGTAATTTTTTTTGTGTGTGCACAAATTACATTATAGTAAAAAATATATATATATTTCTAATAAATGTACATTTTTTAAATTTAATTATTATTTATTTTCTCATCCATAATAAACCCAAACTCAAAGTTATACATGGAAAAACTGACTGCAACCTGGCCTTAAACCAGACAATTTATCAGTCCCCGTTGGCTCAGGTCAGGCAGCAGACCTCTAATCCATCTCCCTGGATGAAAAAAGTTGGAATGTTGAGCACACCTGCAGTGAAGACAGATGAGATGGTGTTCTTACAATGTCACTCTCTATGAGAGCCTGCAGTTTTGAAGAGCAAATGTTCCCAGAATAACTAAACTGTGATTAAAGTGATGCATGAATCAGGGGTAATTTATCGCCCTCTTTTTCAGTCATCTTGGTTCTGAAATAATTTTTTTACAATTCATTTTCTACTTAGGGATACAAAAACTTAAAGTATAAAAAGTTCTAAGCCATGAACAAAACCAACTAGCACTAGTCACAACATTACAACCTAGATTTAAAGTAAAAAAAGTATCTTAAAAACGACAGTGTATTTTCTTTTACTTTCTAAGGCAGTGAACTATTTATCCTATGAAGCATTACAAAGTACATAAACCATTTAATATATAATTATGTTGTAGTTTGAGAATATAAGGAGCCAACCTGATTGCGGTCACTTTCTGTGGCTTACATTACTTGGGGAGACTCGCATTTTGTTCTACTATGTAAATGAAATTAAGTCATACCTCAAATGTGAATTTTGAAAGCAATGCTTTTTTTTTTTTTAAAGTTGCCAAAAAGTTTACTATGTAGGTACTACAACGGTTATCCAATTCATCAAGCACATAACATAACTCTCATCCTTGTGGTAGTTGCCCTCCTCATTTAGCAACATGTTTAAAAATGATGGGCTACGTTCACACGGTCAGTGTTTGGGATTGACAGCCGTATTTAATTACAGGTGTGATTCTTGAAATGTCCCATTCATAAAACAGCGTACAGTAGCAATTTGAATGCTGTCTCTATGAACTAACTTAGTGACTGTGACTAAAAGATGGTGACGTCCAAAACACCAGCATTACTTAATAAAACATATAGCTGTTGGAGATTTTCACTACATGGGCCGTGAAAGAAACAAGACAACATCAGCATGATTGTTGTGATAGCAACAATCATGCAGAGCAGGAGGAAGATGTTTGATGGAGGAACAATGACTCCTCTCTGGTGAGGAAGTGGAGTTTCATGAGTACTAATTGAGATGTGTGCCACGTCTGAACTGGCACAAATCAAAATCACATGGCTCAACGCTATGATGTTTGATACGTTTACACTTATGCAGGAAAATTTGGATGTGGCTTGGAAAGAAGCATATTATGGGCTCTTTGCACCTGTTGCTTAGTAATTTCTTCAAGAGAAATAGATTATGGGAAACATATCTTACTAGTTTTGCACAGTAACAAAACAAGGTACAAAGGTGACAAAAGAATATTGTCAAAGTTTTAGGAAGCTTATGTCTAGGCTTTGGTTTTGTGTAAAGAACATGCTGCATCAGAGCTGCTTTGCCATTGTCATGACACTGCTTTGCATGAGAATCAACATAAAATAATTCAATTCTGTCTTTGCAGTTATAGGTGGTTAAATGCATTAAATGCAAAAAAGAATAGAACAATCATAATGCAGAATGCAAATAAATGAAACAAAATAGACCCGTCAGAATTTACATGAAAATAATTGTCAGTTAGATTTTGAAAGCTGGAAATTCTCTCAGTGTAACCACCCAGATTACCATATCAACATGCTAGAAATGTCTTAGAAACCCCATCCAAATTACACTCTAGCAACCAGCCCAAAAAACCTAGCAAGGCAACCCAGATCACACTAGCAACCTTCTAGAAACCAGCCAAAACACCCTTGCAACCCATCTAGCAACATCCTAGCAACCACCCAAGATACCCTAGAACGTAATCCAGATAACACTAGCAACCTTTTAACAACCACCCAGAACATCATAGCAACCCATCTAGCAACACCCTAGCAACCACCCAAAACACACTGCCAACCCATCTAGCGACCACACAAAACACCCCTGCAACCACACCCAGATCACACTAGCAACCTATAGCAACTACACTGAACATTGTAGCAACTCATCTAGCAATACCATAGCAGCCACCCTAAACACCCCAGCAACCATGCAGCAACACCCTAATTAAAGAGGTAAACATACTGTCTTCAAATGTACTATAGTTCACAGACTGGCCAGCGGTCAGACATAGCAAAAGGGTAGTGGCAATAAAGCAAAGAAAAATTCCACCCCTGCTAAAGGAAAAGCTTTCAATTAATGTGATCGTTAGACGTAATTATTGTTACTAATAACATATTCATATGCAATCTTTATAATTTAACTTTGTCATCCAGTTGGTGGAGCTCATTCCTTCTGGCTCGTATCCTTGATAGAATGGCACAGATACAGTAAATGTGTATTATGACTGGAGTACAGAAAAAAAGAAAAAGAAAACCATTGAAGCGGCTGCCTGAACACTTCCACAGCTCTCTCAGATGAAGGAAATAAAAATTCACACATATTAAATTAGATGAGCGCAGAGGTGCGCTCAGAGATCACAGTTGTGTCACATTACAATTATAATCTCTGAAATTAAATTGTGTGAAACAGATTTTGTGTTTGAATGCACATGGAGGGCTTGTTTTGAAAGCTTGTATAGTAAGACATCATTAATAAGGCCACAGAATCAATCAGAAATGAACTTTATTATGCCACATTATCATTGTTCTCAGCTTATTTTATGCAAGATTTTAACAACAAGTATCTTGCAGAAGAAATTTACTGCAACTACTTAGTTTGGAATGACCTGAGGGTGTGTAAATAATGATACATTTCCATTCTTTGGTGAATCCAGCAGCCTAGTGAAGAGAAGGTCCTATATGTTCTCAGCTGCCATAATGGGAACAGAATGATATCTGATTGTGTACTCCATGTTCCTTCACTGTTTTTTGGTCTTTATCAGAGGTTCTCAGGGACTGCGAGTCATCGGTGTGACATGTGCTGTCAGGCTGATGTGTACCCATCACTCTCTGCACACTAACTGCACCTGACCTCCTCAGCTCCACATGGAAGCACTTAAAAAAACAGGATTAAACCATTGTTGAGCTCCACAAGTGCAGCTTCAAGAATGACCACAGATTTGACATGTCTCTATTGGTCGAGCCTCTGAATAATTGATTCTCCGCATCAGAATCATGTACCCTCACTCTCAGATGGCAAAAGAGAGATGTTGAACTCTCAGGGCACTCTCTTTGCTGTTCAATAATACATCAAGAATTAGGTTTTATGGTTTTTCTCGGATATCTTATTCTTAAGGATATCCAAACCCAGTTTTCTTTTGTAATAACTGCTTAGTGCCAATAGGACTCTACAACTCTACATAAGGGATAACTCACACAAAAATGTAAATTCTTTCATCATTTACTTTTATAATTTACCGCTTATGTTATTCTAAACCCATATGACTTTCTTCTGTGGAACACAAAATGAGATGCCAGGCATAATAATTGCCTCACTCACCATTCACTATTATTGTATGGAGTGAAAAAAAGATGCAATGATGGTGAATGGTGACTGAGTCTGTCACTATGCTTAAAGGAATTTGTAGCATAATATTGATTACTACAAAAATGTATTTAGACTCATCCTCCTTTTCTTATAAAATAATAATAATAATAAAACTCTGGATCACAAGTATGTTAAAATACTGTTTTATAAGTTTAGCCACACGACATAAACAGTGTATGTGTGAACAAGATTTTAGTGTGATAAAATCGCTTACTAACCTTTTCTATGTAAAGTTATAGCCAAATTTACATCTTTTTTGCCATTATGATATAATGTCAACAAAACCTGAAATCATAAAATGACTGAAAAACTATGATTTAAACAACTTTACAGGTCAAATAATACATGCGTTTTAACAGAAGATTTAATGTTTGTGCTTTTATACAATTATAAGCTTCACATTTCTGTTTTTAAACCCTCCAAAAATTGCTCCCATTCACTTTCGTTGTAAGCACCTCACTGTAACTGCCATTTTTGTTTTTTTTTAAAGAAAAGGAGGGATGAGTCGAACTACATTTTTGTGGTAATAAACATTATGCCACAAAAGCTGTCAATTGCACTTAACTTGTATTGAAACCAGACCATTGCTTTAACATCTCCTTTTGTGTTCTGCAAAGAAAGTAAGTCATACTATTTAAAATGACATGGTTGAGTTTTGGTTTAACTATTCCTAAGAAAACAGCTTTGTACTGCAGCAGTGTGATGTGAGATATAATTTCAAACATGAAACACTTGTTTTCTTTAAGAAAAGAGAGAGCGGGGGCCTGTGTACCTCAGCGAGTAAAGACACTGACTACCACCCCTGGAGTCGCAAGTTCGAATCCAGGGCATGCTGAGTGACTCAAGCCAGGTCTCCTAAGCAACCAAATTGGCCCGGTTGCTAGGGAGGGTAGAGTCACATGGGGTAACCTCCTCGTGGTTGCCATAATGAGGTTCTCACTCTTGGTGGGTCATTTGTGAGGGTTTTTGTTTAAACCATTTTAAATTAGTCACATATGAGGCTTCTTTACTGTTAGTATACTGCCATAGGGACTGTTCACTCAGGATGTGTTCTTGCATTATAAACAGGATTGCAGGGGCATGCTAGGAAGGTTAGAGTCACATGGGGTAACCTCCTTGCGGTCAATATAATGTGTAATGGCTTCTCGCTCTCAGTGGGGCACGTGGTGAACAATGCGTGGATTAATGCACTATGGAGGAGTCCAGAGGCAGTTTAATTGTTCATGTGGAAAATGGCCTGAGGGTATAAACTGTTCTTGTGCCTGGATGTCCTGCCGCTCAGTGCTCTGTAGCGCCGGCCAGAGAGCAACAGTTCAAAGAGGGAGTGGGCAGGGTGTGTGGGGTCCAGAGTGATTCGATCTGCATGTTTCCTCACTCTGGAGACATACAGGTATTGGAGGGTGGGCAGGGGGGCACCAATAATCCTCTCAGCAGTCCTGACTGTCCATTGTAGTGTCCTTCTCTCTGATTTGGTGGCTGAACCAAACCAGACAGTTATAGATGTACACAGGACAGACTCGAGTAGAACTGTGTCAGCAGCTCTTGTGGCAGGCAGGGTTGGGGAGTAACGGAATACATGTAACAAGATTACGTATGTAACATACAAACTATAAGTAACCGTATTCCATTACAGTTACAATTTAAATAATTGGTAATTAGAATAGTTACATTCAAAAAATATTTTGATTACTGAAGAGATTACTTTGCATTTTATTGTCATTTGTTTAATTTAATATTTAGTCCTTTCAGATGGAAAACGTCTCAGGGTTACGTATGTAACCCTTGTTCCCTGAAGAAAGTGGAACGAGATGCTGCGCTGAAGAGCGCTTTGGGAACACGTCTCAGTTGTGACCAGCTGTGAATATGTATGCAACACGTCAATGAACATTGACCGGAATTTATAGCCTCTGCTGATGTAATCATTGGACGCACCTGGCGCAGTGGCTATAAATAGATGCGTCACCGGTAAAGCATCATAGTGAAGCTTTTTGTAAAGGGAACATTTATACATATAAATGATGCAATCCAAAGTGCATTTGAACAGCGGTGAAACACTTTCTTATGATGTGTTACCTTCAGAGAAGTACGTTTGAAGTAAGTTTGGAGCAGAAGAAATAGAAATAAACCTTGTGTAAATTGTCAGCTTTACGCTAAGCTAAAATGCTATTTCTAGCCATTTTACATGCTCATGTTACCAAGCACGATAATATTTTTTTCTCATGAAGTCCACTATCATCACCACTGTTTTGAGCATGTTCAGCTCAAGGTTGTTGTGACCGCACCAGACAGCTAGTTGATCAATCTCCCATCTGTTTGCAAACTCATGATGAGGCCGATGACAGTGGTGCCAACTTCAGGAGCTAAACAGTGGGTTCTTTTGCAGTGCAATCATATGTGTACAGGGAGAAGGGCAGTGGAGAGAGAACACATCCCTGAGGAGCACCAGTGCTAATAGTGAGGGTCCCAGATGTGAGTTTCCCCAGTCTTACTAGCTGCTGACCCATCGACAGATTGGGTTGGGCATGGAGAGCTGGACCAGATTGGTTGAGAGAAAATCAGGCATGATGGTATTGAAGGCTGAACTGAAGTCCACAAATAGAATCCTTGCAAAAGTCCCAGGTCTGTCGAGATGTTGCAGGATATATTGCAGTCCGATGTTGACAGCATCTTCCACAAACCTGTTTGCTCGGTAAGAAAACTGAAGGGGGTCCAGGAGGGGTCCAGCGATGTCCTTCAGGTAGGCCAAAACCAGTCTCTCAAATGACTTCATGACCACAGACATGAGACCGACAGTTCTATAGTCATTTAGTACTATGATTTGGGGTTTTTTAGGGACCAGAATGATGGTGGAGCATTTGAAGCAGCATGGAACTTCACACTGCTTCAGTGATCTATTGAAGATCTGTGTGAAGATGGGGGCCAGTTGGTCAGAGCAGACTTTAAGACAGGCAGGTGAAACACCGTCTGAGCCTGAAGATTTTCTAGTCTTTTGTTTCAAAAATACCCGGCACACATCCTTCTCACAGATCATAAGTGCAGAATGAGTAGCAAGACGGGGGAGGAGGGGTGTTCCAGGAGTTGTTGGTGTGTGTGTGAAGTCAAGATCAGAGCGGGGGAGGGGTGTGAGACTGGGATTAGTAGACTCTCTACAGAGTGAGGGGGAGGTGTCATGTTTTTAAGGCCTTTCCACACAGATGCAGGATTGTTGGCTGAAAACAGTTTAAGCTTTTCAGAGAAGCTTCTTTTAGCCACTCTGATTTCCTTATTCAGTGTGTTCCTGGCCTGGTTGTACAATATTTTATTCCCACTTCTGTATGCATCCTCTTTGGCATGATGAAGCTGTCTGAGTTTTCCTGTAAACCATGGTTTATCATTATTAAATGATAAAAATTTGTATTAGGGATGCACATATCCTCACAGAATCTGATATATGATGCCACAGTATCTGTGAACTTGTCCAGGTATGTGGCTGAAGCCTCAAAAACACTCCAATCAGTGCAGTCAAAACAGGCTTGTAGTTCCAGCTCTGCTTCATTGGTCTACTCTTTACAGTCCTTACCACAGGCTTAGCTGATTTTAGTTTCTACCTTTGGGTTGGAAGAAGATGAACCAGACAGTGATCAGAGAGTCCTAAAGCTGCACATGGGACAGAATGATATGTATCCTTTACAGTGGTGTAGCAGTGGTCCAATATATTTTTTTCTCTGGTGGGGCATGTGATGTGTTGTTTGTATTTTGGCAGTTCACGCGTGAGGTTAGCTTTTTTAAAATAACAATAAGTGAGTCTGGGTGTTGTTGCTCTGTGTCTGTGATGTGATCAGCCAGCTGTTGCAATGCTTCGTTCACGCATGCTTGTGGCGGGATATAAACACTCACCAGAATGAACAAAGAAAAATCCTGCATCAAGTAGAAAAGCTTACAGTTGATGAAGAGCGCTTCTAACTTTCATTGACGTAAAAGCATGTTCCACCACCTCTTGTTTTCCCCTATGATTCTGCAACGTGATCTGCTCTGAACAGCTGCAAGCCTAGTAGATGAAACATGCTATCTAGGATGGCTTCATTCAGCCAGGTTTCCGTGAAACAGAGCAGCGGTGTTAAAAAATTCCTTATTTGTTTGAGTGAGCAGAAGCAGTTCATCCGTTTTGTTGGCGAGGAAGAGGTTATTCACTAGATGATTTCTCGGCAGCGGACTCCTAATGCTGCGTTGATGAAGATTCACAAGCATGCAGGCGTCTTTAGGATTGCTTGTAGAACACCGCAACGCCTCCAAATAAGATGTCTAATGAAACGTCTGAATAATCAAACACCAGCAAGAAATTATCAGGTATGCTGTGCTGAATATTCTGCAGTCCATCAGTAGTGAAATTGATTGGGAAAGAGTGAAAAAAAAACATGACAAACAAACAAAAGTAAAACAAACGCTAGAGAGCTCCATACCGAAGCAGCCATCTGCGGCGCCATCTTCCTTCATGCAGTAGTTTCCACCACCTGGGTATGGATTAGCTGTTTTGTATATTTATGCAATTTGTCATTTGCTTTTTCATTGTAAAGTCTTAGGTTAAAAGGAATAGTTCACCCAAAAATGACAATTCTCTCATCATTTACTCACTTATGCCATCCAAGATGTGTATGACTTTCTTTCTTCTGCTGAACAAAAACAAAGATTTTTAGAAGAATATCTCAGCTCTGTAGGCCCATACAATGCAAGGTCCAAAAATGTTAAGCTAAAAATATATATATAAAAAAAGCATTAAAATAATCCTTATGACTCCAGTGGTTAAATCCATGTCTCCAGAAGTGATATAATAGGTGTGGGTGAGAAACAGATCAATATTTAAGCCCTTTAAAGGGCACCTATTATGCCCCTTTTCACAAGATGTAATTTAAATCTTTGGTGTCCCCAGAATGTCTGTGAAGTTTCAGCTCAAAATACCCTACAGATCATTTATTATACCATGTTGAAAATGCCAATTTTTGGGTAGGAATAAAAACGAGCTGTTTTTGTGTGTGTCTTTAAAAGCAAATGAGCTGGTACTCCCAGCCCCATATCCAGAATAGGGCATAATTTTGACATATCTGCTTCAGATAACTAGACATCATAAGCAATATGACTGACAGCGAAAATAGTGGTGTTCAGCCCTATATGTTTGAACCGTAGTCAGACACTGATGAGGGAGAGACTCCATCAGAAGTAACAACTTTGAGAATGAACCAGGAAGTTTCCAAATGTTTATTTGATAAATGTATTTATTTGTTGTAGAGTTTTTTCAGCAGTTTTGCAACGATGGATGAGCAACACACACACAAATACTGTTAAAATGTTCGCTATGCGCTATAACGAAGAAACACACACAAACAAACAAACATGTCCGTCGCCAGTGTCCGTCAACAGTCATGGGCAGGGCCTGAATTTGCGAAAGGCTTGTTCTGAGACAATGCTACGATTAATGTGGATATAAAAAAGGACTGGGTGTTCACACACTGCCAACACACATTTATGTTCAAACACCATGTTAAAGTGAATTTTGCACAATAGGTCCCCTTTAAGTCAAACTCCACATTTATTATACAGTTTATTGTTTGTTTTGTTTACAGTTCTGTGTTTTTTTGTCTTGGATGTTGTCTGCCTTATTGTGTACGACAGACAAACGCTTTTGGACATTGGTTCGGCAATCACACACCGAAAACCGGACTTCACATTCCTCAATGCCGACCCGCGGTTTACAAACACGCCAGCGGAGCCCTTTGTTTGGGCTGCCCGGCCGCGGAAACGCAGAAGGAAAAGAGGAAAAAGAGCCGGCGTTCTCATCAGATTAAGACGTTGCGCAAATCGCCCCCTGCTACCCAGTATACTACTGGCAAATGTTCAGTCTCTGGACAACAAGCTCTGCGAGCTGAGAGCGCGGATCTCCTTCCAAAGAGAGACGAGAGAATGCTGCGTTATCTGTCTTACGGAAACCTGGATGTCCGCGGAGATTCCAGACTCGGCCATCGAACCCGTGGGGTTCTCCGTGCACCGAGCGGACAGAGCGAAAGACCTCTCAGGTAAAAGCAGAGGTGGAGGTGTATGTTTTATGATCAACAAATCATGGTGTGATCAGAGGAATGTACATTTTATCAAGTCTTTCTGCTCTCCTGATTTGGAATTTCTCATGCTTCTGTGTCGACCATTCTGGCTACCGAGGGAATTCACAGCGGTCATTATCACTGCTGTGTACATCCCCCCACAAGCCGACACAGACCGGGCACTTAGGGAACTGTATGGCAGTATAAGTGAGCAGGAAACCGCGCACCCTGAGGCTGCGTTCATTGTTGCCGGGGACTTCAACAAAGCCAACTTCAAAACAATAGTACCAAAATACCACCAACACATCAGCTTCAACACACGAGGAGACCGGGTTTTGGATCATTGCTATTCTCCTTTCCGGGATGGCTACAAATCCCTCCCCCGCCCACCATTTGGCAAATCCAACCACTCCTCCGTTCTGCTTCTGCCCGCTTACAGGCAGAAACTGAAACGGGAATCACCCACCATTAGAATGATCCAGTGCTGGTCGGACCAATCAGACTCTGCGCTACAGGACTGTTTTGATCACGCGGACTGGGAGATGTTCTGGTCTGCCTCCAATGACGACATCGAGGTTTACGCTGATAGCGTAACGTGTTTCATCAGGAAGTGCGTAGAGGACGTTGTTCCGACGAAAACTATACGGATCTACCCCAACCAGAAACCCTGGGTTAACGGCGATGTTCGCGCGGCACTTACTGCGCGGACCACCGCTTTTAATTCCGGGAACGCGGAGGAGCGTAAACAAGCCAGTTATGCCCTCCGTAACTCCATCAGCACAGCCAAACGCCAGTACAGGCACAAAATTGAAGGACAGTTCAACACCACTGACTCCAGAAGTATGTGGCAGGGAATTAACACCATCACGGACTATAAACGGAATAAAAACTCCGCCAAGAACACTGCTGCCTCTCTCCCGGACGAGCTTAATACTTTTTATGCTCGTTTCGAGGACAACAACAACACCGCCCTCGCGGAGAGAGCACTCGCGGCCGATACTACAGATGATGGTTCACTCTCTGTCTCTGTTGCGGATGTAACCCAATCCTTTCGACGGGTGAACATTCGCAAAGCCGCGGGTCCAGACGGCATTCCGGGCCGCGTCATCAGAGCATGCGCGAACCAACTGGCTGGTGTTTTTACGGACATTTTCAACCTGTCCCTCTCCCTGTCTGTAGTCCCCACATGCTTCAAAACATCAACTATTGTGCCTGTACCGAAGCAAGCCAAAATCACTTGCTTAAATGACTGGCGTCCTGTTGCCCTCACCCCCATCATCAGCAAATGCTTTGAGAGGTTGATCAGAGATCACATCTGCTCTGTTCTGCCCACCTCTTTGGACCCATTGCAGTTTGCCTACCGTAACAACCGCTCCACTGATGATGCTATTGCATCTACAATACACACTGCTCTATCCCACCTGGAAAAAAGGAACACGTATGTGAGAATGCTGTTTGTAGACTACAGCTCAGCATTTAACACCATAGTGCCCTCCAAGCTTGATGTGAAACTCCGGGCTCTGGGCTTAAACAGCTCGCTGTGCAGCTGGATCCTGGATTTCCTGTCAGGCAGACGTCAGGTGGTTAGAATGGGCAGCAACATCTCCTCATCACTTACCCTCAACACTGGAGCCCCGCAGGGCTGTGTTCTCAGCCCACTCCTGTATTCCCTGTACACACATGACTGTGTGGCGACACATAGCTCCAATGCCATCATTAAGTTTGCTGACGATACGACGGTTGTAGGTCTGATCACTGACAATGATGAAACAGCCTACAGAGAGGAGGTGCACACTCTGACGCGCTGGTGTCAGGAGCACAACCTCTCCCTCAACGTCAGTAAAACCAAGGAGCTTGTGGTGGACTTCAGGAAGAAAGACAGAGAACACAGCCCCATCACCATTAATGGAGCACCGGTGGAGAGAGTCAGCAGCTTCAAGTTCCTCGGTGTCCACATTACTGAGGAACTCACATGGTCCGTCCACACTGAGGCCGTTGTGAAGAAGGCTCACCAGCGCCTCTTCTTCCTGAGACGGCTGAGGAAGTTTGGAATGAACCAACACATCCTCACACGGTTCTACACTAGTACTGTTGAGAGCATCCTGAATGGCTGCATCACCGCCTGGTACGGCAATAGCACCGCCCACAACCGCAAAGACCTGCAAAGGGTGGTGCGAACTGCCAGAAACATCATCGGAGGTGAGCTTCCCTCCCTCCAGGATATATATAACAGACGGTGTGTGAATAAAGCTCGGAGGATTATCAAAGACTCCAGCCACCCGAGTCATGGGCTGCTCTCACTGCTTCCATCAGGCAGACGGTATAGCAGCATCAGGACCCGCACCACCCGACTACATGACAGCTTCTTCCCACAAGCAATAAGACTTTTGAACACATGATCTCTCACGATCAACAATCAGCACTGCACTTTATTAATCTTCATTCTGTCAATATATTCTCAATATATATATTTATACCCTTATCTAGTGTATGTGTATTCTACATTGTGTGTATTGTGTACATTTGATATGTAAATTGTTGTGTAGGTATGTGTACATTTGTTATGTAAATTGTTGTGTAAGTTTGTTATGTAAATTGTTTTGTGTAATATGTTGTTTATTGTAAAGTGGTTTATATCTCGTCACTGTCATTACTGCAATGTTGCTCGGAACTGCACACAAGAATTTCACCTGCTGTTGCACTCGTGTACACAGTAGTGTGACAATAAAGTGATTTGATTTTGATTTGATTTGACATTCATTTTCAAATTCTTCTTCTTTTGTTATTGGCAATTCACATTCTTCATGCATATTACCACCCTTCAGGGAGAATAATTTATAGTAAAAAAAGGTAATCTAATGCATTTCCTAGTGAAGCAGAATATTCAACATGAAAAATGTAGGCAGGGGCAGGATTTTATCCATCAGGAATTAATTGGATCATGAAAAGTTGGCATTAGATAACAGAATGGAAAAGGTGGTTGGAGGGAAGGAGTCGAAAAGTAACAGCGATTGTAATAAAGTCCTTATTTGTTAGAAATAATAATATAGCTTGACTTGATTTAAAAAAAAAAAAAAAGATTAAAATGAGTCCAAGGTCAAAATAATTGAGTCTCATGGTTGTTGTTTCTGTGTTTGTATTCAGATGAAGTCTGCTGGAGCAGGTGATGAAGGACTTTTCACTGAGAGCTACTGTAACATCTGCAATGCTCAGCTGATCTCCGAGTCCCAGCGTGTTGCACACTATGAGGTAAGCTCTCTCTCCTCCCCCCTCCACACACACACACACACACACTCTGGTGACACACATTACATTAAAAGCGACTCTCATCAATTGATCAACAGGGATGTAATAATCATTTTTAACGTAAATGTTTCTCTCATGTAAATTTCACCAACTGCTTTTAAAGTTGTAATGCAGTGCACCTTTCCCAGAACCCACAAACCCCTTCATAAGTAACTTAATGATTGATCATTAAAGAATCATCCCCCTGCATTATTTATATCTCTCACGTACGGTTCCCTAGGCCACAAGTACGCAATCACTAGATTTATGAGCAAGCTAATGAGGACAAACTCCTTTGCACAATATCAGTGTAGCTAAGGGAACGTGTCTGTTCAACTAGATCATTTGGCCAGACTGGTTTATGAAGCCTTGCGGGGAGCCAATAAACTATATACAGTGTTACGGTAACACTTCAGCTCTTATGTCATTGATTTCTGTGATCCCTCGTCCTCTCAGATATCCTGTGTTACCTGCTTTTGTGTTGGAATTTACTACACACAGCCAAAATCCATTGCAAATCCATCTTTCAGCCTTTTGACATATTTAATGTATATGTCACACTATATATATGTATTTCCCTCAAAAAAATTACATAATAAATAACCCTATTTTTTATGATTTACACATTTAAATTTCATAACAAATTTCCATCAAATTGAATTGAGTAATCTTGAACTAAATTAAATGTTGTATAATTTTTTTTTAAGATTACTCAATTAAATATGCTGAAAACTTGTTATGAAACTGAAATGCGTAAATCTAAAAAAAAGAGTATTAAAAGGTGTGTAAAGGGATTAATGGAAAGTAGGAAGGTGAAAACAGGCTTGATTTATATTGAAACAACATTTAATTAAATAAAAAGACACACACACAAACACACACAGGGCAGCTGCCCGTAAACGCTCTCTTTCTCTCGCACCACTGTCCGCAGTCAGCCATTATCCCTCTCAGAGGCTTGATTTGACTGATAAGGGTCCGGGTGTGTAGAATCATGACCCGGCTCCGCCCTCAGCCCTGTCACAAGGTGGTATGTTTTTTAGCCAGATGAAACATTATTTTAACCACACAAAATTGCTGTACAGTAGATTCAAAACATTTATTTAATATGATTTAACATAAATTCTCTGCAGCATCCACACACAACACGCCCCAACGAGAGCAAACCACATTATAGCGATCATGAGACTCTACCCTCCATAGCAACTGGGCCAATTTGGTTGCTTAGGAAACCTGGCTGGAGTCACTCAGCACACTCTGGATTCGAACTCATGACTCCAGGGGTGGTAATCAGCGCCTTTATTCGCTGAGCTACCCAGGCCCCCCAGATTTTTTTAATTATTGGTATTGGCTGATACATTTTCCCATTTGGCCGATTTGTTCCTTGATTGTGCCGAAAATCACCTGCTTGCATGTGAAGCAACCGAGGCATGTAATCGACCAGTCACGGTTCATTTTGTTGTTACGTGTCATTGTGTGTTACTACAATGATAGACTGGTGTGACGCACAGTGTCATTCAAACGGTCCGCATATCAAAGCCTCGGCCGACGCGTTGTTACAGTGCTCATCTGTTTCATTCTCCCTCTCTCTCCTCAACAGTTCCCTGTAGCTTTTAATTGTCTAATGATAAAAAGGCAAATATCAATAAAACGAATATCATATACCAACTGCAAATATGTGCTTATCTCGTTTAAACAGATGTAATAATCCAACCTCACAAACATTCAGCAGATCCTGCTTCCTGTGGAGCACTCATTTATTTACCTCTAAAGCACGTATTCTAACAGTCACTCCTCTACAGTTCCCTGTCACCTTTACTTTCTTTTCTAATAATAAAAGGCATATATAAATAAAACTTATTATACACTGTTTACAAATATGCAAATATCTTGTTTAAACAGATGTATTTCACGAACCTCTCAGAAATCCAGCGTTCCCTATCTGTCAATCACTCGACGTTGTGTCGATGTAGTGACACTAGGTGTTCGCTCTTGAGGTGCCCCAATCACCTCTGATTTATTCAGAAAAGGCCAATGAGAATTGTCGAGTGGAATTTGCATGCCACTCTCCACCCCTGACATACGGGTATAAAAGGAGATGGCGTGTACCACTCATTCAGACTTGCTGGATTTAAAGTGTTACTTCAGGATTTAGCATTAAGCTTTGTATCAGTAGAAAACCAGTAGTATTTTCGAATTACCAAGCTCCCCCCCCCCCCCCCTCTTATCCCCCTGAGACGAGAGATTTATGTATTTTTAGTCTGGAAAAAATCCTCCGATGATGCAAAAATCGTCATTTTGCGTCATCGGAGGATTTTTGGGCCAGAGGCTTAAAACAACAGCCAGTATTCCGCATGTTTTCACCACGCCCATATGGGGCGGGATCTCACTCACAGAATGTGAAGATAGTGTCAGCCATCTTTCTGTAGAAGCTAAGCTAACAGGCTCTTGCTCTGTGTAGAAAGTTTGTATACAAGTAGGCTAATCACAATGGCGGAAGTTAGTTTTGAAGTTGAAATGGCAGAAGGGGATTTCGAAGATCTGTTGCGAGAATCTGATGATCGCGGCTACCTGTACGTGCCGCAATACAGCGATGCACAGTTGCGGGAGATGGAGGAACAAGAGGCAGCCGGAGCAGCTGCTGTAGCAGGGGAGCAAAACCTGCTTGGCAGGAAGGAGGAAGAGCTGTTGGGGCGGACTGGTGGTGTCAGTGCTCTCGCTGTGCGCCTATGGAAACAGATAGAGTCCTATTGCTGTCGCGAATTTCAGCGATGCCATTTTCTTCTGGACAAGATCGCTGAATCCGCTGATGAAACTGCACCGATAACATGAGCATGTATAACTGAGCACCCAAGTTTTGTACCACACATGGACAGGGGAGTCCTGGAAACTTATTATAGGATCCCGAAGATAAATTGGAAACGCCAGCCAAAGCCCGCAGGGACAAACGGACGTCTTAGTGTAAAGCGAGTATTTTGTTTGTTTTTCTTTTTGTACTAAGACGTCATGTACAGAGTTTGGAAACCCAGAATCATCATAATGTTCTTCCCGCGTAGTCAGTCAATTTATCAACTAACTCACGATTTATAGAGTCACGATGTATCAAAGCAAGCCTAGTTGTATCAAATTTTTAGATACTGCCGCCTGTAACCGGTAGGCGTGGTTTGGGAGTGGCCTCGTAAGGGCAGCAAAACAAGTGCATTCTGGGAGTTGTTGTCTTTCAGCCACATGTGTAAAAAATACATTTTCTGAATTTTCTCAGTCTAGAATGCTTCAAATTCAAAAATAATTTCACATTTATACTATATAAATGACCAATTTTAAATACACATTCATCTTCCCAGAGGTGAAGTATCCCTTTAAGGCGCAAATCAGCGGTCTCACACTCGCACTGTCGAGGGGTGTTCTTCCCCAAGGTGCTTTTGCAGCTGAGTTCACAGCTGTAAAACAATTTCTTAATTGAGAGTTATTTCCTCTAAAAGAGCTTGCACAAATGATTGCCGCCTTTGTGCTACTGGGTGCGTCCATTATCTCTCCCGATCAGATGGCTTGGGTCGCCAGCACGCTGAGACATTATTTGTGGATGGGATATGTTCTCACTGCGAGAATATGCCCATGAGAACATTATAGTCATGGCTTTCTTCTTTCTTTGTGAAGCAGAGAGCCATCATGGCTGCTCCCAAACCCGGTCCATCCCGTGTTGCAGCACAGGTGGCAGGGGTGGCGAGTGCCGTTGGTGATTTCGGGGCAGCTATGGGAGTGTATCCGCTGGCTCAGTCCCTGTGGACCTCCCATCCCAGAGTATGCTTGTTTTGCCCAGTAGATTTCACAAGCGAGGCAGGTGATCCGCCTCAGAGCGGATTTAATGTCTTGTTCGGGGCTCACGATGACAATGAGTTATCGGTCGCAGCCTCGGAGAGTGGGCTGCTGTTTTCAGAAGCGGACGAGTCTACTGAGCTCCTGCTCTAGGGGAGATGTCAATCTCCCTCAGGTAGAACACACTGTGGGGGTGCACCTATACACTGATGTAACCTCCGTTCCCTGATGGAGGGAACGAGACGTTGTTTCCATCCTGCCACAGCGCTGAACCTACCACTGGCATGGCCGGGACTCTTTCTCGGCTCCTCAGCACAAATCTGAATGAGTGGTGCATGCCATCTCCTTTTATACTCTTATGTCCAGGGTGGAGATTGGCACGCAAATTCCATTGGCCTTTTCTGAATAAATCAGAGGTGATTGGGGCACACAAGAGCGAACCCCTAGTGTCACTACATCGACACAACGTTTCGTTCCCTCCATCAGGGAACAGAGGTTATATCAGTAACGAGACGTTTTCTTCTCGTCTAGCGCTCACCTCATATCTTCCTCTGAAGCTTGTATTCCATCAGCCAGAATAAAAAACTTCAGGATCAGGATCAAAAGTTCCTCTGATTCACAAATAATGATGGTCACTCTGTGTCCGTGGAGATTGAGGCTTGCGCTGGATCCACACAAGCGTGTGATTTCAACTTCAAGGCTGCATCCGAAACCATGAAAATGCTGCCTTCAGATGCTGTATATGGAGGTAGTATGAAAATAAGGTGCTTTTCACACTGTTTGGAGACCATTTTTGTTAAGAGTTCCATTCATTCAAAACAGCTGTCAGTTAAGCCATTAATTAGTCAGCAAGGTAGCAAGTCAGCTGCCTACGTTTTCGGATGCAGCCCAAAGCAAAAGCACTTCACGTGTGCTATAAGTAAATGTCTTATTCACTAGCACGTTATGTACAATTGGTTTGATTCCGAATTTTTTGATTAAATGCGATTGCTAATGGGTACATGCCATCCATGGTTGCTGGACTACAGTGTGTACTGTTATTTCCTTCTTCCTAATATATTAACAATTTCTTCATGTGTAAATAAATTATTTAAATTTAATGACTAAACAGAAATCTGAAGAAACTGCTACCTACCATTTAAAATAGAGTATATATTTTTTTGTTTTGTGTAAAATTGAGTAAATATAGTGCTAAACAAGAGTTTATATATATATATTTAGCAATTTTATGTTTGTTATTTATTATATTAAATTGTGTCATATATCAGCATTGGATTGGCCTATCGGCCACACTGCTCACTGGATATCGGCATTGGCCATAAAAAAAATCATATCGGTCGACCACTAGTTCTGTGTGATGGGATGTCACCTTGTGTGATGTGATGTCACCTGGGATTGAGACACACCAAACTCTCTCCACCTGTAACAGCAATTTAAATGGACTCTCGGATATCATGGGGCATTTTCCTCCCTTAGTTTCTCATGCCATTTGTGTGAGTGTGTTTGCATGGCTGATAATCTGATGGATAGTTTATGGATATAGACTAAAAGCTTGGGTTTAATGTCTAGAGAGTATGTTTTTTTATCTTTCAGCCGCACATCACTGTCTGGGTTGGAATCTTCTTTTCACTCTCTATGTCATCCTTGTTTCTTTGTCCTTTCCATTTCTCCACCCTGTTTCTCTCTAGATATCTCTCAATGTTTTCACCACCATTCAAGAGTGCTGATATTTTGAATAACAGCACTGGGACACTTTACCTTTTGTATCACTCCGCTTGTCTATGCAATGCTCTGCAATTCACAAAGGTTGATCCTGATTAAAATTTATTGGTTAAAAAACAGCTTTTGCACATAAACCAAAGCAAGTAAACCAAACAAAACAGTATCCTAATAAGTTAAAAATCAGAATGGACGAGCCACATTCAAAGCCAAAGTTGTTCAAGAATCGATATACGAAGTATGCACAATTTAATTTAGTTCAGATTAATTTGGGAATATTTAATATATTCTCTATCATCTAATGCTATTAATTATACAGGGGACCTTCAAACATGGTACATTATAAAAATATAAATTGTATCATTAGCTTTTCGTCATTTTGGTGACATTTCAGGGGTTTTTTTTATGTACAAATTCCATATATTCTTTCAATAAATATGATATCTTGGAATTACATATATTATATTACATGTATAAAAGTGGTATTATTTTTTTTTATTAAACTCTTTAATCATGATTAATTGCATATTTTGAAAGTGCTGAAATTTTACTCCATTACTTTTTTCCTTTCAAAATGCATTTAGTTCCTTCTAAGAAAAGAATACAAAAAAAATATATAACAATGTTTTATTAACATTTTTCAAACAAAGAATTTCACAGTATAAATACAGAAATGCACCAAAAGAGCACCAATTCAAGTAACATTAAAAGTCTAAATGGGTGGTTGACTAATTGAAATAACTAGTCCCCATAGTTTACATATTAAATGCAATGGGCATTAAATCTCTTAAACCCTCATATTAGACAATATTAAGTGTGGCTATATACTTTGAAGCTGCATTTACATGATTCACATGCACTTTGCTACAGCAATCGTGAAGCTGCATTTGCATGATTCACGCAGATTTGAACTCCATGTGAAAAGCAATTGCAGAGAAATCTATATTTTTACCCAGCCCTAGTTATTTCTGCTAATAGTCCTTTACACTGACAGGATAAGAGGCATTCCAAGAATGCTGATCAGAGACATCACAAAGATAAGATAGAAGTGACACACATGCACATTAGCTGGACCAGCTTGAAAAATTATTTTTTTTTGTGTGTGTGATTTGACCAAAACAAATAAACTTTATGATGACACCGTTGTCATATTTTATTGTTGAATTGAAGTATATTATTTGTTCATAATCTTGACCAACAGTTTAGGAGATTGTGATCATTCCTCATTCAATTAGATTAGAGCCTAACACCTTGTCTACAAAGAGCACGTCTGCTGACAAAACGCAACGGCTTGAGGTTGTCTACACTGGATGCTTCAATAGGAATGTTTTTAACCATTTATTTGTGTTGTTGGCAGTAGTAGTGCCAGTGCATTCAGCACAAAATGGAACGGAACTCCCATTTACTGTCTTCCAGTGTAGATAGCATCATTGATTATAATGGGTTTTATTACTTTTGGCACGACACAGTGTAGAAAGGTTGTTATTTACATGACTAGAAAATAGCTGCCCGTAGGTCGTACAAATATGGTAGCAGTTGATCCTGCTTTTACATCATCAGTTTAAAAAAGCTGCTGCACTTGAGTTATAAAGAAATCACAATACAAAACAGTGGCCAATAACATCTAAATTGATGTAATAATATATGATATAATATAATAAAACATGATGTAAAATACTGATAGAAATAGCCATGTTCAAATCCCAAGTTGTACAATCGTCGATATACACATACATGTGGCCGCACATTAGTTGAATTATTTATTAATGCAGAAAGATTGTTGCTTGGCTATTGTGTCTACTCGAAGCATGAGCAATGTGTTATGTCAAAACAAAAATTTCTCCTATTATAAATAACACAGCTTTATACAATGGAAGCACATGTTTCCATCACACATGTACATGCCATCATACCAGCCAGCCCTACCGGCACTGCAAAAATTTTGCATTTACATCATTCTAATACCTTACTACCTGATACTTTTGATAGCTATATACTTTTGATTAGCTCCCTGGCCAATTGTGGCCTCTTCCCCTCAGTGTCTGGTCTATAGCTCATTCTGTTTGCATCAACGGCCTCTTTCATCCCCTCTCAGTTCGGATCGCTTCACTGGGCCAGTGTGATCCAGTTTGACTGCTTCAGAGACCACAGAGCTCCTCTATTTGTCTCTATTTGAGCTCTATCCATCCCCAGGTATGCCTTCACTCCCCTCTACACCTATCTTGTTGAATAGTTGTTGAATCTATCCATCTCGCTTCTAGGAACATTTTCCAGTATACTCCTTTATACTACTTTTCTTTTTTTTGGGGGGGGGGGGGGGGGGGGGGGGGGGGGGGGTTCTCTACTTTTTCTCCCAATTTAGAATGTTCAATTCCCAATTTTGCTTTAAGTCCTCATTGTGGCATAGTGACTCGCCTCAATTTGGGTGGCGGAGGATGATTCTCCGCTGCCTCCGCATCTGAGACTGTCAACCAGTGCATCTTATCATGTGGCTCCTTGAACGTGTCTGGAGGCATAGCACGTGCCATCCACCGCGGTATCAATGAACTCATCACGTTCCCCACCTAGAGCGAACCATATTATAGCAATCACTAGGAGGCTACCCCATGTGACTCTACCCTCTCTAGCAACCGGGCCAATTTGGTTGCTTAGGAAACCTGGATGGAGTCACTCAGCACAATTCAAACTTGCGAATTCCAGGGGTGGTAGCCAGCATCTTTACCACTGATGTATCCAGGCCCCCTACTCCTTTAAACCTTAAAGGGAAAGTTATCTGTCATTATTTAACTGTTATGTATAATGTTAGCCTTAGTCCCCATGTAGCCCCAGAGTTTTCTTCCTAACATCTCCTTTTGTGTTTCATTGGAGAAAGAATGTCAGTTAATAACAGTTAATAAATAATAACAGCAGATTACATTTTTGGGTGAACTATCTCTTCAAGGCCCTTTAATTCATATGACTCACTTGAAAGCTTATCACTCAATGCAAGTGTCATTCACATACACTCACCTAAAGGATTATTAGGAACACCTGTTCAATTTCTCATTAATGCAATTATCTAATCAACCAATCACATGGCAGTTGCTTCAATGCATTTAGGGGTGTGGTCCTGGTCAAGACAATCTCCTGAACTCCAAACTGAATGTCAGAATGGGAAAGAAAGGTGATTTAAGCAATTTTGAGCGTGGCATGGTTGTTGGTGCCAGACGGGCCGGTCTGAGTATTTCACAATCTGCTCAGTTACTGGGATTTTCATGCACAACCATTTCTAGGGTTTACAAAGAATGGTGTGAAAAGGGAAAAACATCCAGTATGCGGCAGTCCTGTGGGCGAAAATGCCTTGTTGATGCTAGAGGTCAGAGGAGAATGGGCCGACTGATTCAAGCTAATAGAAGAGCAACTTTGACTGAAATAACCACTCGTTACAACCAAGGTATGCAGCAAAGCATTTGTGAAGCCACGCACAACCTTGAGGCGGATAGGCTACAACAGCAGAAGACCCCACCAGGTACCACTCATCTCCACTACAAATTGAAAAAAGAGGCTACAATTTGCAAGAGCTCACCAAAATTGGACAGTTGAAGACTGGAAAAATGTTGCCTGGTCTGATGAGTCTCGATTTCTGTTGAGACATTCAGATGGTAGAGTCAGAATTTGGCGTAAACAGAATGAGAACATGGATCCATCATGCCTTGTTACCACTGTGCAGGCTGGTGGTGGTGGTGTAATGGTGTGGGGGATGTTTTCTTGGCACACTTTAGGCCCCTTAGTGCCAATTGGGCATCGTTTAAATGCCACGGCCTACCTGAGCATTGTTTCTGACTATGTCCATCCCTTTATGGCCACCATGTACCCATCCTCTGATGGCTACTTCCAGCAGGATAATGCACCATGTCACAAAGCTCGAATCATTTCAAATTGGTTTCTTGAACATGACAATGAGTTCACTGTACTAAAATGGCCCCCACAGTCACCAGATCTCAACCCAATAGAGCATCTTTGGGATGTGGTGGAACGGGAGCTTCATGCCCTGGATGTGCATCCCACAAATCTCCATCTGCAAGATGCTATCCTATCAATATGGGCCAACATTTCTAAAGAATGCTTTCAGCACCTTGTTGAATCAATGCCACGTAGAATTAAGGCAGTTCTGAAGGCGAAATGGGGTCAAACACAGTATTAGTATGGTGTTCCTGATAATCCTTTAGGTGAGTGTAAAAAGCATAGCAGATCATTGATGGTTGCTGTATGAGGCTGCGTTTATGACAACT